>MVGT01002401.1:132924-268906 GCA_002174775.1 Macleaya cordata | reverse complement strand
ATATATATATATAAGAATTAGTGGGACGTGGGGCTTGCACCACACCTGGTGCTGGGCGTGGTGCTACCACCACGCTTGGCATGGGACGTGGGGCTATCTCCACGCCCCATGTAATTTTTAAAAGCAAAAAAATACGGGATGTGCTCTTACCTCTACGCCCCATTGGACGCAGTGTCAGTTCTACGCCCCGTAAATATATCTGGAGACTTGTTTCCAGAAGGCTAATTTTAGCTTATCTCCCAGTCTCGTAGGCTAAAATTCTTATTTTAGCCTACCCACTGTGCAAATGAGATAAGGTAAAATCCAAATTTACCTTAACCACTGTGGATGCTCTAAGGTTGACAAAATCAAACTATAAGCCATCATTTGATTTGCAACTAGGCTTGACCTACATGTTACAGATAATAAGGTGATACGTAGTTTGTCTATAAAATTAGTGCATATATCATTTTTGTTTTCAATAATATACCATATATTGCCTAATTATTGTCTGCATAGCATTATTTCTAAGATTTTGCTAGCGCGAGACCAAGAAATCAGAGCCCACTCCTTCACAAAAAAATCAATCAATACTAAAATTTCTAAATGTGCATACCCAAAAGTTGAGTTAATTTAGCACCATTAAACTAGCAAGTCATTCCTAATATAGAAATGCTAGTGAGACCCAACACGACTATTAAGCGATGGGTGTTTCCATCTTTTCCAAGCCCACCACTGTTTAGACCCCCCAACAACCTTCCATGAAAGAATTATGTTAAACTAGTTCAAACCAATCGCACTCTTTTTCGACCCCATATGCACAAATTTCATGTCTTTATCTATTTGGATGCCCCCTTCGTTGAATAATTAACCCACTTCTCAAAACAGTGGTTGGTGATTTCTGGCCATTGGATCTAAAAAAGAAAACAATCCAACGGCCAGAAATTACCAATCGAGCTGAATTGACTTTTCTCGAGTTCTATGCTACGAGAAACAGAGAAACAAAGGGTGTGGTTTTGTTCACCCACTTTTAACGAGGGTGAACAAACCTACCATGACTGATCAATTATTTGAAAAAAATAACGTTTCAAAAGAAAAACAATTACGTAAGAGTAGGTTTTTCTCACCCACGTTAAAAGTGGGTTCACAAAATAGAACTCCAGAAACATTTATTAAACGGAGAGTTCAAAGTTCAGACTTCAGACATACCTGATGTCTACGAGCTGGCTGAAAGAGTTCAAGAGCACGAGTAGAGAAGAGCTCAGTAGTGAGGATCTTACGGAGAAGACGCCACCTGGCACCATAGGGAACAAAAACTAAAGAAGTCGCATCGTAAGTTACAGTCCGTACAGCTTCAGTGATCGTACGGCTAGAAAACGTGGCATCTTGATGTTTAAGGATCTCTCTTGTGATGTCCGGTGATGATACAACAATGGCCGGTTTCTGACCCATCTTCAGACTGAAAAGTGGGCCATAGGTTTTCGACAGGTGGAAGAGATCTTCGTGTAGACGATCGGTTAGGTAAGGGAGGTAACCGAGTATTGGCCATCCGATTGGACCTGGTGGGGCACCACTCCAATTTTGACGGCCTAAGATTATTGGGAGTAGCAAAAAAGCTGCGATTGATGAAATAACGGCAAGGGTGGTGGAGAGTGGGAGAGAAGAGAGGAAAGTGGTGGTGGCGGAGAGAAAGGGTTGGAGTTGATCCATTATTTTCAGTGATTCTAAGTGCTTTTTGGTATCACCGTTGTTCATGTTTTATTACGAACTATGTTGGATGCAATGACATTAATACCCTTGTGTTTGAGCTACAATTACGATTCGGGTGAGTTTAGCACCTTTGTTTTTTAAAAAAAAGGTCAATTAAAAAATTCTATTAAAAAAATATAAATACCATTAATAGTAATTGATATATTCGTGCAACTCTTTTTGCCACATTCTCTAATAGAAATTTAGAACTGGTTTACAATTAATGTTAAATATTTGGAACCAAAATGCTAGAGAATCAATCAAATTGGAAATTTAAAAATCTAGTAATAACTTTTCATATCCAAATTAATTTTCAACAAATTTATATTTCTTATAGGCATTTTGAAGATCTTCAAAATGTGCAAAGAACACAAGATCTAGTAATATTTTTATGAGATTGAACTTTTTAAAATTAGTAATATTTATGAGATTGAACTTTTTTAAAATGAATATTTAAAAATTATATTAAAACTTTAATAAAATGTATATGATAAAGACGTTGAATGAATAATGTGCCGTACCAAAGCCGCAACTAACCAGAATCAACCAATTAAGTTGAGGTTGATCATATAATTCAAATTAGTTTTCCAAAACTAGAAGTACTAATTAATTTGAGAGAGTCGTGCTACCCAAAGTGAAAAAATATTAATAAGCTGTCACTAATAGCCACACGATTTCAGATCATTAAAATATATGACTGAAACGTTAAATGAATAATGTACCGTACAAAAGCTGCAACCCCAAGCTCTAGTTTATGAAAGTAGCAATAAGCAGTTATTAACTAGTATTTTAATGATCTGAGGTACCTTGAGTGGTGATATCCCCCATCTTCAATACATTGGGGGATATCCTAAGGTAAATTTTTTTGGTCACCAAAATTTGAGTACATTTGTTCTTGGGGGCATCCTCCCCATTCAAAATAAAATATGGGGAACTATTTTATCTCCACCCTATAAATAAAAATACACCCAACCATCTTCTTCTTCATCTTCTCCACCACCACCTACACCACCATCAACACCACCACTGTCATTATGCAACATAGAGAGAATAGAGAGAAAGCAAGTGACATAGGGATCGAGAGAAAAAGAGAGATCAAGAGGAAATAGAGAAAAAAAAAGGAAAGAAATTTTTTCAGATGTTGTTGGTTGGTGGAGGTACTTCAATATTATAAAAGATACTGAATCACATTATGTGGAGATAATCTTACAACTCTTTATCATTTTTTTCTAATTTTTAATTAAAAATGCAACTGCAAGTTTGCTATGTGTTTCAAACCTTTGCGACCTAAAACAAAGCTAATTTCGGTTCTTGATGTCGGCGTCTAAATCATTATCATAGTTTATATAGTTCGAAACTGATCTATAGGTTCAGTTTCTATGGTCCAAAACCCATTTAGAAAACTAGTCAGGAGAAAACCTTCATCTGACTATTTTTAATTAGAGTTTGGACTATGAAAGCCGAAACTTCTGCGCAGTTTCTATTTTGATAGTCCGCAACCTGAAGGTAATTGCGGTTTGCATAGTACGCAACCCTATAAGAGGTATTGGTTTTCATAGTTCGAAACCTAAAATTGCTTCTCCTAACTGATTTTTTAGATTAGTTTCAGACTATAGATATCGTAAATCAGCTTCGTTGTAGGGTTGTGTAGATCGAAACCTCAGTCCGATGGCCAACTCGATTTTTACACTAAAAATAAAAAAAGAAAAGAAAAGAAAAGAAAAGAAAAGAAAAGAAAAGAACCAAAGAGAGATTGAGTGAGAGAGAGAGTAAAAGAGATCGATTGAGGGAGAAAAATAGGAGATATATGAGATTTCAAATCTGAGATCTAAGATCTCGATCTCTTCTTTCTCTTTATCTCTATCTTCTCTCTCTTTACTGGTGGTGGCGAGATTTAGGATGTCGAAGATGATGGTGGATGCCATGGCGGTTGAAGAAGCTAATTTTTTTTTAAATTATTTAAAATATTAAAAAATTAGTATTATATTATTAAATAGGTTTAGAATATCCATAATTTATGAGAGGATGCCCCAAAGTACATTTTAACAAATTGAGGGCATCCCCTAATACAAGATATCCCAGTGTATTAGAGGTATCATGACTCAGGTACCTTTAGGTTGAAGAAGTTATTCTTAATGGTCCATGTTTCTTTATTTCCATATGAGGCCTTATTTAACCGCGCTGCTATTTGGCCCGACCATATTATAAAACAAATGCCAGATTCTTATGTGGCATGGTGGGTCCCACTGCCACATAAGTTGAAAACTTCCTCGTAACACTTTTGGGAGGAGAAAAGTGGTAGGTTCCACCCTGCCACACAAGTATCTGGTATTTATTTTGTAACATGGGTGGGCCAAAAAGCTTTGTTGCTTATTTAATGCCAATGTACAAACATTAGTTTTTTATTTCAACTGTTGCTTGGACAAAATATCCTTGTAGTATCTGCATAAATATTTTGAGAAACCTATACTCAATGAGGCAGTATGTGGGCCCAACTGACCCAGGTTAGGTTTGCATGGCCAATATTCTGACCTCATACAAGTCATTTTTCTTCAGCATGAAGGGTTCCGGTTGAGATTTTAGAACCCGACCAAAATTCGACCCAGTAACAACAGAAAAACCTTTTAAAAAAAATCCAGCCGATTAGTTAACCCTCATTAAACAAATCAATTGGGGTTTTGAAGTTTTTGCTTAATTTTTTTTTAAAATGACCTTAAAAGTTAGCGTCGACGTGAACTGAGTAATATGAATAAGTGGCATTTCAGTAAAATTATCAAAGAAACATTGGCGTTTTGGACTTTCAGAACTTGATTAAATTAAGGAAATCTGCATGCTAGAAGCCAAAATTGACAACGAGAAGCTCGTGGGACATTTTGTTAGCCAGGAATTTAAACCTGTTAAACGTGTAGCCCGTGGGATATATAAATTATAAACACACCGGTTCAAAGTTCAAACTCGAAGTTTTGAACAAAATGGATCGGATTCAAGTTGGACCAAAAAATCCGTATCCGGATTTTGATATTACTCGGATCAAGCACATGGTTAGGGGGAACAAGTTCTTGGTTGTCGTCCCACATATGTCAGTCCCAAATTAGAACCACTAATCTGCTAGGTGGTTCGCATCCCTCCTTACACTTTAGAGATCTTGGGTTCAAAACTCCTTGGCAATGGTATTACCATTGAATGAGACCCATGTAATTTTTATATTATATATGTATGTGTAGGTACCCGTTTGGGGTGTTCTCTTCGATGTTATGGGGCAACTTTCTTTTCGCTATAATTGACGATTTCTCTTCGAAGTTTTATAACGTTTGTGGCAATTCTGTTTTTAGTCCTTCCCAATACTTGCGGTGTTTCTAAGCCATGTAATTCGGGCAATAGTTCCACATCTACTGAAAAAAAAATGGAACCGTGAAGATTATAATATACGATGAAATTGGAACTCAACCTACTTTATCGGGCCTCGAAACCAATTTTCTTTTTTTCTTTTGTGTTTTCTGAACTTTAGCGTATTTTAAAGAATCTGAACCCAAATCCCAAAAAGCCAGTTGGAATCAGAACAGATTATCTCAATTTCAATTCCACCTATTTGAGTACTAAAACCATTAACCAACAACAATAGAAACATAGTTATTTAAGGGATCTGTTAAAGGAGTTCTTCAAAATATTTGGGGGATGGACAAGTTAATTGGGCTTTTAGTCCAAAAACCCCCATCCAAATTATTACTCAATTTCACTAGAGAGTGGTGTGGGGCAAACTAACCTAACTCTTACTTTCTTTCTTCACCCTACTAAAATTAAATTGTACACCCCACCCCTACCAACATCACCATCATCTTCATCTCCATCGCCGGTTATTTCTATCGCTGGCCACTTCTTCTTCATCATTCTTCTTCTTTCTTTTTCTCAATCCAGCAACTTTCATTCTTTCAAAACAAAAAAAAATTCTTATTTGATGGATGTTTGATTTTGTGTCCAATCGGCAGTTGGTAAGAGATGCAGGAAGGAAGATCTCTCCAGCTTATTTCTTTATCTTTCTAGGATTTTGGCTTTGGGTCAATCACTGATCGATCAATCCTATTGGTCTACAAGGTTTGGTAGTAAATGCATGGCATGGGGATTGATCATGCTAGCCTGATTCATGGACCGGCCTTCTATTTAAACTAGAAATCGAGAAGAGATGGCCAGTTCCATCTTCTATATATGTCTGAAGAAATCGAGAATGCTGGATAACACACGTACGTGGAAAAATCAACAAATAAACAAACAAATTAGCTGGTACCATTTTCTACGTATGTTTGAAGAAATAGAAAAGTGAGGGAGAGAGGGAGAACTAGAGAGGGGGCCAGAGAGAGAGAGTGGAAGGGTGAGGGAGAGGTGACAGGGGGTAGAATCACAAAATATATGAGCAGGAAATTAAATGAAACATGCAAATAATGAGACAACATGATTTTTACGTGGAAAACCTCTTCAATGTGAAGAGTAGAAACTACGGGACCTAGTCCAGAAATCTTCCACTATGATAATAATAGGGTTACAAGGTTCTCCCTAAAACAATCGGGGTTTCAATCATCAAGATGTACAATAACACTTGGTTAACAATAATCTTCACCAAATTGATGGATATCACAAGATCTTTACCCTAAGGTAGATTTCATACTAACAACAAGAGTGTAGAGATTTTCTCACCAATCTAGAGTTTGAACAAACCCTAGAAAATACCAATCTTGTGTGAAGAAGATGATGGCTACAAGAGCTTGCGGATGACGTCGTCACAAGCTCGCCGGAAAATGGATCGGCTACTCCTCCTTCTTCTTCGAAACTTCTCTTTCGTCTATTCTCCCTCTCTACTTTCTCTGTCTTTCCTATCTCTCTCCTGCGTTGAAATGAGAGGGTTGGAGAGAAAACCCCAAAACAGAATCCGTTATTCACGGATCTATTTGTTTCTCCAAAAAAAACAAGACAAGCTTGTCCCCTTTAAAATATAAAAGGATGGACAAGCATGCTATGTTGGTGGGTCCCCCATATGGAGGGACTTCTCAACAATCTCCCCCTCCCGAATTATGAGGAGGGATCCACCATTCCCAAACCTGCAATGCTGCTACAGTACTCATGCTTGCCTTTGGGTAACCCTTTTGTCATCATATCAGAACCATTGTCATCAGTATGGATCTTCTCAATCTGTAACACCTTCTCTTCAAGAACATCTTGAATCCACTGATATCTCACATTGATATGCTTGGACTTAGAATGAAAACTTGAATTCTTGCTGAGATGAATTGCACTCTGACTATCACAGTGAATGACATACTTATCTTGTGTTACACCAAGTTTTGCAAATAGTCTCCTCATCCATATCATCTCTTTGCAACACTCTGTAATTGCAATGTACTCTGCCTCTGTAGTAGATAAAGCTACACACTTCTGCAATTTAGATTGCCATGACACAACTCCCCCTGCAAAAGTAAACAGGTAACCTGATGTAGACTTTTGGGAGTCAACATATCCTGCCATATCTATTTCACTGCTTTCCAATGTTCATTGCCTGGATTTACAAGAAATCTAATAACCACCCCAACTGCAAATGCAATGTCCGTTCTTGTACACACCATAGCATACATCAAACTTCCTACTGCTGAAGCATAAGGAGTTTTCTTTATGTCTTCTTTCTCACTTTCACTTGTAGGATATTGATCATGACTTAACTTGAAATGATTAGCAAGTGGACAACTTACTGTTTTTGCCTTGTCCATGTTGAATCTTTGAAGTACTTTCTCAATGTACTTCTCTTGTGATAGCCACAACTTCCTTGTCTTTCTATCACGAGTGATATGCATGCCTAGAATTTTCTTTGCTAGACCCAGGTCTTTCATGGCAAAAGATTTGCTCAAATCTTTCTTCAACCTGTCAATTTTGTTAGCATCCTGTCCAACAATCAACATATCATCAACATAAAGCAAAAGAATAATATAATCACCATTAGGAAATTTTTGAACAAACACACAATGATCTGAAGCTATTCTACTGTATCCATTATCCTTTATAAAGGATTCAAACTTTTTGTACCACTGCCTTGGAGCTTGTTTCAACCTATATAGACTCTTATTCAACTTGCAAACTATGTGTTCTTTGCCTTTGACTTAAAAACCTTCAGGCTGCTCTATGTACACCTCTTCCTCTAAGTCACTATGAAGGAAAGCTGTCTTCACATCTAGTTGTTCTATCTCTAGGTTCATGCTTGCAGCCAACCCCAATACCACACGTATAGAGGACATCTTCACCACTGGTGATAAAATTTCATCAAAGTCAATACCTTTCTTTTGCCCAAATCCCTTCACAACTAACCGTGCCTTATACCTTGGTTGTGAGTTCTTTTCTTCTGTTTTGATTTTGAAAATCCACTTGTTCTTCAAAACTTTCTTCTTTTCTGGCTTTTCCACCAACTCATATGTGTTGTTCTTATGCAAAAAATTCATCTCTTCTTGTATAGCTTTCAACCATTCATTTTTGTTAGGAGCATCAAGAGCTTCTTCATAAGACTCCGGTTCACCTCCATCTATAATCATTACATACTCATGTGGAAGATATTTCTTTGATTGTTGTCTTTCTCTAGTGGATCTTCTTAACTCAACTGGTGGTTCTTGTGGAGCTTGAACTCCTTGCTCACCATCATCTGCAGGGACATCTTAATGAGCTTCTTCTTCATGATTTTCTGCTTCCCCTGCATCAACCCAATTATCATCATGCTGATGTTGTACACTAGGAGGGATAATAGGATCCAAATCAAAAAGATCATAACTATGAGTTTCATGCTTTTCATTCTTCTCAATGTCTTCAATAGTTTGATCTTCAAGAAAGACCATATCTCTACTTCTGATCACTTTCTTGTCAACTGGATCCCATAATTTGTAACCAAAATTTTCATCTGCATAACCCAAAAAATACACTTCTTAGCTTTGTCATCAAGTTTTGATCTCTGATCTTTAGGTATATGCACAAATACCCTGCAACCAAACACTCTAAGGGGCCCATAGGTAACACCTTTACCTGTCCACACTCTTTCAGCTACATCTCCATCTAATGGTGCTGAAGGTGATAAATTAATGAGATAACATACTGTGCGCATTGCTTCACCCCAAAAACTTCTTGGCAACTTAGCATGTGAGAACATACATCTGATTCTTTCAAGAATGGTACGATTCATCCTTTCTGCTACACCATTTTGTTGTGGAGTCTTGGGAACTGTCTGTTCATGCCTAATACCATGGCTTTTACAATATGCATCAAGATCTCCAATGTATTCTCCCCCATTTTCTGTGCGTAGACACTTTAATGACTTTCCTGTCTCTCTTTCCACCATGTTATGGAAGGATTTGAAGACCTCAATTACTTGATCTTTAGTCTTCAAAGCATATGCCCACACTTTCCTAGAAGCATCATCTATAAAAGTAACAAAATACAAAGCACCACCATTTGTTTTGACCAAGAAAACTCTATGTTGTTTACCAACTAAATAGTGACTACAAGTGTTTAGAAGTGTACCTTTCATGTTAGACAAGGCTTGCCTTTTAGTGAGGATTTGAAGTCCCTTCTCACTCATGTTGCCAAGTCGCTTATGCCATAAATTTGTAGAGGATTGCTTCTCAATAGTATTCAATTCACCCTTACACAATCTGGTCTGAGTCTTGCACAAGGTGCAGCACCTCTTTCCTCTTGCTATCACAATAGACTCCTTTGTAAGCTTCCACTATCCACTACCAAACTGACTGTTATACCCTTCCTCATCTAATTTTCCAGTAGAAATTAGGTTCAAACAGAGATCTGGTGCATGCCTCACATCTTGGAGAACCAATGTGCAGTCAATATTGGTATCAACTTTCACATCACCCATTCCTACAATTTTTGAAACACCACTGTTTCCCATTCTAACAACATCAAAGTCACCTGTCTTGTAGGAAGTAAAGAACTCCTTGTGAGGAGTGGCATGGTAAGAAGCACCTGTGTCTATCACCCAGTTTGTATCTTGACCTGTAGCACTTAAGAAAACATCTTCACAGTTAGAAAATAAAATGAGCTCACCTTCTGTTGTAACAGCTGCAACTTCCTTATCTTTCTTTTCATCTCCATTTCTCTTTTGTTGTTCTTGCTTAAGTTTTCTGCACTCATTTCTGTACTGACCAATTTTTCCACAATGGAAACACTTGAAATCTTTTCTTGGTTTAGATTTACCCCTTGACTTCTCACGGTAATAAGGTTTTCTGCTTTTACTTCTCCCCGTTTCTCTGTAACAAGTGCCTCTGAATGAGATGGCTCTAATGATTTCCTTCTAGTTTCTTTATTCAACAAACTGCTTATTACGAGGCTCATAGTTAATTCTCCATTAGGAGCAGAATTGCTGAGAGATACCACCAATGTCTCCCAACTATTAGGTAAGGAATTTAAAAGAAGTAAAGCCTGTAACTAATCATCCAAAACCAATTTCATAGTAACAAGTTGATTCACAATACTTTTCATTTCATTCAAGTGTTGTACAATTGAAGTACCATCCTTGTAAGTTAGTTTCCCAAGCTTTCGAAACAAAAAAGTTTGGTTTCCGGCAGTTTTTTTATCATACAACTCTTCAAATTTCTTCCAAAGTTCATAAGCTTTATTTTCTTCTGATGCATGATGAAAAACACATTCATCTAACCATTATCAGATAAATCCTACAGTTTTTCAATTCAAGATTCTCCAATCTTCATCACTCATTTTTTCTGGTTTAACACCATTATTTTCAATCGGTGAATACAGATCCTTGCAATATAGTAAGTCCTCCATTTTTGCTTTTCAGATCATATAATTTTTCCCATTCAAATAAACCATGCGATTAGTGTTTACATCCATGATTGTACACGATAAATTTAACCACTGTGCTCTGATACCAGTATTGGGTGGTCTTAGGCCTCTCTCAATCCCAAAAGCTAGCTCAAGAGGTGAGGCTTTCCCTCACACTTATAAACTAACCACCAACCCCTTCCACAACCGATGTGGGATAAACCCCAACAATCTCCCCCTCACACATCGGGCTTTGGGTCGGAGGCATGACAACCCAGTTTTTCTCCTGGATACTTATTGGGCCAAGACTGTTGATAACCTAGCTCTGATACCACTTGTTGGGAAATAAATCCCACTACCATGTGCACAATGTCAACAGAGCAACAAATACTACAACCACTAGTCACAAAATATATGAGCTGGAAATTAAATGAAACATGCAAATAATGAGACAACAGGATTTTTACGTAGAAAATCTCTTCAATGTGAAGAGTAAAAACTATGGGACCTAGTCCAGAAATCTTCCACTATAATAATAATGGGGTTACAAGGTTCTCCCTAAAACAATAGGGGTTTCAATCATCAAGATGTACAATAATACTTGGTTAACAATAATCTTCACCAAATTGATGGATATCACAAGATCTTTACCCTAAGGTAGATTTCATACTAACAACAAGAGTGTAGAGATTTTTTCACAAATCTAGGGTTTGAACAAACCCTAGAAAATACCAATCTTGTGTGAAGAAGATGATGGCTACAAGAGCTTGCGGAAGACGTCGTCACAAGCTCGCCGGAAAATGGATCGACTACTCCTCCTTCTTCTTCAAAACCTCTCTTTTGTCTGTTTTCCCTCTCTACTCTCTCTGTCTCTCCTATCTTTCTCATGCGTTGAAATGAAAGGGTTGGAGAGAAAACCCCAAAACAGAATCCAGTATTCACGAATCTATTTGTTTCTCCAAAGAAAAACAAGACAAGCTTATCCCCCTTAAAATATAAAAGGGGGGACAAGCATGCTATGTTGGTGGGTCCCCTCATATGGAGGGACTTCCCAACATTGGATTTCTTTTTAGGGTTGTGGTTTCTTTTTTAGTTGGGTGCAAAAATATCAACTTATTTTTAGATGACCATCCCCTAAGTAAAACTAAATCCACCTCCCAACCAACTCAAGTAATTTAGTCCACCCTCCAATCTTATCCATCCCCCCCAACATTTTGAGAAACTCTTTTAACATCACCCTTATTTAATACTCTGTATCAATAATCAAATGCATCTGATACAGTCCCTTTTCTTCTTAGATTTATAAATATTAACTTTAAAGGATTTTTAGGAAGAAATATAACAGATTGAGTAGAAGAAAACAAATATGAAAGAGAGAGGAGAGATAGACGTAAGACAGAGGAAGAGAGAAGAAGAATATCAGATAACATGATGTAGATACGATAACACTCCAATGAGATAATGTTCTCATTCGTTAACCTTCTTAAATATTGAAAGAATCCCAGATCTATAGGATCATGGGTTACAAACACTAAGGGCAAGGCCAGTAACCTACCTCAAACCCACTAGCAAGTAAGGTGGGTTTGAGGTATAACCTGTTGGCAAGGCTAATGGAGAGTTCTCATATGTCGCATATAACTTCTGCGATAGCCGAAAACTTCTGCGACTCTCTTCTTTTTATTTTTTTTAATTATGCCATCCCAGAACTTATCTGCGATTCTGCGTCGCAGAACATTTCAGCGGAAGACCTTAACCCCTGCACGCTCCATCAAACTACTGGACCAGGTGGAGGTTGTGGTGTTTAAGAGTGCCCACTAGCCTTGAAATTTTGTTGGGTTTAGAGTTTAAGGGTGTGCATTGACCTTCCTCTGGATAATGGACTAAACTTAAACAAACTAAACAACCAACAATTCCCACGTACAAACATGGACCCACCAGCTACTTCTAACAACTAATCTAGTGGTTGAGATCTAATCTCTCTTATTTAGACACGTGCCACAACCACTTTAACTACTTCTATTCCCACGTTCAATATGTAGATAACATGGAGAACATGGGTCAAGATACGTGCATGGGTCATGTTCGTATCAGCATCCTCCAATATATTGAGAGGTCTTGAGATCAAAACTTCTCCCGTAGGTGGCAGTTCCTTTGGTGATGATTTTGATCCTAATCTAAAGCTCTTGACGGTATTTATGTGCTTTTTGCACGCCTAATTTCGTGTATCTACGCCTTAAAAAAAATAAATCTGGGTCAATAGTGTCTTTCCTTACAAAAGAAATGCTCCTTCCAACTAGCTAGAATTTATACGTGTAAACCTGCTAAATCAGGCCCATGTTTTCGGGCTTCTGAATCTAAGTGCCAAGCCTAAGTATGGCCCAATTCCACTCTCGTTAATGAGCACAACGACACAACCCAATGTATGGGGTTTGATAAAAATATATTTATTTTAGTGTTTTTAATTGACAAAAAGAATAGGGTTCAGATCACATAAGTTTCATTAAAAAAAAAAAAAGAATTCTTACATATTTTGAATAATTTTAATTTATGTTCCTTTTTAACTTTGAGATATTAATTAATGAGAGGGGTTATTCAGTTCCACCTTATTCAACCCCAAAGAAACCCAACATTTTATGGAGCCACATAGAGATGACCTGGGGATAAACTTTTAAGAGGATGTTTTCCACGATATGTTCATCATTATATCCGGAAATCAACTTGTTCTAAAAAGTCTAATCCCATAAAAAATATTTTAAAGATTATTGATAAAAAAATATAAAATATATCAAATTTCTAAGTGCTGATTTGAAGAAGTTAGAAGTTTTTGAACATGCTAATTTCTGCATATAATACTCTGCATGGCAAAGAGAACACCCTCTCTAAAAATTAGCCCTAAGATTATCTCTATGTGAAACCCGTAAAATGTCAGGCTTCATTGCTTCGATGCTTGGGGTTGAATAAAGTGTGGCTTAACAACCCCTCTCTTGGTTAATAATGTTTATAAGGATCGATGAGAGGAGCTGGACATGAAATAAGGTGGGGCTTCATTTTTTCTATCAAAAAAAGAAAGAAAAGAAATAGACTTGGCATCCCTGGGCCCAGTGGACCAGTTCAGCCCTTCACATCTCTTAATCCTTACTAGGCATAAGTTATAGAAGTCCAATCTTTTATACTCCATAACCGTTAGGTTGGGCCCCTGATGGGCTTAAATTAGGACCCCGAAATATTATTGGCAGTCCCCATAACATAAAAAGTGCAAATTCAGGGTAGGGGATGCCTACAGCCGGGGTCCGCCAATAAGATTTTGGAGGGTGCCTATAAAATGACCCAAATTATAATTGAGAAACTTTAAAGAGAGTGTTCCGTTGACATAGTCATATTGCCATCACCATGACCTATTTGGGCTACAATGGCTTGTGGGGTCCACATGAAGATGAACCAAAGGCATATTTTTTGTAACGATAATCAACATGGTGAGAAGAACATTATCACCAAAACTTAGCTCATTCTAAAATTTGCAATCTTGTCATCCAGCTTTTGAAAATCAACGATGATTTGATCATTTATTTTTATCGTTAAGTTGTATCAATGGATAATGGAGTTACAAGTTTTAGAATTAGCTGATTTTTTGTGAGAATGAGCTACATAGTGAGGAGAACATGATCACAAAAAATCAACACTTGATTCATCTTCATGTGAGCCTTACAAACCATGATAACAGTGATGTCAATATAACGATATCACTGGAACCACTCTCAACTTTAAAATCTAACAAATATCTATTTTATTATTAAAAGGGAAGTGACTCTATAAATTATTGTGAGGCTGGAAATTATTAATTGCTTCCTTATTTTATCTTTAATACACGAAAGTGTAATGCTATGAGAACTCCATTGGTGACTTCTTTACTAACACTCTAAAAAACTGTTTTGCATACAGGCCCACATAGAGATTATCCAAAGTCTGATTTTTTGTAATTATAATCTCCTCATCAGTCACTATAGAGATCATCTTCGCTAAATATCATATCATTCTACAACTTATAATCTCCTTATCTACCTCGTGACAAAATTAATAGGGGAGCCCAACGAACCTCAGAATGGGCCAACAGCTCAATATTAGACTATATTGGTCAGCACCCAAAATTTGCTTCGAGTCTCCAAGCTTACCTAAAACAATCAAAGTCAAAGAATTGATTCCCAATAGTAGTAAAAGTTTCTTTTATTTTGTTTTCTTTTTTTTTGTTAATATTCTGGTAATTTTGTCTTGTTTCGTGTGCATTTTCCACCACCTTTTTCAATTCAAAAAAAATCTCATTCCTTTTTTATTTGGTTTTTGGGCTTTAAAAAGTTGTCTTCTTTTTATAAATCTTTTCTTTGATCGTTAGGACTCTAAAACTTTTGTTGTCCAATTTTTTTTACTCCTGCTAATATAAATTTCTATACAAAATAATTTAATAAGAACTTTAGCCTTATCTATACTATTATATAAATAGAATACCCATTCGAGGTAGTTATTTCGTTGGATGGCCTCACTTTTTATCAAATGCCAAAAACTACCCTTGCATTGAATGAAAAATAATTTTCACCTACGAATTCAGTTGTTTCAGTTTTTTAAACTACTCCACTATAAATTGAGTTTTACGTTTATACCCCTTTAGTTTTATAAAATAGATTGTGTTCAAGTGTAAAAATATATTTAAATATGAATATTTTTGTATATTTATCTTAATAAGGTAGTTACAACTAATTTTGTTTCCTAATAAATCTCCCACGTTCAGAATAATATAACTATAGAGAATCTTAATAAAAAGGGATTCTTGATTACGGAATCACATAAAAATCTCAAAATTAAGATGAGAGGTTAACCAAAAAACAACGTATGAAGTAGAAGATGGTGGTAGAATTATACCAGTGTGAGATCCATTGTCTCTTCTTTTGGATTCCAACTCAAGTTCTCAAAGAAAAACTCGATGCTAACTCTCTCTTTTTATCTACGAAGAGGTATTTCCTTTATAAATCTAGATGTTTTAGTAGATCTAATTGCTATATATTTTTTTTTTATTTTTTTTTTACATTCTTTGTAAATCAAGATGTTTTTCTTTTTTATATTTGAAAACTTAATAAAAAAAATTTCAAATATGCATTCACCCAAAAGTTTTTTATGTTTCTAATACTACAATTTTCTTTTTGCATATGCAGGATTAGGCTGGATATAGTATTAGAATTTCAAATACTACAAGTACAGATTGGTGAAAGAAAAATGACTAAGTTTTGGATTTAAAATAGATTCCTGAATTATGTTATTTCACCTAATTTTATTGCATTTGAAAATATGTATTTAACTTGAATATTGAAATCTTACCCATTTAGATAATATAATTTATTTATTAATTCAAACCACAAAATAATACATTTGAAAAAAATTATCGGCTAATACGCGTTATGTACGCGCATCGCGCGTGCCTTAGGGCTCGTAATAATAAACTATTTCATGGTTAACGACTAGTGAAATTAAGGAAAATGGATGTTTGTGGGCTAAAAAGATTGACCTTAAATGATGACCAATTGTTGTGGCAGCTCAAATAGAATGTTCAATGTAGCATCTTAAATAAATATTGGAACCGAACCTCTAGGAACTGGAAACAAATTTTGGGTTATGAGTATTTCGGTATTCAATTGGAATAGAATCAAATCTATAAGACCGGAAACTCTTTATTAACATTCGTATTTTTCCTTCGATTTTATGATAGAATCATCTTTTGTGGTTCCAACTCAATCGGATCCACCATGGCCATCGCCTTCGGATTCACCAGATTGGATCCCCAATCATATTTGAGATCTCAACCATCTATGACCGTCAATTAATAGGACCTACTTTCAAGCGTGATGAATACGTAAAATTGATGGAACCACAAGGAATTAAATAATTACTCAAATTGGACGTGATTTCATATTTATTAATTAATTTAGGAAAGATTAGGATTACTTTTCTTAGTTAACAAGCATTATAAGGTTATAAATACTCCAACAGTGGAGTAGTATAATAACAAGACAAGAATATTTTAGTTATTAGTTATTTTGTGTGTTATTTAGGTTGATGGTGCGGGTAGGAACTAAATTAGTTCCTATCATTTTATTGTAACTTTTAACATTTAATTTTTGTAACATATAATAATTGATAAATTTGAGAGACCCCAGAATTAAACCAAAATACCCGATAATAATCAATTGGAATATCATTTTATTGTGTTAGCTAGTAGGCATTGAAAGAGCAGTGACGACACAAGGAAAGGGCAATGCCAATTAATAGAAAATATAACAAAAAGTCTACCAAATAAAATATTTTAAATTTTAATAGAATATATGCATAGCTATTAATTTTGAAAAAATTAAATGATGGTGGGTCCTCGTGACCATAGTGTGAACCGCACTGTGAAAGATGGTGATCTAAAGTCTGATGTTTTACTTACCATGCAAATCATCATATTAAAAAAATTAGTCCATTCTACAAGACCTCTAACTCCCTCAAATCAGCTTTTAAAAATAACTAAATTTTAGTAGTACTCTTTTATACAGTTGATTTTTACTCACTGGGTTATGGATTACAAATTTTAGAATGAATTAATTTTTGATAAAAATGATCTAAATGATGAGGAGAACATCTTCATTAAAAATCAGCTCTTCTTATTAATTTTATAATTTTCAAGGCGATGAAAGTTACAGAGAAGGAAAGTAAGACTTGTCCACGTTCGTTGAATCTCCTGGACGCCATGCATGAAAAGGCCATGCAATTTTCTAAATAAAACTGCTGCATCAAATTAGTCAAAGCTAATTTATCTCCCCAGACTTCCAAATTAATTAAGTGCTGTTCTGATTGATCACCTAAACCCTAGCTTGATCGATCAGTTCGAAAAGGACCCGCCCCCAGATTTATTTATTTATTTATTTTGCAAGTAAGGAGAGCCGGCCGACCTGTGATGTCGATCTTCGTGATTAATTAGTGTTTTATGAAACGCGTCTAAACCTGCACTAATCACAAATATTATTTCAACATTATTTGAATCCACGTATTGAAAATGTAAAAATTAAGATATGTAAAATACCAATAAGTTTTGATCAATAATTCTTAATTTATGTTTTTCAAATTCTAGACCTAATTTTTATGTTTTATTTAGGGGTCAGATAAAGGGGAAGCTAAAAATTGGATGTGGGGAAGTTTCTTGTTTGGGCGTTCAACCCAAAACCCATTTGTTAGGGGAAGCTTTAGATAATTACACCCCATCAGAAAATAAAAATACACACCCCACTTCATCTTTCTCACGAAAAGAGTCTCCAACTCCACCTTGCCACAATCACTCCCCCACTGCCTCCAAGAGAGAGATCTAAAAATATATATATAACCTGATAAAATGACACAAAAGACATTTGGCAATAACAAGATTATTTTTCAGTCATAACTCATAACCAACCTAACCTATATATCTAACCTGCAGAAACAGTATTTGAAAAGTCTTTTTGTTCCTTCAAATGCAAGAATCATATCTAAATTATTAGGTTGACAATGAAGCTCTTCTTTAAATTAAGAGATTTGAATATCTGATACCTTCTTGGTAGCTATGAATATTTTTGAGATCAACGAAGGACCACAAAGTGTCAAAATTAGTTTCCAGTTTCCACTGTTTGGTGGATGGAACATTTTTTTGCCTTTTGGTCCATTTGTTAAGTAAGGTTGGTATTCGTCTCAACCATTTCTATCCCTACCTTTTCTCAACCACTTGAAACGAAAATAAGCAATGGAAGATAAGAATTCAATTAGAGATAACTATAGAGCAAAATTAGGTTTGGGACTCAAGGTTTTGTAGCTAAGATTAATTCAGTGCCATCTCTGAGATTTAAAGGGCTTTGTACAAAAGCTGAAAACATGGCCCTTCTTCACATACCGTAACACTAATTATTGGTGTTACCTCTAGCATTTTTTTGAAAAATCCCCACTTAAAAAGTGCTCCAAAAAAAAATTTTTACCCACTAGTTTTGTCTAAACACCTCACTTATTCTTACACCTTGTTTACAACTATATGCTGGCCCATGTAGAGATGACTTAAGGATTGATTCTTTGAAAGGATGATTTCCTTACTATAGATATCACTCCTCATAAGAAAATGATATCGTTTTGAAACTTTTAACCTCACAAAAAAAAAAATCGATTGAAATTTTAAGTATTTTTAACCATCTATTTTACAACCAATTTTTTACCGATCTAATTTTGATTGTGTTTTAAGTTTTAGAACTATGTGATATATTATGAGAATGATCCACATGATAAAGTAGTCATCCTCACAAGGAATATTTTCTTGTGGGCTCGAAAGACAAGGTGTAAATAAAGTGTAACTATATGTGAGGTAATACAATAAAAAAATTTAGGACCCTCTAAAATTGGGGCCTTGTGCGATGGCACCTCTCGCACATGCTCAGAGTCGGGCCTGCATTAATTAGGATAAAATTTTTTTAGGACTTAGATGCTGATGATCTAAGTGTGTAATGATGTTCTCTTCATTACATATATCATTCTCATATAAAATCACAAATTTCTATAACTTCTAAGCTCATCAAATATTAGTTTGAATTAACAATATATTTATGAACAATCCACAAATCACCTTATTTTGGTGGGATTAAAAGTTTTAGAATAATGTGATTTTGGTGAAGATCTATGTGGCCGGTGAGGAGATATTCCTAAAAAAAATCACCCCTTTGATCGTTTGCATGTGGTCGGGCTAACTTTGGTTGCAGATCGTAACTCATAAATATATATATATATGGTCGTCCACTATTTGTCTAGAGCTAATTTGAGGAGATTAAAATTTTTAGAATTGCCTGATTTCTAAAAAAGATTATCTACATGGAGACGAGAACTGGAAATCAATCCTTCGATAATCTTTATTTGGTCCCCAAATAGGTGGCCGAGTTGATAACTCATGGTGCAATTAATATCCCTCCTCCTTGTTATCATATCATTAGAGCAATGCTAAGGGACCCAAGTTGGGGACACCGTGAAGACAACCTGTTCTGTAGGGTTCACATGGAATGATTCAAGAGCTGATTTTTGTGAGGATTCTCTCGTCAGCATGTAGATCAATCATTCTCACCCAAAATTTGCCCTTTTAAAATTTTTAACCCCATAAATTGATTCAATTTATTGGTGATTAAGCGATCCATTCTACTGATGTTTTCCAACCAATTTTTAATTGGTTAGAAGTCGTAGAACTATGCTAACTTTTGGTAAGGACTGTACGTGATGAGAAGATTCCTCATCAAAACATCAAAATTTGAATCATCAATCTCCATGTTGGGCCCTAAAGACTAGATTTGTCTTCTTTGGGTCACCAAAGATCTCGAACTTGGGTCCCCAAAGCATTACTCGTATGACGACGTATCATTATAGTCTGCACCCGGATACCATAATACCCAACATCATATATCTCATTTTTCATTGGCAACTTTGTTTAGGTGGGCCATGGTTGATCTGATATATTTAATACTACCTTAAAAGGGATAATATTCCATAAAATTATGATTACACCTATGGTATCAATTCCATAAAGTATCATTACGGGTCTTTTGAAACCACTAAATTTTTTACATATATTAAATCATCCCCAATAAGCCATTTTATCTTCACTAATAAAATGTGGTTACAAGTCAGCAACCCAATTCAATTCTTCCACACAACTCTGAACCGATTTTGGATTAATTTAGAACATTTTTTATTGATAATGACTAGAGCACCAATTCCTTAATGTTAAACTTTAATCAGAAGTATACTCAATTACCCACGTAAAAGTAACGTCCTAATTAATTTTTGACTTCATAAACCATTTATTTAATTAAAAAAAGAATTAGTTTCTTGATACATACTTATTTAGACATGTTAGAGGTACGTTTCATGTCAGGGCTCACATGGAGTTGATCACAAGGTGTGAAGATAATCTTTTCACTATGTAGATCAATTTCATATAAAAATCATCCCATCCTAAAACTTCTACCCCATCAAATTTT
This sequence comes from Macleaya cordata, assembly GCA_002174775.1. Lineage (NCBI taxonomy): Eukaryota > Viridiplantae > Streptophyta > Magnoliopsida > Ranunculales > Papaveraceae > Macleaya > Macleaya cordata. The sequence continues at coordinate 248,306 of MVGT01002401.1, read as the reverse complement.
GATTTGGTGTTCATTTAAAAATATACGACTCATTATTCAAGCAATTTTTTATGATGTTAAAAGTGTTAAAATGATGTGATATTCAATAAGGATGATCTACATGGTTAATACATTATCATCGCTAAAAATAAGACCTTAGATCATCTCCATGTGGGTCATAGATGGACTGTATTCATTATATGTCTAAATAAGCATGTTTTCCTATCCTAACTCATTAAAAAAACGGAAAATAGAAGTAATTGGGTTAGTATATCTCCACCCAACTTTTTTCATGGTATATCCAACTTATTCTTATACTCTGCTTACACCTTTTTGTAAGACTCACATGTATGTGATCCAAGGGTTGATTTTATTTGTGAAGATAATATTCTGATTGCTTAAATTATCTTCACTAAAAATCATATCACTTCAAACCCATCAAAAATTGGTTGAAAGTTAAATGATAAAATAGATGATCCAGTGAAAACTTAAAATTTCGATCATCTTTGGATGGTTTTAAAGATTTTAAAACGACTTGATCATACGAGCCCCAAAAATAAGTGATGGTAAGTTAAAGATTGTTGATATTAACATAAATTTTGAAAAAATTAATTAAATCTTTGGTACTTTTGAAGAGCGAGATTTCATCGAGATAATCCACGAAAATATATATAATTTTTTTTTAGAAAGATACTATTGTCCGAGATACATATATTTGAAGATACATCATCATAAATATATGAGAAGCACATAGAAACACTACCCCTAAAAAGTTAAGAGTTTTGATCCCAAGAAGAAATGTACCAACCATCTAACCAGTTGTTGGTCATATTCCAACTTATCGTGCAACAAGATTTGAGCATATATTAGGATGATTTCTTATCAAAATACAAAAAACTAAAAAAAAAAACTTTCGAAGATGACATGGCGTCAACCAAATGCCACATCAGACCAAATACAGGCTCTGAATTGCAAGGCATGAAGTGGACTCTCTCTCTCTCTCTTCCCCTTATTTTTCTGGTTTTTTTCCTTTTCCTATTTCTCCTTTGGTTAGATTACAATGATGGGTTTATCGTACTTAGTGCTCCATTAATTATCAGAGGGACAAAGCACTAAGATCTCATAATATATATCCCAACATTATCTATAATGGTTATTAATATTTTATTTCTATACCAAATCTATTGAGTGAATAAGTTAGGGTTTCATCATTAAGAGGGTCAAGCACTAAAGAAACCATTTACAAATATTTTTTGGTCTAATTAAGTTGTGGATACTGATCTACTCTTTACCTATCATGAGTGTGAAGGGTTGTGACCTCTTTTGAAAAGAGAAAAAAAAAAAAAAAAAGAGGAAAGTGGAAGAGATCAAATTTTACAACCACTTGTTAGTACAAGTGGGAAATGCATATATAGATGTAGAAGTCAAACCTAAATGTGGGTTTGTATGGCCACAAAAAGTTGTGACTCTATTCTTTTATTTCCTACTTAGAATTCTGTAGTAGAGAACAGCCAATGCAACAATTAAAAAATTGTGTGATTGCAAATACTTAATCATGGCAAAGCTCTTCTAAGAGCATCCACAGTGGTTGAGTATCGTATGTAAATATCCATAAAATGTTGCACATTGGACCGAATGTATTATACATTTTATACTATAGGAGCGAAGCCAAAGCTATATTTAGATTTCTCCAAACTCCATTTGCATAATTATACCTAAGCAGTGTACTGGGAGTCTCACGTTGGGCGATGTATATGGTGGGAGTCTCATATTTTTTTATTGCAAAAAAGTATTGGGCGGTAGGACACATTAAAAAATTTATTAGGATAGGTGGGACACATTAGAGATTTTAAAGAAAGAATACAAATTACAAAATGCCAGGCAGTTTCCTTATGGACGCCTGGCATCAAGCGGGCTAGTATTTTAAAATTTATTTTTTTAAATGACGGATGTATCCCTAATTTAGTTGTTTATTAATATTTTTTTTTAAAATCCTTTTCTCCACTATAAAATTTAAGCACCTAAAATATATTTAGTTTATGACAGTTGTGGATGGTCTAAGAGCATCTCCAATGCAAAAGTCTTAGAAGACAATGTCTTATCTACGTGGCATGTCTCATAAGACAATGTCTAATCTACGTGGCAACAAAATCTTCACAATAGACATTGTTGAAAAAAATGCATCTCCAATGCAAATGTCTTGGGATGACTTTTTAACTTATGTGGCACTTAATTTTTGAATTGGTCAAACTTATTTTGTTTAAAAAGTAACTAAAAGTTTTGGAGGGAAAAAAAATTGCTGATGTGGACAGTAAGACATTGTGAAGATGAATGTCTAGAAATAGACATTCTACTTCACAATGTCTAGAATAACTACCGCCACATCATCATCACATCCTTTCTTCACATTAGCATTGGAGAAGGTTTTTTAAAGAGTGTCTATTTATCCTATGTGGCAGTCTTATTTTACCACATTCACATTAGCATTGGAGATGCTCTAAAGTCATAGTTTTGGAGACATGGAATATGCTAAAAAATCGTACTAGAATTTTTGTCTTTTATTAAGTAGGATTGAAATTAAACTACGGAAAATGTTGTTAAGAACTACTTGTATTATTTTTCTTTTGATAGTTATTAAAAACACTTCATGACCTTCTATAACTCTAGAATAATAGGATGCTAAGGAGTGCTCTGTTTTTAACTGGGACTCAAATAGAACCAAAACTAACTTTCTTAATTCTGATTTAATTCACATATTTTAGCATTGGATCTGGAACTGCTAGGGATTAGAACTGTTAGTTTCATAACCATTCCAGTCCCAAAAAACTAGAACAGAATCATAGAAATTTGACCGACTGAAATCGACATATATACCGAAGAATTGATTGAAATCGTTTATACACTTTCTTTTTCTTTTTTTTTTTGTTTTTTTTTCTTTTTTCTTTTTTTGCATAAAGATTGTGGTCCTTGTTTACCATATTAAAAGGAATATGCTCCATTGCTCCTTTTACCTTTATCTTTTTATTTTTTTTGCTTTACACGCCACAAAATACAAGAAAAGTAAAGCATAAGTTTGGTTGATTGCATTTGGGGTTTTTTTTTTTTTTTTTTTTCAGTCTCACCTAACTGTAAATTATTGTAATATTACTAAAAAGTCTTTTGGCTTTTAATCCTGTTTCCTTAAGCTTTTGGACTTGAGAATACTAATAATTAATTCGGTAGCCCATATGTATTGTTATGTTTTAGATGACTAATTTCAAAGATTTTTTTTGAAAGATGGGGTTTTTGCCCAATTTCAAGTACAAGCAAATGACGTAAAAGAAGAGAATACTGCCACTAACAACCTTGTATTAGGCCATCCACAACGGTCTAAGGGTAAAAGTCAAATTTAACTTACCAAATTTACCCTACATTTTAAAGTAACACAGTGGAAGAAAGTTAAGTTTGCAAAAAAAAAAATTTAATAAAAACTATTTAAGGATACAACCGTCATTCTTTAAAAAAAAACAATTTTTAAAATTCCAACGGTATCCCTTAGGGGTGTCTGATGACAGACAACCCCTAGGGATACCGTCTGAAATTTCGCCCTCCCCCCAAGCCGTCCCACATCAGACCACCCACCTGGCTATAAATCTCCAGATTGAAAATGGAGACCGCCAAATTTGGCTTAGCCATGAGACTTGTATGGTCCGTTTCTATTTTTACCAACCTCCGCTACGTAACCTTTTTTGTAAATTTGGCCAGATATTGTAACCACTGTGGATGCCCTTACATAGAGAACTCGCCATAAACAATAAAAAAACCACCTGTACCAAAGCCATTGGAAACAAAGGCCCTGCTTGGTATGCAGGAAAAATTCACATCTGCAGTTATTTTCGGTCAAATTGATATTCATTATTTCTTGGTAAAAAAGTAAGATGGTGAATATTTCCACCCATTTGCAGTGACCCTTCAAATTAACGTTGAAATGAGCTGTGAATTCAGGATGTCCTGACGATTTAAGATGGAGTAAACCGTTCTGTCAATATTTCTTGTTGTTTTTTAAGATTCTACCAAGCAACAAGGAATATTTGTCCATACAAACTTCTACTACTTTGTATTCTGCAAATTTTTCTTGCATACCAAGCAGGGTTAAAATGAAACTCAAGGCAAACTATTGACGATAGAAAGTACGCAAATACGTCTAAATTGTGTTGAGAATAGTCCAAAAGAGGCAGGGGCGGAACTAGGAATTTATACTGCGGGGGGCTAGTTTGAAGCCTTGTTAGCAATCACCAGTTTAATACACGAATTTTACATTTTTTTTTAATATCTACATCAACTCTCATTTTTTCCAATTTACATTAGATTAAATGAGTGTATTGTATTATTTACATTTTAAAATATCTAACGCCATCAAGTATTGGTTGAAATCAACGATAAAAATGACATTATTTTTATTGTTAATGTTATATTAACTTTTGATAGGGTTAAAGGTTTTAGGTTGAGTTAACTTTTTGTTATGATAATTTTCATAATGAGGAGAACATCCTCACAAAAAATAGCACATTCGAAAATCTCTAAATCTATCAAGAATTGGATGCAAATCAAGGATTAAAAAAAATTATCTTTAATTTTTGATCATCTTCATGTAGTTCCATAAAAATGGTGTAAATAAAGTGTAAAAATGAAAGAAAGTGGGGTGCAAGTGTGCAACTGAGATGTAAAGTTAAGGATAAATACAAATTCAAAACAAAATGCTATAATGGTAAATTTAGTGGACTAAAGGGTGTAATGATAGACATTTTTTATAAACTACCCTTTGACATTTTATAAAGATTGACCCATGAGGAGCCAAACAGGTGGCAGCCTAAAGATCTATGAAAATCTCACCCGGGCTATAGGTCCTCAATTGGTCTACTATTAAAGAATTACTAGCTTATAACTAGTTTTTCGTCAGAAATCTGACCCGGGCTCCAGCCCACCCTAGCCTGGCTGTAGTTCCGCCCCTGAAAAGAGGTGGTAAAAATTTGCAACCCACTATATAAAGATCCTGGTGACCCCACTCATAGCCAATTAGTTTTGAGCTGGATGTCCACAAACTTAATATAGTATCAGAGCAGACCCAAAGGCCACACGTGTTCCATATCACCTAATAAGGTTCCACGTCTTAGTCTCAAAATAACGCCGCACATGAGGGGATGTGTTGACTGTTCGGAATAGTCTTATAAAGATCTGGATTTTGACTGTACGATCACTAAATATCCTTTTCTTTTAAATAAATATTTCTTGTTGTGCCTACTTTTCCTAAATTATTTATTTAATTTTTTTTTTTTTCAGTTTTCCGAAATCTTTTTAATTGAGATAGCTGGCCTGATAAATTTAGGAGGTCAGCCCCAGGGTGACGAAATTACTGCGTCTTTGAAAACCCTAGGTGGCCTGATATATTACTACAGATGGTGTTATGGTTTTAGTTACATTAATTTAAAAATATGTAGGCAGTGTTGCCGTCTATTTTTGTATTTTATTTCCTCTTATGGCGATAGAGAACACGCCTTCAAGGCTTAACTTGTTGAAAAATTAATAATACATGTAATTTATAAGTGGGATTGAATATTTCAACTTAACATTTTATTAAATGTCCCTGTCGGTTCTAGAAATCCAACTGCATAATTTAAAAAATATAGTTTGTTAAATTTTCAGAACCTACACACCGTTTGTAAAATATGTATTGTTAGATTTTGAATTTGAAAACTACTTTTGCAAAATGTCAAGGTTAAAGAGGTAAAATTAAAAATGTTGAACAGAAATATGTTCAAAGTTCATAATTATTATTATATGTTCTATGATATTTGTGAACAGAAAAATACAGGCTTGACAAACGTTTATTTATTTATTTATTTTTGTTAATTTAATGATTTATTTCTTTAAATATTTATGGCAAACCCGTAACCACTATTAAAAAAATGTTACTCCATATTAAAATTTAAAACTATTAAATAATCTAAAACTATTTTAAACTAATTCTTTAATCCCATTTTATTTAGTAAAATATATGTTTTTTAATCCAATTTGATATTAATTTAAATTAACAATAATTATAAAAACAAAAATTTTATTTGAATCAGAATACACGGAGCACGGTGAACCAAACATGACCATTGGGTCATAGGGATCTAGAAATCTAGAATATATTTGAAGAACATAACCTCTACGCGTTTTTACCCCTAAAACAAACTGAACCGGAACCGGTTTTCCACTGACTTTAGTTTTACATATTTGAAAGCATTGGTAATTTAACCAGTTTTAGTTATGGGTGATGAAAATAGTCCCACATGGAATATAATAACCTAGCAAATCCAATATATAATGATCTTAGGTCACACCACTTATTGCTAATTGATTTTGAGTTAGATGCCTACAAACTTAATATGATATCAAAATAAAGGCCCACATGTCCCCGTCACCCAAAAAAGTGTTCCACGTGTGTCAACTTTTAATTCTTTAAAAAATTAGATAAAGTGATTTTCTGTGAGGATGATCTCCATAATAAAGAGATTACCCTTATAAAAAAAACACAATATTGGGCTGAAAGCCCTCCTTTTATACCAGTTTCAAGTAGAGGACAAGCAATTTTTGTTTTATAAGTCTAATCCCTACTTTTTAACGTTTTATAAGGAAAGGAGTTAATTCCTTCTTTTATTTTAAAACTCTAAAATTTTGGTACCTAAACTACCCTTCTCTTTGCTAACCACGTATATTTCTAACTGTTTTTGCTTGTATTGACCGATGACGTGGCAGAGAGAGAAAATAAGTTTTTTTAAAATTAAAAATGCTATAACTTTTAATCTACAAATTAGATATTTGCCAAATTTATATTTTTGGAAAGCATTTTTCAAGATCTTTAAAATGAGACCAGACAACAATACTAATTTAAAAAAAAAAAAAATCTTCGTAATTAGACTATGAAAACCCATAACTGCTTGTATAATAAAAACGGTTATGCAAACTATAGATTGCATAGTAAAAAACGATGCAAATTATAATTTGCATCAGCTATTTTAAGTAGTTTTGAGCATATGCACTTCTCTAAGTCTCTATGCAACCAGATTGAATAAGAAAAAAGCTAAAAAATTACATTTTAGACAATGCAAACTATAGATTGCATAGTAAAAAACGATGCAAATTGTAATTTGCATCAGCTATTTTAAACACTTTTGAGCATCTACACTTCTTTAAGTCTCTATGCAACTAGATTGAATAAGAAAAAAGTTAAAAAAATTACATTTTAAACAATGCAAACTATAATTTGCATAGTAAAAAACGATGCAAATTGTAATTTGCATCAGCTATTTTAAATACTTTTGAGCATCTACACTTCTCTAAGTCTCTATGCAACTAGATTGAATAAGAAAAAAGTTAAAAAACTTACATTTTAAACAATGCAAACTATAATTTGCATAGTAAAAAACGATGCAAATTGTAATTTGCATCAGCTATTTTAAGTAGTTTTGAGCATATGCACTTCTCTAAGTCTCTATGCAACTAGATTGAATAAGAAAAAAGCTAAAAAGTTACATTTTAAACAATGCAAACTATAATTTGCATAGTAAAAAACGAATTTGCATCAGCTATTTTAAATACTTTTGTTTAAAATTATATTTTAAACAATGCAAACTATAATTTGCATTGTTTTTAAGCTTGGTAAATAGGTTTTTTCTGGGTTTTTTTTTTTTGAATTTGGTATTCATGTGTGATCTTGTTTTAAAGATCTTGAAAAATGCTTTCCAACGATATAAATTTTGTTCAAATCCGATTTATATTTTGAAAGTTATGGTCATTTTTATGTTAAAATTCATTAATTGGGATTTGCTAACGTGCACCGTCATTATTCAACAGATGGGTTTTTCGTCTTTTTACATCGCGCTAACGTGTGCCGAGGACTGTCCTTACATGAAAAAAAAACATGTCCTCTACTTCAATTTTTTTTCCATGCAAGGGCATCCTACTCATTTTCCGTAAAAAAAAATCTTGGATCATTTCAACCTGATGTGAAGTGATGTGTGGAAGTAGAATTTCCCAAAACTAAACAGTGTGGTTTTAATTGGAGCATTTATTGGCTGTGAAAGAGGGTCTAATAAGAGGGTTTAAAATCATAATTAAAGAAATCAAACAGTTTGACTAGAACCTTCCAATAGTAGTCAGTAGATGTATTTAAAATGGCTGACTTTTGTTTTTCTATCTATCTATCTATCTCTAGACAAACAAATACGGAATTTCTGTTCAAATATCACGGCACCAACTTCCTTCGGTGGGACCGACGTTTTAAAAAAGGGCGCAATTGTAGTAACTATCTGATGAGGACCACATTTGTATATTTATGTTACCAACCGACGTGGGTTTCCTAGCTCAATAGCTACCCCTTCTAAACTCCTACTCCTACTTCGATGAAAAATTTGAGAAATTCGTTTTCACTTATTAATTGATCGAAAATAAATTTAATTAGCACTATAAATTATTTAATTAATTAATGAATAATGAGTTGTACACCGTCTCTTCGTGTATTAGAGTTGAATTCTTTGTTGTTTCTTTGGGTTTTTTCTTTGTTTGTTAATTAGTGGTAATTTCTATCCGTCATGTTTATTGTTAATTTTTCTTTTTGTATGTTCGTAGCAGGTTTTCTGTGCTTCTTTGTACATCCTTTATTAGTGGTGCATCTAGCTATACTATTGCTTCTCGTTATAACGTGGCATTCTTAGAAATTAAACTCGGTCAAAATAGTTTTGACTTTTAAGTAGCCAACATGGATCCAAAAGTACGTAAATTAAAGTTTATTTTTCATTAAAAAACTCTTCTTCTATTAACCAAACAAGAAACTCTAAGGAAGTTAGCAAGTTGTTTAAAAAGTCTATCTTAATTTAGAGGTCCAGTGTTCAACTCCCTCTAGCCTAGGACCAATCCAAAAAATTATTCAACTTACTCCCGTAGTAGGTAGTGTAAACTAAAGGTGCATCCTGATAGGCCGGTTAGAAAAAAAAAAAAATAGTAACCAAACAAGGCTCTAATGCCTAATTGTGTCTGCATTTAAAACAGTCACATGTTTCAGGACGTCAAGCCTATGGATATTAAACTCCTCTTAAAAAAAAAAATCACTTGATCCGTGATTCCTAGCCGTTAGAATTGGGTCATTTTTGCAGCCGATTTTGATATGTCCGGCAAGAGAAACATATAAAAGATTTTCAGTACCCTTTCTCACCAATTGTTCTTTAAATATTTAACAGCCATATTGTTTTTTTTTTTTACAAAAAGAAAACCAGAAACTTTTTTTTTTTTTTTTTGAAATTAGAGGTACTGGAGCCGTAGAACGTGCTTTCATAAACATTATTTTAATATTTTTTTTTAAATTAAAAAAAAAAGTATAGGTTTATTTTAATAGAAAGCACCAATATAATGGCAAATTGCAGAATTTGAAATCTTTATATATAAAATAGAGGTCCACTTTAACGACGGCGACAACTGCCGGAATGTAAATTATATAATATCTTTTTTTTTTTGGGAAGAAAATTATATAAATTATGCTATTTACCTATTATCATGTTTGGTTTTCATATTAAGAATTTTTATAAATATAGTTATGTTATTATTTTTCACCTCTTTAATGGCCACTAGTCGGTTTGTTATCGTCAAGGAAGCGAAATTTCTGACTTTTGAAAAGAAAAAGCCAAATTTGGGCTCAAATATATGGTTTTAAAATAATTTATATTAATTAAAAATTGCATACTTTTTTTTATCTCTTTTTTTTCTATTTATGATATTAAGAACACAATAATATCATAAGATTCAAAAAATTTTGATTATTTCAAACTATCCACGGATTAGCTAGAAAAAAGGTCTTAAATGTTTTAGAGTACAAGCTAGACTGTAATCCCATTGTTAAAACATTATTATCAAGTGACAAATGTATGCTTCTCATCAGTCACGTCCTAAAGTAAAAGTCACGGAGGTTTTACGTTGTCAACGTCCCAAAGAATACCACTATGATAGGGATAATCTTGAAGGTACGCACATTTTGCGGGACGAGAATCCCTCCCTCAGGTGGACGGTTGTTCATGCCTTGAAGTTTGGGCAAGACGGAACTCGAAGATGTGATTCAAATCACGAGGGGATAATGACCTTACGATGGGTTTGGGGGAAGAAAATCCCCTAAAATGTACGTACTCTTTAGCATTTTCCATCTTGGATTGAGCAGAAAGCTCCTAACAGTTTTGAATAATTATGTGAACAGACTCACTGCTCTGTGAAGAGTTAAACCCATTCTAATTGGTAGCCTATTAAACACATGTATTTCTGAAGAAGCTGCAATAAAGTCCAGAAACACATGTATTAAACGCATGGGACTTTGACTTGGTAATTGTGCATCCTTCCCTTGTCCTGGGAAGTCTTGGGAGCGAAACTTTTTGGGTGTAGTTTAATATTAAGTTTATCCCATACAATCCATATCCCCGTTGGTGGCCGTTTCTATACCTCGTAGGTGGCGGTTCCATTGGTGATAGCTATGATTATGATCTGATGCTCTTGGTGGTTTCTCTGCGCTTCTCACATGCCTAGTTTCATGTATCTAAAGTCTTGAAAAAATATATCTTGGGTAATATTTCTTTTCCTTCAAAATAAGAAATAATACATATTGTACAAAAAATTATTTTTGAATTACTAAGATCATATCTAATATAAAATGTGAAACTATTTAATTTTAAGGGTGCTGGTAAAGGAGTTCTCAAAATATTTAGGGGTAGAGAAATTGCTTTAAATTGGTTTGAGGGATGGACAGAGTTTTACTAGGGGGTGGTTATCTAAGAATGGGTTGGTATCTTTCCACCCAACCTTAAAAAATCTTAAACTAAACCATCTTCTTCACCATCCTTACTCCTGTTCTACCGCCAGTCACCTCCCACTCCATCGCCGACTGCCTTTTTTTTTTTTTTTCTAATCCTTTACACTGCCTCCACTCCTCACTCCCTACAGATCTGTCCCCCTCTTTCCACCACCCCCTCTCTCCACCACCCCCTCTACCGCCTCCACCCCTCTCTCCCTACATATCTCCCACTCTCTCCACCCTCCACCACCTCTCTAGATCTCGCCCCTCTCAAGATCTCACCCTTCTCTATCTTGATCTTGCCCTCCCCACAGATAAAAAGAAAAAAAATTTAGTTCAAAAATATTTTAGATCTAAAAAAAAAATCGAAGAAGATGATGAATTCGACCATTTAATTCGACTTAAATTTTCGACCACCAATGGGAGTTCAAAATATTTTTTCAGAAAAATTCAACTACTGATGGTCGAATTTGTTAGCAAAACTCAACCACTAATGGTCGAATTCGTAGTCTTCTTCTTCAAAAAAAAAATTTAGATCTGAATTTTTTTTTTTATCTGTGTAACGGTGAGGGGAAAGAAAGGGAGGGAAGGAAAGAAGGGGAAGGAAGGAAAGAAGGGGGTGGGTGGGTCCTCTCGTTCTCTCTCTCAATTTTTTTTATGAGCTTAAAAGTTTTAAACCAATAGATTTTTTGTCAAGATAACATAAATAGTGAAGGTTTCTTGCTCACAAAAACTCAGCCTTAGATCATCTCCGTACAGGCCCCACACGCATGTAAGCCGAGTGTAAGAATAAGTAGAGTGGAAAATATAAAAATTGGGTGAAAATATTCGGGTTTAAGAGGACAAGTAGTCCTACGTAGCTGAGTCAGTGTCACAGTATCCGAGTCGGCCCGGCATAGATTTTATGATTCAGTTGCTGGAGTTGGAAAACTAGGTAGCTACTGCGAGCCTTTGACTTCTGTCTACAGTAAACCCCCTATACAGGAATCCGACCGGCTATCGCCAGTCACCCAGTAATGCTGTCGTAGTCTCCGTGTAATCACTACAATAGTATCTCTTCCTTCCACTAACGGCTGACTGGCTAAAATGTTTCTCTCTCTTCTTTCTCTCTCTTGTTTTTCTCTCTAAGCACACAACATAAAGAAAGGAAAATCAAATAGAGCCTCTTCTTTTAATCAGACGCCAAAACGTTTGAAAGTCAAAGCCAATCTCTATATCTATCGCTTTGACAGGTTTGTCTTCCTTTTGTTCTTCTCTGTAAAAAAACTTAACCTTTTCTGGTTTCAGCTTTTTCTTAATTTCCTTGTTTAATTATTTTATTGTTAATTTGTCATGCTTGTTGTTCTTCTGATTCTTATGAACAACTTTGAAGTAATCAGAACACCCAGACCAGAAATCTTTAGATCTCAAATGGGTTTTGCAGGAAAATAGATTCTTACCCTGAAATTAAGCAGACCCTATTTTGTTTTTTAGAGTTTTTGTTTTTGTTTTTTTGTTGGTTGGATTTATGGGTTTGTTTGGAGAGATGGGTGTTGGAGATTTGTGGGTTTTGTTTATTTTTCTGGTAATCTTTTCCCAAGTTCAGGTTCTGAATTCTCAGAACCTAACTTGCAATTCCAGTGATCTTATAGCATTAGAGGGTTTCTTGAAGGGTTTGGAATCTGGGATTGAAGTTTGGGGGTCAACTAAGAATGGTTCTGCTTCTTCTGTTTCTGATTGTTGTAATTTGTTTGGGGTTTCATGTGATTCTTCATCAAGGGTTGTTGGGTTAGAGCTTGGGAAGAGAAGCTTAAGAGGGAACATTCTTGAACCCTTGGCTGATTTGGATCAGCTGAAAATTCTTAATCTCTCTCAAAATTTTCTCAATGGTACCCTTCCATCAAAATTGTTTCAGTTGCAGAAGTTACAGATTCTTGATTTGAGTTTCAATCAATTTACTGGCTCCGTTCCAGTGGAGATTGATCTACCCTCTATCAGATTTTTCGACGTTTCGGGGAATTCATTTATTGGTCACATTAACACAGGTATCTGTAACAACTCAACTCGAATTCGTACTCTTAATTTATCCATGAACTACTTCACTGGAAATTTTCCATCTGGTTTTGGGAATTGTTCTTCTTTACAGCAACTCGTACTCAATTCAAATTATCTCTCTGGGATTTTGCCTGATGACTTGTTCTCGTTACAAAAATTGGACCGATTGCTTATTCAGGAGAATTTTATTTCAGGGCTACTGAGTGATAGAATCAGTAACCTCTCTAACCTTGTGCAATTAGATGTTTCCTTAAATAGATTTTCAGGAATTCTCCCAGATGCTTTTTATAACCTTGCAAAACTAGAACGATTTTCTGCCTATTCAAATAAGTTCTTCGGGCCTTTGCCTGCGTCTTTGTCAAACTCCCCAACAATTCAGTTGCTTAATCTGAGGAATAATTCTCTCAATGGATCAATAGATGTTAATTGTACAATGATGGTTCGTTTAAATTCCCTTGATCTTGGTACGAATCAGTTCCATGGACCCCTCCCTGATAGTCTTGCCTCTTGTCGAGAATTGAGAACTGTAAATCTTGCACGTAATTTTCTCAACAGCCAAATCCCTGATAGCTTCAAGAATATGCAATCCCTCACTTACCTCTCACTCTCAAATGCCAGTCTCCATAATCTTTCAGGTGCTCTTTCGATTCTACAACAATGTAAGAATCTATCAACTCTGGTTCTGACCTTGAATTTCCAATCTGAAGAAATGCCTACAGATGCAAATCTTGGGTTTGTGAACCTAAAAGCTCTAGTAATTGCAAATTGTGGCCTCACTGGTTCCATTCCACAATGGTTGACCAGTTCCACCAATTTGCAGCTATTGGATCTATCGTGGAACAATTTAAGGGGAAGAATTCCTGATTGGTTTGGTGAGATGGAATCCCTCTTTTACTTGGATTTGTCAAATAACTCTCTTTCTGGGGAAATCCCAAAAAGCTTAACCAACCTTCAGAGTCTCATCAACCGTACTATCTCATTCCAAGAGCCCTCCCCTGATTTTCCGTTCTTCATGAAGAGAAACCAAAGCGCAAGGGGTTTACAGTATAATCAGATTATGAGCTTCCCTCCATCTTTGGATCTAAGTTACAACATGCTCAATGGATCTATCTGGCCAGAGTTTGGGAATCTGAAGAAGCTCCATGTGTTTGATCTGAAATGGAATATTCTGCAAGGACCCATTCCCGCAGAACTATCGGGTATGTCAAGCTTAGAGATGTTGGATTTGTCCCATAATAATCTATCTGGAACTATACCTTCATCACTAACCAATCTCAGCTTTTTATCAAGGTTCAGTGTTGCTTATAATCAATTGGTTGGGATGATCCCTTCTGGAGGTCAATTTCTAACCTTTCCAGCTTCGAGTTTCGAGGGAAACAAGGGTCTTTTTTGTTCTGAACACTTTAACTCATGTCCGCCGGACTCAATTCCTCCTGTGTTCCCCAGAAAAGGTCAGAGAAGCAAAGGTAATATAATTGGAATGGCTGTTGGGATTGGATCAGGAACAGTTTTTCTTCTCATCATCATATTCTTGATTGTAGCAAAGACCCACAACCGTACACGGGATGATCCTGAAGAAGGGAACTTTGATTCTATCAATAAAGATTTGGATGTATCAGGATCAAGATCGGTGATTCTATTCCAAAACAAGGAGATTTCCAACGAGCTATCTATTGACGACCTGTTGAAATCCACGAACAACTTTGACCAAGCAAATATCATTGGGTGCGGGGGTTTTGGTCTGGTTTACAAAGCAATCCTTCCAGATGGGAGAAAGGTAGCAATCAAAAGGCTTTCCGGTGACTGTGGACAGATGGACAGAGAATTCCAAGCTGAAGTTGAAGCCCTCTCAAGAGCTCAACATGAGAACCTCGTTCTCCTCCAAGGTTACTGCAGCTGCAAATCTGACAGGCTTTTAATTTACTCTTACATGGAGAATGGAAGCTTGGATTACTGGTTACATGAGAAAATTGATGGTGCTTCCTCACTCGACTGGGAAACAAGAGTTCGAATAGCTCAAGGGGCGGCTAGAGGATTGGCTTACTTGCATCAATCTTGCCAACCCCATATTCTACACCGTGATGTCAAATCAAGTAATATCCTCCTCGACAAAAACTTTGAAGCCCATTTGGCAGATTTCGGGCTCGCCAGGCTTATTCTCCCTTATGACACTCATGTGAGCACAGACTTGGTTGGAACATTGGGATATATCCCTCCTGAGTATGGTTTAGCTTCAGTTGCCACTTTTAAAGGAGATGTTTATAGTTTTGGGGTCGTTCTTCTGGAACTTCTCACGGGTAGGAGGCCTATGGATATGTGCAAGCCAAAAGGGTTCCGCGATTTGATCTCGTGGGTTCGTCAGATGAAGATGGAGAAGAGAGAAACTGAGGTTTTTGATCCATTCATATACGATAAGGAGCATGATACTGAAATGTTATTGGTTCTTGAGATCGCTTGCCTTTGTTTGAGCGAGTGCCCTAAATTGAGGCCGTCCACTCAACAGATAGTTTCATGGCTAGACAACATCAATCTAAATGGCTAGATGAGTAAATGAGGTAATTGCAGTATAGATGAAGTTCAGGTAAGAAGATCAGTTTCTCCACCTTATGATGGGTCTCTGCTACGAGGTCAGCTGTAAATAGGTATCAAAGTTTTCAGATTCTCAGAGTTTTGTTTTCCAACATAGGGTAGAATGATCTAACCAAAACCATAAAACCCTCATGTCAACCTTTCGACATTCAAGACAAGTTTCTTTGTTCATTGAAGAGGAATATGTATCTCAAAACATTTGTAATATAAAGTTTCTGTAAACTTCCCTATTTGTGCAAATAAGAGAAAAACTTATTTTGGTGACGTGGATAGTTGATACAGAATAAGAAATTTCATCTGCTAATAATTTGTCTTTTGTTTATGGTGTACATATATATATGAGCAGGTGCAAAATTTCAGAGTAGCGACTTGGCAAGTCCAAATCGTGGAGTTTGTTATTTTGGGTGATTCAGATGTTTGTACCTGAGTAAGATGAGCCATTATTTCTTGTACTCTAGTAGGTGATTGTTCATTGTGGTGCTAGGTTTTTAATTTGATACTATGTATTGATGTTTGAACTGACAAATAACTGTTTTACTTTAGCGAACAATCAAGTTTAAATTCGAAAGGTTGAACTGATTGAATTTGACAGGTGCCTTCAGTAATGTACTAGAGCTCATAAAGAGCAGACATTTTAAACAAGCAGTTGAAGTAGATAAGACTGTATAATGTTTCCATTTCGAAACCCTGTCTGTTGGTTGTTAAGGCTGATTATTACCTTAAGAAGGGCATTTTGATCTTCAGTTCTTCGCATATCCAGATTGCTTCCACGTTGGTCCTGGAGATTTATTCTCAAGCTTAAAGATGATCTATTTTGTGAGCTTAGTTGTTTTTATTGATACAATTATGCTTTTGCTTGATCTGTAGAATGAGATTTGATATGTATTCTTATTTTGTTAGCACTACTTCTGTATTTCCTTATTTTTTGTGGTTCAGCTTCTACTTCAGCTGGGGTGCATTGCTGGGTTCATTTTGAATTGCAGTATATCCAACTTATATAGTAGTGTTAATGATGTCAAATTTCTTCCTAATTTATACATTAATGCCTTTTGCTTTCTTTTTCTTTCCCATTTTTTTGTACAAAAAATAGGTCCCTGGTTTTGGAAAACCAGGAATTTGCCGATTCCAGTTTCAAGAGCACCTCGAACCAGTGCCAGTTCCAAGAACTGTCAATAGTTTAATTTCTACTGTGTGAACTGTAATTGCTAAATTTTTCAGGTATAATTTTCTGATAGTCAGGCGTGCGGACATGTTAAATGCACAACATTAAGCGCACTTCAGGGCTTTCCGAGTTGCAAGGACATTGTTGGTATGCATGAATTCTAAAACCATCACCTTTCCTTATATGTGTACTTCTAATGGATTCACTGTTGGTTTTAGTGATAGGATTCCTCAGTTAACTGCAGAACTTTTGGATTTTTTTTGTAAACATTAGTAGAAAATGCAGTAGTTAAGCATCTTCACAACAAAGTAACTACTGCTGTAGAAAATGGAACTTGATTGCTGTTAAAAGCTTATCAGGCCATGATCATCTTAGGATTCTAACTGTATATGATGGAGTTTCAAATTAGAAGATTTGGAATATCAATGTCGGATCACTAGCAGAAGAAGGGAAATTAACTTGATCTAGTATTCCATTTGACAGGATATTAACAAATCACTTATTAAATGTTAGTCTTTTTTCCAGTGAATTTGAGCTTCTTTTTTGTCTTCTTCTCTTTCTTTTTATTTTCATGCATGAATATTGAGCTTCTATTATAAATTTGTTTTTTTTTCTTCTTTTTTTATAGGTGAGCTTAAGAACCATTGCCAATTTGGGTTCATTTTTATCTCACTTGTTAGAATGGTTTTTGTGGAATTCCATGAGGTTTTAGACTGAATAAAAGGCTAAGATAATAAAAGTCAAGTTTTTTCTTTTTTTCCTTTTCTGTTTTTGAATTTTTTTTTGATTAAGTTTTAATTATATTTTTCTGTTGAAAATGTTGTAAAACTCATAAAAGGGTGAAGATAACAAGTCCCCCCTTTGTCCATTCTTTTCCTTCTTTTTTCTCTTTTCCTGTTTTTTTAACATTGAAAAACAGTTTGTTAATTCACAAAAAAAGAGAAAGGCTATTGCACTCACAGTTAGAACACCCCGGCCCACTGCACCCTCATATATAAAAGAGGATGATGGAAGGACTGATTTTTTGTGACATATAAAAAATAACTCTTTGTAAAATTTCTAATCCTCTCAAATCAGCCTCTGACAAATTCGAGGCATCCTTTTTATTGTTATTTTTCAATAATTTTTTGATGAGGTTAGAAGTCTTAAAATTTTTTTTTTAGAATGGATTGATTTCCGAAAATAATGATCTACTTGATGAGGAGAACAACAACATCCACTTTAAAACTGAGTACTTTTAATCTTCTCCACAAAAGAATGTTTTTAAGGGCTTTTAAGATTTTTTACATTATGGTTGTGCTTGGTATCAGGGGAATTTCTGTAAAAATTCGCAGCCCAAAGTACTATTATATTTGTCTTAATTGGGTAGATAAGTGCAATCATTATATTAAATTGTAGTGATCTTCATATAAATTTGGTAAAATAGATTGTGAATATTTGTAGTCATAAAAATAGCTGCATTTATTCACACTCTATTTCATTAAATTTATGTGGAGACTACTACAATTTAGTATAATAATTACAATTATATACCTACACTCAAGACAAATACAAAATATAATTTTGTGCTGCGAATTTTCGTAAAATTCCCCCAATATCAAGCCTAGCCATATGATAAACAATAACTCCACTAACTTCCTCTTCCCACTTTTTATGAAACAATTGTTAAAAATATAAAATTCTTTTTATTATTTTCTTGGATGAATGAATAAATCAAATGGTGCCCTATGGTGTCCCTTCAAAGCAAAGGGGCACATTTGAAAACCTTTTGGCCAAAGGGCCATATGGAGAGTCAGCTCCTCATTCATAAACGTCTCTTCTCAAATGTTAAAAGTGGCTGCGAGCTACTTCCTCACCTAAAACTAGTTCTCTTCTTCATAATTTCCAACACACAAATCTTCTAAAAATTTCACTCTCACTACTCTCTCCAGTGCAACAAAGTTTTCTTTTTAATCTTGTCATTTTCAAGGCTTCTGACGCATAGAGCATTCTACATCTTGTCAACTTCGTTGAGACATGTCAATCACAAGTACACCGTTGGTGTATGGGCTGCTGTATCCTGGTAAGCGAACATCTATCAAACTGTGGTACATTTGTAAGGGCGAATATTCGCTTTGGGACGCTGCATATGTTTTTCTTTTAGAAACAAGACACCCTTAACCCGTCCCCACAACAGGAAAGAAAATCTTTTGGATAGATCACAAAACGCACTTTCACGTATTCGGTGGTGAATCTAACTCGTGTGACTCTTCCTATTGAACCCGACTCTTTTGGATTAAATCTGACTTGTTCAATACTTTTTCCTCTTGGTCGAGTTAGACTTTATAATGAGCTGAATTTTAGATGAAAATGCCACTCAATATACAATCTAAATGAATTTATTTTAAATTTCTTAAACTTGAAGATCATGCACAGTATAAAGTCAGATTCACAAGAGTAAGATTCAGTAAAAAAACAAACAACACCTAGTCTTCCTAAAAATGACTACACATATAGACCTCGTGACGCCAACTAGTTCATAGGAAAAACAAAGTAACATTGAAGAGGAATTACTGAACTAAAAATTAGGGATTTGGGTAAATATAGAGAATTTTCATTTCCCAATTCATAAATAGCCCTTCTGTTTATTTATACATATACAAACAGAACAGAAGAAAATAAAAGGAAACTCTTACAAGTAATTGTTGGTGATATATAACATGAACATACAATTGAACTTAATTGCATAATATCTCAGTAGTATATAAGAAACAATCAAGCATTATGTTCAATGTCATCTTCCATCTCATGAACAGCTTGGAGGGGACCGCTTCCAGACGAAAATCCACCCTCAGAAGAATTTACAACACCATTTCCATACAAGCATACCTGAGGTTCGATTCTGTTCAACCGGTTAAATTCTTCATCTGAGAGTGACCAACTGAAAATATCGATGTTCTTTCTAATTCTGTCAGGCTTCAAGCTGCAAGGAAGAACACTGGTTCCTCTCTGAAGTCCCCAACGCAGAATTATCTACAGAAGATAAGAGAACACAATTTCCGTTTTAAGTATATTTATAGTGTTGGATTGTCCTCTCGGAAAAATATAAATAAATAATTATCAGCCTACTTTAAAATTTTAACCACATTAGAAACTACAAAACTCCACCATTTAATTTGAATCATGCATTCATGCTTATGCTTGCATATGGACTGATCATTCACAGATACAGACACTCTTCCCGACTTCTCTTAGAGAAGTGTCCGTGCTTCATGGGTGTCTATCTATACTAATGCATAATTGTAGTAGATTCTTTATCTAACGAAGGCTATGTTTGGCATTTAATGAATTCTCACTTTAAATAATTAATAACTCCTATTCCTTCTTCCTATTCCCATTCCCAAAAAAGCTACATAAGAAAATGAGGGGTGTCAAATGAGTAGGTGTTTGCATTTTTGCCGAAGTTATAGAATTAACCTTGATTAGTTCTCTCATAACAGAAGTTTTAATAAAAATGTAATTTTTCCCCTTTAAAAAGGTATATTTTTCATTTGACAAAGTCCAACATTAATTCAACTATGCTTATATTAGTTACATTAATAGATGCTTTTTTCCTACAGGTTTCCATTTAGTAAATCATTTAAACTCCACACTTTATAGACTCAATGTAAGTTAGTTGGTTTCTAATGGTTAAATCATAAGATGTTATCGTTTCTTTTACTTATGGACATGAGGATTCAGCCATGTGCACCACTAGTCTACTTATCCAAAAAAACATATAGAAAATGAAAGAAATATTGCTGTAGTTATTAACTGAAAAACCAATCAGGCATGTGCACCTCCACTAGTATACTTAGCCAGAAATCATAAGAAAATGAAAGAATTATTGTTGTGTTTATTAACTGAAACACCAATCAGTTTTACGCATTTTATTCCGCTGTCACTTAAAGTTCGTTGTGTCGTTTTGAACAATATTGGGTTGTTAAAGATGGATGAAATGCTTTAGTTGCTCAGAAGACGGAAAATTCGATTACACGTAAACTGATCCTCATAGAAATAAGAAAACTTGTAAGTTCATTTTTTCAGTTTTCTGAAGGAGCTTTGTGTCCTGGAACAAACAGTGTTCGAGTAGCAAAACCAATTTCAATTTTAATATTGAAATCTATATTGAGTTATCCTTGGACCAATTCAGTCTCTGTAGCAGATATATCTAATCAGAAACATTTTTTCACAGTTTTACATGGTAAACCATCCAATTAAATCAAAGGTGCAACCAAAGAAGAAGTGTTCAGAGTGTTTGATGCCTAAAACATCCAATAAATCCAGGCTGAATGTAAACCTACTTTATGGTAGGGCTCTATCCAGTTCGGAGCATCATCCTACAGGAGATGCATAAAGTTTTTCAAGTTCTCAAAGTTTATCTGTTTTATGTTATTATATTTGTCTAACCATAATAACAACTGACAAATACCTCCATTATATTCAAAAGTATGAAGATTTTATCCTAGCCCTCCTAGGCCTTCAGAAACAGAGGGAAACCTAGAATTTTTTTCAGAGCATCTCAAAACCAATTGAGAAATCTTAATAGTCTCCTCTTCTGGCCAACTTCCAAAACTTCTACTGTGAAATGTTGAAAATGTCTTTTATTAAAGAAAGCCTCTAATTTGATTAATCAATTGACAAATGTAATAATAGTCTCCTCATCTGCCCAACAACCAAAATTTCTACTCTGAAATGTTGAAAAAGTCTTCTATTTGAAAAAACATCTAATAAGATTGCTACGAAAAACACGAATTTAACCCTTATAAACAATGGTTTCTCCTACTTGTCCAATTTCTTTCTCATTTAAAAACCATTCTTGTTACTAGACTACAAATTATGGTCTCTCAAACTACCAAAAGCTTGTAATTTTGTTGTTTTTCCTTTTTTATTTTTCCTTTCTTTCATGGATCTTTTCATTATGTAGGCTTTTCTTCCCTAATAATCTGATTTTTTCTTATGTACGATTTTAACCAATGGTTTGCCTACTTTGTAGAATCTTGTTTCTCATTGACAAACCTTTCTTGATCCAAATCAACAAATCATACTCTCTCAAACTACTAAGAGATTGCAATTTTGTAGTCTTTTTTCTTTTTGTTTTCCTTCCTTTTATGCATCTTAATTATGCAGGCTTCTCTTCCCTAATGATTTGATTTTTTCTTATGTATAGTTTTCTTCTTTAGCTCCTTTGACAACTTTTCAGCTATTTTAAGAGCAATTGATGAACAGACCCTTAGAATCATCTGCAATGCACATCTTCGTGATAGATATAGAAAAAGGAAGTTATTCAGTCCAGCAAATAATTATGATTCCAATTTCAGCACAAAACAGTAATAATTGCATTTCAAATAATCAAATGAGCAAGGATAGGTAATATGATAAGTGAAGAATACCTGCTCAGGTGTCTTTTTATGCCGCTCTGCGATTTCGGCAACAACAGACAATTTCAACATAGGCCCGTGAACTGATCTTGACCTTCTGAATGATATCCGAGGGGTCCCTGGTTCTTCTTCGCCACTCGATCCAGTGTCTGACAGTCCCTGACTAGAAGTGGGTACTCCTAAAGGAGTGTGTGCAGATACATGTATGCCTTTCAATTGACAGAATTTTACTAGTTCATCTTGCCTCCAGAAAGGATGCAACTCCACCTAATACATGCCAATCACATATAAGTCGAAAACCCAAAGCAATAAAAGTTTACTAACTCTGCAGATCATCTTCACAAAAATCAGATTGTTCTAAAGCCTGTAACAGCGATCAAAAGTTGGTTGAAATTTAACGGTAAAATGGAAGGTTCAAAAAGCTTGAAATTTCAACTAACATCTAATAGGGCCAAGTTGTAGAATCTTTTGACCTTTTATGAGGACGAACTAAATGTTGAGGAGTTCATCCTTACAAGAAATAAGCCCTTGGATCATCTCCATGTGGGCCCAACATGTCAGTGTAGATGTATAACCATGGTGTAAACAAAAAGTTGTGTAAGCGGACCCTGACTATATCTATATATATAAACTCCTAAACCATGTCATTCATGACAAACTCACATTGAGGTGCCTGCCTTTGGGTGAACGACAAACCATTACTCTAACGGATAGAAATTCCTACATTCTTTTTTCATTAATTGCACTAGTTCAGACTGTTGATTTGTTTGAATATGATCCCTCGATTCTCTGGGCTCCATACCCACCAGTTAAACAGTCCCAACAAAGCTAGATTGTGGTTGGAAACTAACTTGAGGAAAGAAAATGGATCTAAGAAGACAGCTCCATTTAAATGTGAAATTCAAAATGCAGTAACTCATATTTTGAGTGAGTAAAGAATCTAACAGGACAGATGATTTGATTTTCTCTTGAGAATTGATTAAAAACTTTGCTGAGGATTTTTTTATCCTTCTGATTTCAATTAATTCCAAGAAGCCATAATTTGAAAGAATTACACAATTACAGCTCCATTCAGAGGCGAAATTCAAGATGCATTGTCTCATAATTTGAATGAGTATACAGTTTAACAGGACAGAATATTCAATATCATCTTAGGCTCATTTTGTATCAGACCTAAAATCAAACACAAACTCCATTTTCTCTACTGGTTATTCGACTCCTAGTTATTCCTAATATGCAAATCAATTAAGATTAAAAAACACGAAAGTAACAAAGCTTTAATGAGCTAACCTGATTGACTGCTGGTACAATTTTTGCAAACTGAAGCAGTTCACCGATCTGTTGAACACTAAAATTACTAATTCCAATGGCTCTCACAAGACCAAGCTCCACTAAACCTTCCATGGCTTTCCATGTGGGCTTCAATCTCTGTGAAAACTGTCTATATTCACTACCCGACTTCCATGGAGGATCTGTAGCGTCACCAAATGCCGAATTCTCAGGCCAATGCACCAAATAAAGATCCAAATAAGACACCCCAAGATTCTTAAGAGAAACTCTAACTGAATTCTCTATTCTCTTGATAGAATTTGTAGTACAGTATAGTTTAGAAGTCAAGAAAAGATCTTCCCTCTTCAGTCCACCATGAAAAGCCTCTGAAAGTGCTTCACCGACTTCAATTTCATTCCCATAAAGATGGGCACAATCTAAATGACGATACCCAACTTTCAAAGCTGTTTTTACAGCTTCTACACAGAGGTCTCCCCCACTCTGCCATGTCCCAAGACCTACAGCTGGAGTTTTCGCCCCGGTGTTCAATATGAAGTAATTTCCAACAGACCCTCCTTTACCTTTCATTTTCTCAATCTCCTTGAGGAAAAAAAAAAAAAACAACAACAAATTGAAAAGAAAACAATAGAACAATTCAAAATACAAAGAATTAATTACAAAAAGGGAATAAATTCAAGCTGAAAAGATAACTTCAGGTTTATCAATATGAAGAAACCATAAACCAAATCAAAGACAAAAGCCAAAATTTAACAATCAAAGTGAATATGGAGAAAAACCCATTAACCCAAATCATGAAATAACCCAGTAATATAATGATCTCAACAAGAAAGTAGGAAAAACCCTAAATTATCAGCAGAGGATTAAATAATCTAAAGTAACAAAAGAAAATTACAGAGGAATTGAAAACAAATGAGCATAATCAGAAATTCGGGGTGTAGGTGTTAAATTCTTACGGAAAAACCCTCTTTCACCTCCAAAAGTATGCAAGAAAATAAAACACTGAAACCTAAGAAACCCTAACGTTTTACATTTGAAATCTCTTTGTAAAGAAGGAAACCAAACAACCCAAGAATCAAAAGTAAATAGCAAACAAATCCAAGTCAGAATCCTCACAAGAACTTAGTTTCCAAGAACAAACTCTCAACTCAAAACTAGAATAGAAGTCATGAATCATGATCAAATAGTTCAATAGACCCACCCAAAGAACAGAAAGCAGAGTAAATCTCCTCTCTCTCCTCCCTCTCTTGGAAGAGTGAAGACAAACAACACAAGAAACTGTACTATATTATATTGAATAATGTTTTGGAGAAGGGAAAGACAAGGTAGAATTGGACAAAATTTTCCAATGTTCCACCTAATAAGAGACTAGAGATCCTCCAACCAACCCCACCTACCATTGTAACAACAACATTCATTTTCATTGACCCCTCTCTTTCTCTCTCTTCTTGTTTTTCTTTTCTTTTGTTTTGGTTGTTTAGATTTTAACGAACGACCAAGCAAGTACCATTTCAACGGTAAAAAGAGGCTAGTATGTACTATTTTGTACAGCTTTCAATTACACGGTTTTGGACACTGATAATATTCATATTAAGAGGGAGGTTATTGCACCCCCTCTTAGAACGCCTTCTTATAACGCCCTATCTTGTGGGGTCCACATATGATGCATCTAGGGGCTAATTTTTTTAGAGAATATTCTCTTCATTATGCATATCATCATATTTAAAAATCAGCTCATTCTAAAACTTTTAACCCTCTCAAATTACTTCTTAAAAATTAGAAACTATTTGACCCTCAAATAGTTACTAATTTTTAAAGCGTTAATTTGAAGGGGTTAAAAGTTTTAAAACGAAGTGATTTTTTAATATGATGATATACATAGTGAGAAGAACATACTCTAAAAAAATTAGCACCAGAATGCATCGCATGTGGGTCCCACAGAAGGGGGCGTTATAAGGGGGTGTTTAAAGAGGGGGTGCAATAACCTCCCTCTTCTATGAATATTAGACTGATGATTGGTGAATAAAAAATGGTCATCCCACTAATTACACAAGATATTTTAGTTTTAAAATTTTTAGCCAAAACCTGATGAAAGCACGGGTTCAACGGGTCGGTCCTGGCTAGTAGACTATCTTCGGAACCAGAACCGATTAAATGAGCTTAGGGATGTCAATGGTAGTCGAAACTCCGAATCCGATTCAAATTCGTATTCGAATTTTTTAATATTATCTAAAATTTTGAATATCGGATTCGGATATCCAATATTTTTTTTGGATAATAAAGATTTTTAGATACGGATTTCGATATTAAGGAATTCGTTCCGTTAATATCTGATCCAATATGAAATCACATATGTTGGAAATAATTTGGAACAGTAAGGAAAAACTAGAACGGTTTACAGAACTCCAAGGTACGTAATCGCTGTCTTTCAAACTATATTTTACCCCTAAATGTACCAAGGTTATCTGAAATATGTTCTCAGGATACAATGGAGTCTAACCGTAGATTTGTGAGTTCGAATGTGCAAGATTCGATCACAACTTCAAGAACACTCTTTTTGATCATTGATAATGCCAAAATACTCTAACTCTGCTTTGGTTTACTTAGAAATTCGAAGTGTATTGAGAATGACCAAGAAACCATCTATTATAGCCTTGGAAGCACCATTTCGAAAGAGTTTTAGTAACTTTTCTGAACTGGTGCGAGTGGGTATCGATACCCACTGAATGGGTATCGGTACCGACTCAAAACAATGACTTTAGATGGCCTTAGTATCAATACCAATTGAGTGGGTATCGATACTAGTGTGACCTGATCACACCCTTCAGCAGGTATCTATACTGACTTGGTCAATATCAATACTAACCACGTATGTCGACTACTCTTAGGTTGGGTATCGATACTAACAGTGACACCATCTCATTTTTGAAAAAAATTAAGACTCCAATTGCTCCTAGCGACAATGCGCACATGCGAAGTGCAAAGTGCGCCACTAAAGCGCCCAATGCGCCCTTAAGCGTTAAATCACATACGCGCATGCGGTGGTGCTTTGCACCACCTTATTAATTCCAATGAGGATCGAATACTTAAAAGATATATAAACCTCAACATTCCATTTCTCCTAAGAAATGTGGGACTAAACCAAAGAAGAGTTAAAGCTAACAAACCCACCCCAAAGCTATTTTAAAAATTTTGCAACAACATACATATAAAAAAATATCATATATGATATATTAAAATTGTATATAATACTTATCGGATCGAATCAGATAAGTATATATAAACACTACAGCAGAACAGCTTTTTTGCGACGCTACCAAGCGTCGCAACTAATCAAGAAAGCGTCGCAAATACTTATTTGCGACGTTTATGATTCCGTCGCTTAACTGTCGCAAATGATGGGGTCGCTGATAAAACTTTGCGACGGTCCAAACCGTCGCAAGTAATGCTATTATTTGCGACGCTTTATGCGTCGCCAATCATTTTCATTCGTCGCAAGAACAATTCCGTCGCTAAAAAATGATTTTTGTCCTTTTTTAATATTTTTATTAGCGACGTCAACTTCCGTCGCTAATAATTATCACTTGCAACGTCTGTAAACGTCGGTAATGAGTGCATCATTAACGACGTTTGGAAGCGTCGCTAATGAGTGCATCATTAGCCACTGTTTGTAAACGTCGCTAATGAGTGCTTCATTAGCCACTGTTTGTAAACGTCGCTAATGAGTGCTTCAATAGCCACCGTCTTAAACATCACTAATGAGTTCATTATTTGCTACGGTAGAAAGCGTCGCTAAAGAGTACGTTATTTGCTACGATAGTAAGCGTCGCTAAAGAATATATTTTTTAAAAAAAATATTTTTCCACACTGCCTCTTTTTGGTTTGTTTTCCAGGCTTATAGCCTTTTTCATTAACCTGTCCACTGTCTGGATATAAACCATTCACAAACGTCCATATTCATTTAAATTTACTGAACCATTCGCATACACATCCACATTCATTCATTCGAATTTCAACTTTCAGTCACAAAAAGACTTCACAATCACAACTACATATAAAGTGTCAACATTACAAAATTCTGAAACAAGCAACATATCATAAATCTGAAGCCATTGAACTATATCATTCAATAAGTTTAGATGGATATATTACTACTAAAGGTAAACAAGCAACATACATCCAATTATGTAAATCAATTATAAGCATAACCTCAGATCCCAAAATCAAATGTCATACTTAATATAATACTATGGTTCCCTAACACCTACACATATGTTTACCTAGGGCTTTGTTTAGATAAACTCAATTTCAACAACATTTTCAACATCATCATCATCATCATCATCATCGTCAGATAACACCTCAAAATCTTCACCGATGTACCCATCGAGTGTAATTCTCTTCAAAATAGCTTAGTCTGTCAACAAAATCAGCAATATAATGTTCACCATTAATAATTGTGAAAACTCCCAACATAAACAAATGAGTGCTCCTTCCCAACTAAAAGGAAGATTAATCTATCAATGCAACAATTTTTTACACCATCATAAAAAAGAACACTTTCAGAAAATGAATGGGAAAAAATAAATAAATTTGAGAAGACGAAAATTAAGAAATAGAAAAATCTTCAAACACAACTGTACCATTTATCCCAAGGCGGAGCAAGCACATCCTACATGCCTATCTGTGCTTTCCACTACTTCAGATCATCGAAGAATTTTTCACGACCTTGAACCATGTTGCATCGATACACAATCTTCTAAAAATCTTCGAGACTTAGCTACAGTAAACCAGCAATTGGCAACCATATAAATAGAAGCTTCAATTGATGAAGGAAATGCAAATAACCTTTTACTCGTACTAATATAGTAACATATAAAGGGAAGTGACCTTCCTCGACAATAAATTAAACCTTAAGCTTTATTCCTATTATAAAACCTTCAAACGCAGGTGCCTTGAAATAAAGAAACACTAAATGGATTTAAAATAAGGGTGTTTCAGATTTTTGAATTGAAACAGTTTCATAAAGAACCAACTATGTCAATAATTAGATATTGTTTGTTTTATTTAGACATCTACATCTGGTTTGTTAGAATCTGACTCAATTCAGCTCAATTTTTTGGCTTTATACTTTTACCTATGAGTCAGACTTTTTTAAGTGAATCAAACTTCCAGGTGATTTTCAACTCAAAACACACCTCTCTCTCAATTGTTTCAACTGCTAAATAAATAATGTGAGAAAATATAATCTGTAACCAAGGTTGCAAATGAAACAAACTGGGCCTGGCTAGGTTGTACCGAAAATAGACCTCTAACTAGGATCAGCAAAAAAGTAATGAAGTGTATGTAAAAACATACTGAAATACTACCAATTTGAATAACAAAACGAGAGGAACATTAAAAAAAATTCTAATACGTGATAGTACTAGATTTTTTAACCCAACTTGGAACAAATGTGCTCAGCCCTAAAGCCTATAGAGCTGGCCTGGCCCATTTGCAATTGTAAATAGAAAACAGGGTAAGCCAACATGAACAGTAGCTCAGGGACAATGTATCTCACATGACATGGGCATAAATGATACAATTAATTCTGTTGAGAGGCTTTGACATGCTGACTTTATCAGCATCAACATGTAAGAAACCGCTAAATACCAAAACAGAGAATTCTTTCAAAGTTATTCTAAAAAATGCCATACTCACTCAGATGCAAGAGAAATAAGAGATATGTAATAGAGGGACTGGAAAAAGGATGCGGATAAAGAAACTGATAACTTGTATAACAATGATACGTGTCTGTGTGTTCGCATTGGACATGGTGAGTTGGAAAAAATACAAAACAAGGACATGGTTGTACAAATACATATATTCTTGTCTCAGTTATGCTAGAGTTGATTTTTGCTAAAATTTGCAAGGGAAAATGCAGTACACATTTACACAATGTGTTTCAGATTTAACTTAGGCCTCCAAGAATGTATTTTTTTTTCTACCACTGCAAAAAATACTTTCACCAAAAGCTAAGTTTTCTTTATAAGTAACTCTTTTGGTATAGAAGTTACTGGAAAGCAAAAAAAATAAATGAAATAAGAATCTCACAGTATATATTCATCACGTATTGATATTGCTCAGTTAAGTCTTAAGCCATCACAAGTAGAAGCAACACCTTAATTAGCAAGTCAATAATAACTTTCAAACTATACCGAATTAGAGAATATTTGAGAAGACCAATCATATTACAATTTTAAGCTAACTACCAAGTAAAATAGAAAAAAAATGTTCGAATATACCATAAAATTCAGTTCGGTGCTATCATAATACTAAATTTCGGATAATGTATGAATTAGATTAACTTATCGGATCGAATCAGATATTATTGGATATTAGATAAATTTTTCGGATACGAATTCGAATTGTGAAATGCAATATCTATTTCGAATATCGGATAAAGCACTTTTTTTTGAATACGGATTCGGATACTACACTATCTGTTCCGATAGTAACCGTTGACATCCCTAAATGAATGTGTTCTGGTTCTGATACTCAAACATATTAACCCGACCTTGTGGGTCGACTTTATCCCTAACTCATCTCATTCGATTTTAAATCGACTTGTGGCTAAATGAGTAAGGATTATGGTTGAGCAACTTGATCTCTCAATCTTGATAGGGTTTGGGTCATCCTTGACTCGTTAACTTGTTTGTATTTAGACTAAAGCCAAAACTTGCCTTTATGAAAGAGGGAACAAGGAAAAAAACCCAATCCTATGCTTACATTTAAGTTCCACCCTACCCAAGACTGGTTTTTTAAATAAAACCTAAAAACGAGTAAAAGATGAAACTACCCTTACTTAAAAGGACCAAAGTTAGAGAAAGAAAAAAGAGAGAGAAAGAAGAGAAAAAGAGAGTCGATTCAGAAAGGAGGAGGAAACTGAAGAGGGAAGGAAGAAACTGCCGATTCAAAGAGAGGGAACAATGAAATCGTGATAGAGATTGGAGTTCGGTTTGGTTTTGTGTTTGAGTTCGAGATCATATCTACAAACAATGACAAGTTCGTAATTCATTTTTAGATATATGATTTTTTTTCTAAAAACTCGTACGTCGACGGTAATCTCTCCGGCGAAAAACCTAATTTGAACTTGATTCGTTCCCTCTTAATTGGATGGATTTTGTCTCCAGCGAAAAACCTAGATCTAGGGTTTACGATCTGATTTGTTGTTCACGAATTTGATTCTCATTTCGCTATTAGGTTTTTCACAATTTGATTTCATATTGATCTGATTCCCTTTCATAACGATGTTCATTTTGATCTGATTTGGTTCATAACTCCAATTGCACACAGTTGCACTAGTTGCATAGAAGTTGCATAACCATTTGATAATTGTAGCACCCGCACTTTTGGTCGAATGCTTAGGAGGTAAAAACTCTCTCTTGCACTTTTGACTGAGAGAAATACATTTTATATCTCTCTCAAAGAGCTTTGTGATTTCTTTGTGATTTCTTTTAATTGATTTGGAGTCGTCACATGATTTTTAGGGAATCAGGACCCTATAGTTGGAAAACTGCTCCTAGATTTTTCTTTGAAAAATACTAATGACGGTCTTCCTGAGATTGGTCTGCGATTGAGGTTCTGAGTAAGAGAACTCTATTACGGGTCAGGAAGGTGTGAGGCACCTGACAATCGCCCGATCAAAGATCGGTCTCTACTTCATAATTAGGGGATAAATTTAGGGATATTTGTTGTAAGAACTGATTAAGAAATTTTGCATAGAAAATCTGAGCAATTGATTATCTTATAGATAATGGGTCATTTGTGTATCTCTTTTTGAGATGAAATCAAATTGAACAAATACTCTTTTTGAAAGTAAATGTAAACCATGAAGCACATGCTTTCTTTTTAAGCACGTGTTTTTGAATTGTCTCCATGTTTTAGGAGATGTTGGATGTGGGACAATAATCTTCCCTTATTTGAAGGAAAGATTAGGATTTCTCAATAATGTTATCATTCTGAGAATCTGGGAGGGATTATACAGATTTCTGTATATATTGATGAAATTTTCTTTTAAGAAATGTTTCCTTTTGAAAATATTCTTTTTTTTTAAATGTTTGCTTCCTATGAAATTTTCATGTGTATAGCTTCTATTATGGCATTTTACTTTAGACAAAAATCTAAACTATTGCATTCCTAATGGTTCATTACCATAGTTTTACATCAAGGGAGAGGTATTGAGATTATCATTTTGAATGATTACACTAGTGCATAAATTAAAAATTGTAAACAAATTATATTAACAAGTTAGAGAAATAATGAAAGGAAGCATTCCCATGATAACTAATTTTTAGATTTCTTTCACAAAATAAATAAATAATTTTATGAAAATAAGAATTATGAACAACGGAAATAAATGCTTTAACCTTGTATGGTTAGGAATGTTAGAAAGTTAGTGTTAGTAACAAGGAATGTAAATAGAGATGTAAAATAAAGAAATTGAGAAATTACTTGGAAATAAATGACAAGGAATGTAAATAAAGAATACAAGTTCTTTAAGCCCGTGCTACGCACGGACAACGCTTTTAGAAAAAAATTATTTATATTATTTTTTATTTTAAATTAAATTTTTTATTATCTAATTTGAGATAGAGCTCCTATCAAAACTACTGTAGGAAGAGTATGAAACATCGAATTTTACAATAACAAATGTCCAATTAGAGATAAAGCAACATCAATTAATTAATGACACATAACAACAACTATTGATGCGGCACTCCATATGTTGACTTTGCCGCATCATAAAAGAAATATGTACATTAAATAGACATGTTATTGACATTGTCTATGTGGGGCCTACATGCTTGGAGATGATCTAACGGTGTAAAAATGATCTACTTGCCATGTAGATCATCTTCTCATAAAATCCATCATGCTCTAAAACTTCTAACCCTATCAAATGTTGGTTTGAAATTAATTGTATAAGTAGATGACTCATAAATCATACAGTTTTTGCTTGAGTTAAAAGTTTTAGAATGATATGATTTTCGGAGAGGATGATCTATATGGTACGTATATATATCGATCATCCTTACAAAAATATCCCTTAGATAATCTTCATATGGTCCCTACATTGACTTTGTCAATAACATGTATATTTAAGCATGTCCCACGATCCTCACTATATATAGATAGTATAGATAAGTAGTATAAATACGTAAGAGAAAACTTATATTTTTAATATATAATATCTCTTCATTTATATTTGGGAGTGAGAAACCGTGGAGGATCTTGAAATTCTTTATTTAATTTTTTGTGAAAAGGGAGAATTTTTTTTATTATAATGATGAAAAAGGAAAATTTGATATATGTTATAGATAAGTCAATAAAAATATAATAGTAATAATTCTCAATCCTATAGATACGTAGGCTATTTTTTGCTAGATGATTAAAAGATCATCTTATCCTTATAAAAAAATAGCTTCAGAGTCATTCTATGTGGGCCCATAATTAAATATAGTATTATAGAGAATTAATGTAATTTAAATATAATTAAAGAGAATGAATTAGAATAAGACTATTTATGGTACTTTAATTAGTATGAAGGTGCTTTAATTAGTATTTTTAATAATTTTGTCATATTAATTTGCAATGCCTACAGATAATCTGTAAATACAGATTAATTGATGAAATAGAAAAAAATAAATTAAAATAAAATAATTCAACTAAACAAACACCCGTCCATTTTTTTTATAAGTACAAACACCCATATAGTACTACAACAATAAACTTTTACACATAATTTGATGAATTTTTTTGTGAAGCTAATGGAATTCATTATTTTTTTTCACTCCTCAATAATCTGTGAGGTAAATTAGAATCAAATGCTAAAAAAAGAAAAAAAAATACGCTAAATCAAAGAATGTGTAACTAAAGAAAAATATACATAAAAGTTAATAGTAGGAGCACCAAGTACCAAATAAAGAAAGTGTAATAGAATAAGGAGTACAATATATAAACTTACTCTCAAAGATCGAACTCTCTTACATCTCAATTTTTTAATTCATGATACATAAATTTAAAACTGACAAAAAAAAATGACTATAAACCAAAAAAGTAAAATATGTGATAAAAAAATAGACCATGTAAAGAAAGTATAATAGAATAAGTAGTACAATACACAAAGTTCTCTCCACAAACTCTTTTACATCTTAATTTTTTCATTCATGATACATAAATTTAAAACGGACCAAAAAAAAAAGATGAACGTAACCAAAGAAGTAAAACATATGATAAAGAAAGAGAACAAAGAGAAAAATAATTTGATTTTTATTTCTAAAATAAATAAAAGAACTTGGCCAATGCAGACTTGCGTTGGTAGATCGCATCCCCTGTCTTCAAACTCAACTATTTTTGTATATTTTTTTACAATAAACGACTACCTATCAACAAAATAGAAAAATAAAATCATACCATAACAAAAAGATGGCTTGGGTGGAATGTCTTTCAAGTTTTGTCGGATCTAAAAATAGATCAGTGAAGCTTTCGATGAAAATGAATTTTCTCCAACTAATAGCTCGTCCAAATTTTAATCTTTTGTGGTGAATGAGTTCTACATTAGTAGAAAAAAATTAGATTAGTAATTATAGCATAAGAAAAATAAAACTTTGTAGCTCAAAAATAAAGTAATCTTAGCTGGAAAAATATGTCTACTTATATAATGAACTATAAAAAGATAGAATAACAATGTAATTTATGTGCATGAGTTACAATTCTAATTTTTAATGAGTAATTAGTGGCCAATTAAAAGGAATCAATAAAAAAGAGAGAATAAATTTTAGAGAGATAATTTAGGAGAAATTTAAGTAGATGGAGATTTTATTTGATTAGCTTAATTAACATGATAAATGACTAATTAAAGAGAATTAGGATGTTAGGAGAGAAACCTTGAGTATGACACATCAGCCTTGAAAGCCTCAATGAGTGACACATCAGCGTTAGAGGTCTCAGATCATGACACGTGGCGTTTGAAGGAGGAGATTAGAAAAAAAATTAGATTAGCAAATAAAGCATAAGAAAAATAAAACTTTGTAGCTCGAAAGACAAAGTAATCTTAGCTAGAAAAATATGTCAATGTAATTTATGTGCATGAGTTACAATTCTAATTTTTAATGAGTAATTAATGGTCAATTAAATGGAATCAATAAAAAAGAGAGAATAAATTCTAGAGAGATAATTTTGGAAAAATTTAAGTGGATAACAATTTTAATTAACATGATAAATGACTAATTAAAGAGAATTAATGAGAATTAGGATGTGAGGAGGTCTCAGAGCATGACACGTGGCGTTTGAAGGAGGAGATTGAAAAGTAGCTTGGAAGAGAGGAGGGGAGGAGTTAAAAATACCATTGCGTAATAGGATGAGTTTTGTTGACCATGAGCTGACGGTGAGAGTTTTTTTGACCCGGGGTTTCTGCTATATATATATATAATAGATTAGAGAGTTAGTGTTAATAACTTTATAAATAAATGACAAGAAATGTAAATAAAGAATGTTAGAAAATTGATATTAGTAACTTATAAATAAATGACAAGAAATGTAAATAAAGAATGTTAGAAAGTTAGAGTTAGTAACTTATAAATAAATGACAAGAAATGTAAATAAAGAATGTTAGAAAGTTAATGTTAGTAACTTGTAAGTAAATGACAAGGAATATAAATAAAGATGTAAAAATAAAGAAATTAAAAAATTACTTAGAAGTAAATTGCATGAAATGTAAATAAAGATAGATATAAGAAAGAATGTTCACTTTGGACCAATATATATAAATGTATGGATAATATTTACATCTTGAAATCACCACAAGTATTATGGTTTTTAAGACAATCTAATTTATATCATCTTGAAATTTAGCCAAGTTTAGAAAATTTCTATACCTTGACTAATGGAACAATTTGAATGAGGATTTGACACTTCAAGTCTCTTAACCAAAAGAAGGTCACACCACTATAAGAGTGTTGAGACTAAAAATTGGAAGAGCTTCTTCTTGTATTTACAATCTCTTGATGATCTTTGCAAGGAGGTTTTTTTTAGAAATCCCTAACCTAAAAAGGACACACCACTCCTAAGTTTATAAGAGTGTTGTGACTAGAATGAGTAGAGTATTGAGAGAGTAATTACACTCTAAATTCTAAAAGAAAAGAAAAATCTTCTAACTCTTTGGTTTCTCAAGCCTTCTTCTCTTCAAACTCTCAAGGATGCCTTCTTCTCTTGTGAATGAGCTTATTACTCTTTTTTTTTTAGTTCAAGGCCCTCTATAATGTGGGATGGAATACTCCTTTTATAGCCTTCCATCAAAGGAGTGAAGTGGTAGGCTTAATAGTTAAGATAGGTATAATAGTAAGAAGATGGAATTTTTTAAAGGAAAGAAAATAAAAAGATTTTTTTCTTTTGCTAAAATTAGGGGTAGGTATCATTATATGAGGAAGAAAAAGCAAAGGGAAGGATAAAAAATGAGAAGTAGGTAGAATAGAGAAGAAGAAGAACTAAAATACAAACCCAGCATCAGCTGGTTCGAACCAGTTGAAGCCCGGTTCTTCACTTTCTCTCTTTTGGGCTTGTTGGGCCTCTCCGTCCTTTACTCATATTGGGCTTATTTTTGGGAGTTTTTATTTCATTTTTGGGGTATTTTTGGGCTTGTTTTAGATGGGATTATGGTCCTCACTTTGGGTTGGGCATTGAAACAAAATTAGATTGATTTAGGTTTAGTTATTGAAATGGGTTCCATGCTAATTTTGAGCTTAGTTTGTTGAGGTGATTTATGGGCTTATCTTTGTGCCTCTATTATAATGAGGGCAAAATTGAGGTGTCTACAATAATAGTTGCATAATAGTTTTATAACGGTTGCATAACAGTTGCATCATGGTTACATAATAGTTGCATACTAGTTGCATAACCATTTGCATAGAAGTTGCATCATGGTTGCATAACAGTTGCATTAGTTGCATAATAGTTGCAGAATGGTTGCATAACAGTTGCATACTATTTGCATAACACGAGATTGCATATCTTTTTTTTTTGCAGAAACTGAAGAACAAATTAAATGGCAAGAAGAAGATGATGATGAATTGATGATGATGCATATGGTCGACTGATTTCATAGAGATTTTGACTTGCCGAAAAAAAGATGAAGATGGAAAGATTGATGACGAAGATGTAGAAGAAGAAGATAAAGGTGAAGAAGAAGATGATGAAGAAGAAGATGATCACGGACAGATCTGATTAGCCAGAAAAATGGTGAAGAAAGCAACCTATGATCTCTCTCTCTTTAAAATTTGTCTATCTATTTTTTTATTTCAAATAAAAAAAGGCAAATATGTCAATAAAAAATAAATAAAATCAAGTCAAAGAATAAAAAATGATAGGTGTACATAAGACAAAAAAATTTTGGTTTGGATTTAAAAGCCAAAGTAGAGTGGGGGAGAAGTGAAACACAAGCCAAAAATAGGACTAAACCTCAATTTCATGTTTGTGAAAGCTCACCCTTTTAAAAAATGAGCCAGAGTTAAGGTTTAGTATTTCTGACTCGTAAATCCTAGGGTGGACCCTAACCTTGACTCATTCTCAAGTTTACTTAAAGTGGTGAATCGAAACAAGAACAAATACCGTATGATCTATTCCACTTTCGATCAATTCTCTAGAATTTCAATTATGGTTTTAGGGTATTTATATAATCATTAAAGATATGGGATGTTCATAAACTCTTATTCATATAATGCCAATATGAGATTTTTGTGGAACCTACATAAGCATATTGAAGGGCTTATTACGACAATGAAGTTGATATACTCATCATGTATCTTTCCTAAAAATCACGTAATTATAAAACTTTGATTTAAATTTCTAAATTCTAACCAATAAAAATTTGTGTGGTTTATAAGCTTTTAATTTTTATCGTAATTTTAAACCAAATATTTATAAAGTTAGAAATTTTAGAATGTGGTGATATTGTATGAAAATAATTTACATAGTGAGGAGATCATCCATACTGTCGGATCATTTTCATTGACTGGTATTATTAGAGCTCCCAAAATAGTGGGGGGTGCTCAAATTTTTGGGCTCAAGCCTAAATAACAACTTTTCTCTCATTTTGTGGTCTTTTTAGGAGGACTCCCCTTTCTAAAACAACTAAATGCACCCCACCACCTCCCCACCATCAGCCTCACTACTACCCCACCACTGCCAGTCTGCCACCACAACCACCTCACTGCCGCCTCTATCTTCTCTCTTTGATCTCTCTCTTCTCTTTTCTCTTGATCTCTATTTTCTCTCTCTTCTCTTTCTCTTTGATCTCTCACTATCTCGATCTCTCTTTTATCTCTCGTCTCTCAAGCTTGTTTCTCTATTCTCTCTATTTTTTCTCCTCCCTCTTTTCCCCTCTCTCTCTTCTCTCCCTCTCTCTGTCTCTCTCTCTCTCTCCTATCTCGATTATTCCTAAACTATCTCTTCATCTGTTCTTTCTCTCTCAATCTCTCTCTTTATTTCTCTATCTATTTGGAAGTGGATCGACGGTGGGGTGTACGTGGTGGCCTGGTGGGGTATAGTTATTTTTGTGCCATGCATCTAAATGTACATTTAAAACTACATGCATTAAATGCACACTGGTGTGCCACTAGAATTTAATCCCTCAACTAAACACCAAACTTTTCTAGTGCAAATTTGAATTCCAATTTGATAAGGTTAAAAGTTTCAAAATGACTTAAAACTTCTACATAAAATAGTAAATAAATAGCTTCAAATGGGTAAGCCTAATGGTTAAGCTCTTACCTCACAACTTGAAGGTCATGATATTTTTGCTCCCCTTGATAGCCCACTCTAATAATAAGAATTTTCTCGATAGTGTGGATTGGTGGACATCCCGGTTATCTAAAAAAGAAGCAATAACCATAAATAAATAAGAAAATTGTCTGGTATTGGAATTGTGCTACGTGACAGCTATGGTATATGTAGGGGGTTAGATTGATTCCGTCAATATCTCATTCAGCTGAAGAGGCAGAAGATTTAGCAGCTCTATCAGCGGTTAAATAGGCGCACCAAGACTTATATCACTGATGCGATCAACCTAACCTCTTCCTTTATTTCCTGCTATTTTTCCTATTGCTTAGTATCAGCTAATTCGGTTGCTAATGTTTTAGCATCTAAGGCTAAAACACTATCAACCAAAATCATAGCGACAGATCGTCCTTCCTATATTTCTGATTTGCTTTCAAAAGACTCTAGTTGTGTAATTATGGCTCCTGCCGTCCCTATTTAATATATATGTGTGTGATTATCTATTAAAAAAATTGTAGACTGAACCTCATTTAGAAACCAGGGAACTAGAAAAAAAGAAGCAGCAAACCTGGTACTACAAAATAAAGATTTGCGCTCGTTGGTGGCGATCTCATTTGTCTATTGGTGACGAAATTAATGGCAATTTTTCTAAGCTTCTCACACGTCCATTACGGCGTATGTCTTGGGCAATTTGGGCATTAGTGCCCTCCTAAGAAACTAGAAAGAAAAAAAAACCTCCTTAATAAATTTCTTAATTTTCTTAAAGTAATTTCCTGAAAAAAAGAACAATTAATTCAAATAAATTACTCTATATCTTTTTTTTTGTCACAGTCTATGAAGCACGGACACTTCATTTAGGATTGCGTGTCCGTGTCGGATATGTGTCCGACACTTAGACACACGGATACACGGTGGACACTTCAAATATATTTTCGAGATTTTTTTTCTGAATATGTTTAAAAAATTAAACGAAACATGTCACACATATGTTTTTTATGTTTCTATATCTTTCATTATTGTCGAAATCCCTTTATGCGAGGGATTTTCTAGAGTTCTTTGAAGAATTTCATCTATGGAATAAAGTTTTAGTATAAATATATTTATTTCATTGTATATAATTGCTGTGTCCGTGTCCTACTTTTTTTAGATTTGGCGTGTCGTCGTGTCGTGTCGTATCCGTGTCTTCGTGTCCGTGCTTCCTAGGTCACAGTCCGCTTGATCAACCACTTATGTTCAATATCTAGCTCTTTACAATTTTCTATAAAAAATATTTCTTTCTAGAGACTAATTCAAATTTTATGGTCCCACGAGGCCACAACATGGTATAAGTGGGACCCATGTGAGACAATAGTGGGGTTGGTTTCGTGACAAGTCTGGAGGTTATTGCATTTTCAACGGTTTGCTCCTTCCCCAAAGATTATATTTTTTTTTGTTTCCTTTCAACCAATGTTAAAGACTTTGAATTGTAAATCGGGTAATGGTAATTGCTAGGGGAGACTCGACGAAGACAATGTAGTGATTCTAGGCTGTGGGTCATATGGGAGTTGATTCAAGGGTTAATTATTTGTGAGAATTTTCCTTTCACGTGTTCATCATTTTTTAAAATATCAACTCATTTAAAAAATTTAATCTCATCAATTAAAAATTAATAATAAAATAAATTGTTCAATCACCATTAAA
Organism: Macleaya cordata; assembly: GCA_002174775.1. Lineage (NCBI taxonomy): Eukaryota > Viridiplantae > Streptophyta > Magnoliopsida > Ranunculales > Papaveraceae > Macleaya > Macleaya cordata. The sequence goes on along the minus strand of MVGT01002401.1, from coordinate 208,510 downwards.
ATTGAATCAATTTTTTAATTGGATTAAAAGTTTTACAACGAATTGATTTTAATTTGTTGAAAGTAAATGAAGACTATCAGAGATTAATTAAACGGGTGCAGAAGCGGGTTCGGCTTGTACACACCTTGATCGCTTAATCCAAAGGAGATGAAACCGACTTGAATCAGGCGTATTTCACGTGCGTATGAATGTTCCTCAGTGAGTGATCTCCACCACGTAGAACGAGTGTAGATCTATGTATCCACGATCATAAAAGCTCTCGACGAAGTCGTCAATGGCTCCAAGCTTGAGAATCTGTGCAGTACACACTCTTGTTGTTCTCTAATAGTGATTAGTCTCCTAATCATGTTTTAGGATTTTGTGTTATCTAAAAAACACCCAGAATGGTGTTATTTAAATGTTAGGGTTTCACCAAATTAACCCTAGCCTTATGGGTTATGGATACCGGGTCGGGCACACCCATGAGCGCCCCAGTTTGGACTCGAAGCCCAAAATCCAGCATCTTCTACTCACATATGGTATGTGTCTTCCCAAAACTTAAGCCATCGTCAAGACCTGTTCATACTAGCTAATAGATCGTGCGACTGCTGAGGGTACCTGCATGTGGGAGCTCCATACTAGCAACTCCATCTGGGTCAGCATGGAGACATCAACCCAAAGAAAAAAGAGGTGTCTCATAGTTCCCTAGGTCCATCTATATCATATCTGTCTAGGCGACTCTAATCCCTCATCATAGAGCTCTGCCTAACCCTGCAATTTTATCTTAGTATATTCACATTTATATTGCAGCTAGCATGAGGTAACATAAGTGGTCGACATGTGAATATAATACGTAGATGTGATCAGATGACCTTCCTTCTGCACTTATATCACTTCGTCTCAGAATTGACCGCTTTCCCAACTATGTCCATTTAGATCGAATCACTCATGATCGTAGGTAAACATGCTAAAGTAGACAGACATCAACACTTTACTTCATGAAAAAGTCAAAAGTAATAAGGGTACATATGTGTAGTCAGTATGACTAAATGGACTCACATAGTGAAGAAGCAGGGATCCATTCACTCACCTCCATAAAGGTCACTAAGTACACATGGTATGAAACATGTGCTAGGGTAGAGTATTTATTCTTCCAAGAAGCATATGTCATACTCACCGACACCCTACAGATCTTGACTCAGTCACTTTACAAGCGCCTAACCCGAGTTCTAAAATTGCTCGCTATTCACAGCGCCAAATATTAAGATCTCGCATCTGGCTGTAAAAATAGGTATGATAAATGGTGGGTGTATTCATCATCGATCTTATAATTAGATCTCATCTTGGCTCCAACCAAGGCGACACAAATTGTCTCATCTTTGCTCGCTCATCTAAGAGCCAAAGGTGATTACTTATGTGTGTAAGCTAATCATTACCGGCTGACATATTTTTAATTTACATAACACCTAGAAGTGTTTGTATTAGTGTGTGTCTATATGCAATAATAAAGGAATATTCTATGATGAAGCAAAATGCATTTATTAAACCAATAATATCCCAAAAACCTAGCAATGATTATTTAGTTCAAAAGAGAATAAAAAAAAACATTCAATCACCACCTACGCAAACTCAGGCCTCTAATGTGAGTCAGATAGGCCTCTCTCGGAATAGGTTTAGTAAGAGGATCCGACACCATGCGTTTCGTAGGAATGTATTCTAAAATTACTTGCTTTTTCGCAATCATATCTCTGATGAAACTGCTCCTCACGTCAATGTGCTTGCTTCTACTGTGGTACTTAAGATCCTTACTGTAAGCAAGCGCGGACATGCTATCACAATGAATTATCGCAGGATTTAAGGTATCCTTGACAACAACAGGATAATAAAAGAACCTCCTCAACTAAACGGCTTCTTGCACAGCAGTATTGCAAGCCTCGAATTCTACCTTCATTGTAGACAAAGAGATACAAGATTGCTTCTTACTGCTCCAGGAAATGGCCCCGCCATTAAGCAGAAAAGCATATCCCGACGTGGACTTCCGCTCATCTAGGTCGCCACCGCGGCGTCGCAGTAACCAATTAGGCGTAGATTTAAACCCTGGTAACATAACATGTAATCTAATGTTCCTTTGAAGTAACGTAATATCCTCTTGACCACTCTCCAATGAGTTGGTCCAGGGTTTGACTGGAACCAACTGACCAAGCCAATAACATAGCAAATGTCAGGCCGAGTACACATCATAACATACATCAAGCTCCCAACAACACTGGAATAGGAAACTCGGGCCATCTGCTTTACCTCTTCAGGAGTCTTAGGACCCAACTTAAGACTTAGGCTTTCACCTTTAGCAATATGAATGTCTATGGGATTACAGTCTTGCACTGAAATCGCTCAAGAATCCTCTAGATGTAAGTTTCTTGAGACAAATCCAAAATTTTTCTAGAGCGAACCCTTAGGATCTTAACTCTGAGCACATAAATTGCTTCACCCATGTCCTTCATCTTAAATTGAGAGGACAACCACTCTTTGGTGGTGACAATTATATCCATATTGCTTCCAACTAAGAGGATGTCATCGACATACAATGATAGGATAATAAAACTTTCCTTAGACTGTTTAACGTACACACAATGGTCCTCTTCGAGCATCATAAACCCATTAGAAATAATTGCTCGATGAAATCTCAAGTACCACTGTCTGGATGATTGCTTTAGGCCATAAATGGATCTTTGGAGCTTGCAAACCTTGCGCTCCTGATCCTTTGCCACAAAGCCAACTGGTTGATCCATATAGATCTCCTTATATAGTTCTCCATTGAGAAATGTTGTCTTAACATCCATTTGGTGTAGTTCTAAATCCATATGCGCGACAATAGCCAGAATCAGGCGAATTGAGGCAATTCTCACCACAGGGGAAAACTTTTCCTCGTAGTCCACACCCTCTTCTTGGGTGTAACCTTTCACCACTAGATGAGCCTTATATCTTTCAGTAGAACCATCCGCCTTACGTTTAACTTTTAGAACCCATTTGTTCCCAATAGTCTTACGCCCTGGCGGAAGGTCAACTAGTTTCCAGACATGATTAATCCTCATAGACTCCATCTCATCTTGCATCGCAACTATCCATTCTTTACTAGCAGTAGATGAGAGAGCTTCTTGTACAGTCTTACGCTATCCATCATCAAGTGGAGAAATCATGAAAGCCTCATCTTCAATCAAGAATCGACGACGAGGGATGTTTCCACAATTACTTCTCTAAAGTTGAGACTCTTGGATGTCCTGATCCAGTGGTATAAACTCACTAGAAGGCAAGTCGCTCCCACTATCCCTAGAAGATCTAAAAATTTCTTCATCAACCTCAACTAGGTGATTCAGTGCGCCTTCCTGTGGATCTTCCATCTCGTAGAGATTCAAGTCTCTATTCACCTCACTCCTGCTAGGGAAAATCCCCTTCAAGGAAATCCACATCACGCGACTCAATTTCAGTCACGCTTCTATCAGACTGTTTACCTATGAACATGTAGCCCTTAGAGTGTTTAGAGTATCATATGAAGATACACTTCTTCACTCTAGGGCCCAGCTTCCCAAATTTATGAGAATTGTTATATATGTAAGCTGCTGATCCCCATGGCCGCAAGTTACCTAAGTTAGGTTTCTCGCTGGTCCATAACTCATATGGGGTGGAAGGTACTGATTTCGAAGGCACACGATTAAGAACGTAGGCAGCAGTCATCAAAGCATCACCCCAATATGAAATAGAGAGCTTAGCTTGCGTCATCATCAATCTAACCATATCTAACAGTGTGTGATTCTTTCTCTCTGCTACACTATTTTGTTGCGGAGTGCCAGGAATCGTTAACTGTCTGAGAATCCCTTTTTCTTCACAAAGCCCCTTGAATAGGTCAGATAGATACTCACGCCCTCGGTCAGTCCTCAGAGCCTTAATGCTCTTATTTAATTGATTCTCAACCTCATTCAAATAGTGTCTAAAGTAGTCTAATGCTTCTGACTTATAGGAAATCAAATAAATATGACCATAACGCGTGTAGTCATCTATAAAAGTAATGAAATAGGGAGCCCCATGCCTTGCTTTGACATTCATTGGGCCGCATCTGTCAGAATGTATAAGCTGCAACGGTTCGGATGCCCTTTTAGCTTTACTAAATGGTTTTCTAGTTGCCTTTCCTGCAAGGCAATGTTCACACGTGGATAAGGCGACTTTAGCAAGTGGGCCCAAAAGGCATTCTCGAGCTAACCTAATCATCCTCTCCTGTCCAATGTGACCTAATCTAGCATGCCATATTATGAAATCATCACAAACATTAGTTGAAGATGTAACAAATGTAATAGATTCATTGACATCTAAAGTATTAGAATAGTCAACATCTAAACCATAAAACCATATGCAATAAAACCAAAACCATAAACAATGGTTCCCAAGCAAATTTTAACACCAGTACCCTCAAAGAGAAAAGTAAAGCCTAGATTTAACATGCTATTAACTGATAATAAGTTTCGCCGAATCTCTGGGGCATAAAGCACATCATGTAGATATAAGGTGCAGCCATGTTGTAGGTTTAGTACGTAAGTACCAATCCCAAGCACTTATATGCTCGACTTATTTCCTATGTAGACTCTCCTGCTCCCACTAGGAACTCGACGATACTCAACGAACCCATCTTGGTTCCTCGCTATGTGGTATGTTGCTCCTGAGTCTACAACCCACAAATGAGAAGAATGAGCAACTAATGCTTGACTGGACACAAAGCAGCCAATATGAGGAAAAGGGTTAAGAAGTACCTTCTTCAGCACAGTGCATTCACGAGCGAAGTGTACCATCTTGTTACAGTTAAAGCAAGTCATCGTAGCTTTGTCTTTCTTGCTGTCTCGCTTGCCCCTATGGCGCTTCGCGGCATTGGCCTCATTAGGGTTCGATTTATCACCTGATCTCTTCCCAGAAGAGTTTTTGCCCCTTTTGCGTTTGGACCCATTGGTCCTACGTGAGCTAGACTCAGCATCATAAGCAGAGCTATCACTCTTAGCAGCTTCTAATCGCTCAGCCTCAAGCTCCAAGTGACTCGATATGTCCTCGAACGTTTTCACACTCTTATTACGAGTCATATTCTGCTTCATCTGCTCCCACGAGTATAGAAGAGAACGAATAACAGCTTGAACCTGTTATTCATCTGTCAAATGATGACCTGCAGCCCTAAGTTTGCGTATCATGGCTGACATGACCCTTAAATGCTGCTTCATTGAATGATGCACATTTTTTTGATAAGTGTCAAACTTCATGGTCAACCCGCGCATCTTTGCCAATGAGGTGATGCCAAACTTATGCTTAATGGCTTCCCATATTTCATGAGCAGTTGGGTAATTCTTAAACTCAGCAATCAAGTCGTTGTGCATGTTGCTTAACATAATAAAGCGCACACACCGATCTTTATTGTGCCATTTCTGATAGGCCTCAAGATCTCGATGATGTTGAGCTGTATTACCTTGCTCAGGCTCAGTCATTACATGCTCAAGTGTCTCCAAGACTTCATGTTCATCGAGGAGATATTGGATCTTACGGCGCCAGATGTCATAGTTGTCGCCATCCAATTTTTCACCATTCTTTAGATCCTTCACGATGTTCTTAGCAGACATACTAAGCGCTTCAGAGAAATGCGAATGGAATATTAACATATAGCACACACATAACAAATAACTTTTGCAACATAAATCTAAATCAAATGTAGAAAATATCTCACAAGTCGCAAGATTGAAAAATCGTTAAAAACTCCTAATCGTTTCTCGTGCCACAAGTGATAATTTACTTCATTTATTTAATTCATGCGCAAAAGGTCGGTCTTTGGGATTTAATAAAACTTAACCAAACAACCTCCCACTGAATTTTACATTCATTATGTAAAAGGGTAACATTTTATCTAATATGGGTTTGGCTCGGCCTACTAGCCCAGCTAAAATAGGCCCATTTACTGGCTTGGCTCGGTCCGCTAGCCCATTTGGCTGCGTCCCCCAACCTGGGTTAACAACTCATAAGATAAACCTACAAAGATAATAAAGAATCTAATTAAATCAATCCAATGGTTCATAATCAACATGTATGATCAATATAGAAAGTACATGATCTGATTAGAATTAGGTTTTGATAATGTCACCAATGAATTCGGAAGGTCGAAAAACCCTGAAGTACTAAAAATCAGCTCAAACAGATGTTAAAAAATGGTCAAATCGGTCTAAAAACATGTACTGCCAAGTTGACTCGCCGATCTGACTCGCGAGTTGACTCAACGGGTACTGTTTATCTTCTTCTCCAAAGTCATTTTTTTCAGCAGCAATACTATTGCGCGAAGCCAACTTTGGGAGATCATATCTCACTCGTTAGGAGTCCAAATAATGCATACAATATACCGATTGAAAGGTCTAAGTATAGAATCAAACCATACTAACTTAAAGCATTAAAAACAATGTTTTATGCATCAAAAAGTGATCGAAAGTTTCTGAAAAATAACATCCTCTATAATTTTCCAGAAATTAGGGTTTGAGATTTCTCTAAAAATACTCTTTTTCACGAAATTTAGTTTCCATACTCATAGAGAAACAAAACCATATAAAAATTTCGGCAAAAAACCCAACATATTAAAAACGAAAAATAAGTAGTTGCCATTAATAATTTTTTGAAGAAAACTAAAGAACATGGCACTCAAACTTAATCTATGATCAGATCTATTATATTAAACACAAATATAAACATACTAATCAAGTATATGCATGAAAATACACCAAAGAAGGCTCTGATACTAATGAAGACTATCAGAGATTAATTAAACGGGTGCAGAAGTGGCTTCGGTTTGTACATACCTTGATCGCTTAATCCAAAGGAGATGAAACCGACTTAAATCAGGCGTATTTTACGTATGTATGAATGTTCCTGATCGAGTGATCTCCACCACATAGAACGAGTGTAGATCTATGTATCCACGATCATAAAAGCTCTCGACGAAGTCGTCAATGGCTCCAAGCTTGAGAATCCGTGCGGTACACACTCTTGCTGTTCTCTAATGGTGATTAGTCTCCTAATCACGATTTGGAGTTTTGTGCTATGTAGAAAACACCCATAATGGTGTTATTTATATTTTAGGGTTTCACCAAATTAACCCTAGCCTTATAGGTTATGGATACCGGGTCGGGCACACCCATGAGCGCCCCGATTTAGACTCCAAGCCCAAAATCCAACAGTAAAAAATAATAATAATAATTTGCTAAAGTTTTACAATTGATTGATTTAAATGTATTGAGGATAATCTACATGATCAAGAGATAATTTTGACTAAAAATTAACTATTGAATCATTTCTATGTGAACTTTACAAATTAAATTGTCTTTAAATTTTTAGTCTTTAGGGTCCTAACTCAAATCCCCCTAAGATTAGTCTTGGTACCACGGAAGGATATTTAACTGTGCCACATACTGTCCCCAGAGATGATCCAAAGGCAAAAGGTGATGGTTTCCCATAAACTAGAGATATAATTTACGTAGCAGAAAAACATAATAGGGTTTAAAATTTTTATCTCTGATTTATGCAGGATCTCTCAACAGTTAATATGAATCTTTAAAATTGGTTTAGTTGCTTACCTTCAACGCTTAATCCAACAAACTTGATTAGTAGAAGGCTTCAACCAGATTCTCCAATCCTCCACTTTAGATCTTCAAGTTTTCTCCTTTTTCTTTCAACCTGAAAAATAAAAAACATAGAACTAGAAAAGAGGCTAGGGTTTTCTCCACCAGTTGCTAACTAGACCTAGGAGAAGAGAGATGGAGAGAGAAGAGAAAGTGGCGACCAGAAAAAGGGGTGAGCTCTAGTTCTGGTCATCCCCCTATTAGTTTATATAGGGAGGTCTCCTATCTCTTTCTAGTTTCCCAGTCTAATTAGGTCTTTAGAGTCCCACAACTTTTAGCTAATATTTTATTTAGTATTTAGTCCTTATGTCTCACATAATTAAATACAAAATAAAATAATCACAAATTAGTCCACCACACTTTTGTGACTGAATACTCTGATAGTTGCAGTAATTANGTCCTTATGTCTCACATAATTAAATACAAAATAAAATAATCACAAATTAGTCCACCACACTTTTGTGACTGAATACTCTGATAGTTGCAGTAATTATAAATAAACCATTCCTCTATTGTACCTACATTTAAACCCTCCACTGTGAACCGATATTCATAATAATCCTTAGGTTAGTATTTTACTACGAGTCACATCCTTAAGGATTATTATATCTTGATCCTTGTGCCTCAATAAGTGCAGACTAATTATTTTTTTAATAATCTAAGGAATAATCTCAGAAGAGATCATTGGCCAGTTTAGAATAATAATTCCCACAAATTAACAAGGGAAATTAAACTGAATGTGGATTTCATATTGAACTAAAATATTCTCACTATGTAATTATGTTCATCCATTTTGTCCAGAATATAAGATCACGTTTACTTTTTTAAACTCACTGATTGACAAAACAAAATAGACATAATATAAATGCAAGGTATATATTAATTCTCAAAATTGAGGTTTAAAGCTACAATAGTGTCCATGGAAGTTTAGTTGTTCAGTGACATGAAATAACAAAATTCCATACTGACCAGTTCGATGTAAACTTATTACATCAATGCATTGGACTTAGGAGTCAATACTCCGGTGATGGAGATATATCACGCAATTAACTAATGCATTATAGTTTATTGTCAATAGATCTGTGATCTAATAAACTACGAATAAGGTATTAATGAACTATATCTCCCACATGCAACTCTTGCATGCAACTAGTTCATCTACGTAAACTTATTATCATTATCATGCATGCAAAATTAATAAACGATTTATTAATACATAAAATGTCATCTAATTATTTTAGGGCATAAACCCAACAATCTCCCACTTGCACTATAAACAATTGAAAGTAATCCTTAACCCCATCGCATTCACATGTGAATCAAAAACCTTCTGTGTCAAGGCTTTGGTAAAGGGATCTGCTAAAATATTTGCAGATGCAATTTTAGCAACAACAATGTCACCTCTCCAAGTGATGTCTCTGACGATATTGTACTTCCTTTCAATGTGCTTATTAGCTTTATATTTTCTTAGTTATTTACAATTGTCTACTGCTCCACTGTTGTCACAGTAAAGAACAATATGTGGAGTAGCTGCTGGGACAATTATAAGATCTACCAAGAATTTCTTTACTTACGCTACTTCCTTAGCCACTTCACAAGCTGCTACATATTCAGCTTCTGTTGTAGAGTCTGCGATGCATTTTTGTTTAATACTCATCCACACAATGGCTCCTCCTCCTAGAGTGAACACATATCCTGAAATCAATTTTCTTTCATCGATATCTGCCTGAAAATCAGAATCCACGTAACCAATTGGAATAAGATCTCCACCACCGTATATAAGCATATAATCCTTGGTTCTCCGAAGGTACTTCAATATATGCTTTACAGCTTTCCAGTGTTTTCTACAAGGATTAGACTGGTACCGACTAACCATACCTACTGCAAAGCAGATATCTGATCGTGTACACAACATAACATACATAAAGCTTCCTACTGCAGATGTATAAGGAACTCTTTCCATGCCCTCTATCTCCTCAGGTGTCTTGGGACACTGATCCTTGGATAGATAAATGCCATGTCTAAAGGGCAAGAATCCTTTCTTGGAATCTTGCATGAAGAATCTTTTCAACATATTTTCAATATAGGTTGTTTGGGATAGGCCTATCATCTTAGACTTTCGATTTCTCAGAAGTTTGATCCCTAGAATGTAACTGGCTTTTCCTAAGTCCTTCATACTGAAATGGTTGGAAAGCCACAGCTTAATTGATGAAAGATCTCCTACATCATTCTCAATTAGTAGGATGTCATCCACATACAATACCAAGAATGTTACTGCATTCTTTTTGCACCTTTTGTACACATAAGGTTCATCAGGATGTTGATCAAAATCAATGGTCTTGATTGCCTGATCAAATCTAATGTTCCAACTTCGAGAGGTCTGCTTTAATTCATAGATGGATTTGTGCAGCTTCCATACCATCTGTTCTTGGCTCTTTTATATGAAACTATTTGGTTGGACCATATAAATGTCCTCCTCAAGATTGCCATTGAGAAAAGCAGTCTTGACATCTATTTGCCATATCTCATAATCATAATGAACTGCAATGGATAAGAGTATCCTAATGGATTTAAGCATGGTCACTGGCAAAAAAGTCTCCTCATAATCGATTCTCTCTTTCTGAGTATACTCTTTCGCCACTAGTCTTGCCTTGTAGGTTTACACCTTTCTATCTGGACCCCTCTTTCTCTCGTAGATCCATTTACACCCAGTGGGTTTAATATCAGGTGGTGGATCCACTAATTCCCAGACCTGATTGGAATACATAGATTCTATTTCAGCTTTCATAGCATTCAACCATAATTTCGAATCTGTGTCTCTTACTGCTTCATCATAGCTTATAGGATCATTCTCTGATTCATCCGGAATCATCTGGTAAGATTCTTCCTTTTGAAGTAAAGCAAAATTCTTATACTTCTCAGGGAATTTCCTATCTCTTTAGCTACGACGAAGTGGTGGTGGTGCAATTGGTTCAACCGGTGCATCCGGTTGTCCAAGTTGTTCTGGTTGAGCTAATGGTTCAGCTTGAACCAGGGGTTCTTGCTGATCCTGTTGAACTTGCTCCAGTGGTTCTTCCTGGACCTGGTGGTCCTCCTGAACCATTGGACCTTGCTTATCCAGTATTGGTGCTTGGTCTTCAGCACCCTGTGCTACCGTATGTGAATTATTGGATAATTTTTGTGCTTCTGCCACTTGCCTACTAGTTTGCCCTTCCTAAAGAGGCATCCTATATCTCCTCAAGTACAACTTTGCTGATAGGCTTGCAATCCATCATGTAATCTTCCTCAAGAAAACTGCATTTGTGCTAACAAACACCTTTTGTTCTTTCGGATTATAGAGCAAATATCCTTTCGTTCCTTTCGGGTATCCTATAAATATGCATACTTCTGATTTTGATTTCAACTTGCTTGACTTTCCTTTCAGCACATGTGCTGGACAACTCTAAATGTGTAAATGCTGCAGACTAGGTTTGCGGCCTGTCCACAGTTCTCTGGGTGTCGTAGGAACTGCCTTATTTGGTGTCAAATTCAGAAGATATGCTGCCGTCTCTAGTGTATACCCCCAAAAGGAGATCGGTAGCGATGTATAACTCATTATAGATCTAACCATTTCTAGTAAGGTTCCATTTCTTCTCTCTACCACACTATTCTGCTGGGGAGTACCTAACGCAGTCAATTGGGATATAATTTCATGCTCCACCAAATATGAGCCAAAAAGGTTAGAAAGATACTCACCACCTCGATCAGATCGAATGGCTTTCAATTTCTTCCTTAATTGATTTTCCACCTCAGCTTTGTATTCTTTGAACTTTTCAAAAGAATCTAATTTGTGGTACATAAGGTAGATATAGCCATATCTTGAGTAATCATCGATGAAGGTGATGAAATACTTATAACCACCTCTTGCCTTAACATTCATGGGACCACAAACATCAGTGTGAACAAGTTCCAACACATCATTGGCTCTTCTCCCTTTTGATGAAAATGGTCTCTTGGTCATTTTACCTTCCAAACATGATTCACATAAAGACTATGGTTCAATGTCCAATGTGCCCAGGGCCCATCTTGAACCATTCTTCGAATTCTATTTAGGTTAATATGTCCAAGCCTTAAATGCCATAAATATGTTGAGTTTACTGAAGTCTCTTTCCTCTTACTCGAGGTACATGATGTATACAAAGCAACATTATAAGAAGAAGAGGTAACATATAAATTATCCATTAACATACCAGATATAATAGTAAAACTATTTCTTTTAATAAAAACATTAAATGAGTTAAACTCAACATTATAACTATCTTTAATAAGACAAGAAATTGAAATTAAGTTTCGCCTAATATCCGGCACATAAAGACAATTATTTAAAACTAAACTCTTATTTCTTCTACTACCACTACTAGAAAGAAGACGAATAACTCCTATGGCCACGGCAGCAACTCTTGCCTCCGATCCTAGGCTCAGGTAAATCTCTCCATCATTTAGCTGTCTTTCTATCTAGAACCCCTACAACGAATTGCAAATATAATTAGTGGCTCTGGAATCACCACGGCAGCAACTCTTGCCTTCGATCCTAGGCTCAGGTAAATCTCTCCATCATTTAGCTGTCTTTCTATCTGGAACCCCTGCAATGAATTGCAAATATAATTAGTGGCTCGGGAATCAACACACCATGTGTTTGGTGTATTATTGGCAACATTTGCCTCGACAACTAAAGATTCAAGCATACCTGCAGACTTCTTCTTTGTAAGGTAGTCATGGTAGTTCCGTTTTCAGTGTCCTATTTTGCCGCAGTGGAAACACTTTCCCTTATCCTTATTGACACTCAGGTTGTTCTGTGTTCCAGATGTTTTTTTTCTTTCTTCTTGGAATTTCGACCTTTCGATTTAGATGCAGAAGAACCTTTAGCCACATTAATACTTCTAGATTTGTGTCCCTTGATGATCCCTTCCGCCACTGTAAGCTGATTCATCAACTCAGGAAGAGTCGTTTTCATCTTGTTCATATTGAAAGTAATTATGAACTGGGAAAACAATGGCGGGAGAGAAGCAAGGATCACATCCTCTTTGAACTCATCGTCCATCTTAGATCCTAAGGTATCCAGTACGTTGAATAATCCCATCATAATGAGAATATGATCACGTACTGGAGTCCCTTCGGACATCTTTGTATTAATGAGCTTCCTTATCGCATCCTGCTTGGCAGGGCGACTGTGAACAGTAAACATCCCTTTCAGTTCTTTGATGATGTCTGAAGCATGGGCATGCTCAGCGAACTGATGCTGCAGAACATCTAATAGGGAACCTAAGATATAACACTTGGCCAAATCAATCGCTTTGACCCACTTATGATAATGATCATGCACATCCTGAGGGTCATTTGGACTAGGGAGTGAAGGACTATCCCCTTCAAGGACAAACTTGTATTCTTGGGCAATCGACACAATATCCAAATTTCTCTTCCAGTTAACATAGTTTGGTCCGCTCAACTGATTCTCTTTCAAGATAATATGCAATGGGTTGAATGTAGACATCTATGCATGCAAATAAACATAATAACAATGAGATATTATAAAAGATTTTTAACAAGTTTTTTTATTTATTGTAACACCCCTTTGTTACCATAAATATCGGATCCTAATCGGCATGCACATTCGACTATCTTTGGGGATATGAAGATGTGCACCCAAATAAGTGATCATCTTAATCGAATTACTTTCCAGACATCTCATGTCCAAGTTAATTCGATATCCAATTATCATTAGCCTCTTACTAATGAGTATCGCTTGTTCCTTGGGGAATTATGACGCTCACTTTCAGTTAAGTGTGACACATTATCTCGGTATCAGGATGCTAAAAATCAAAATGCCCTCCTTGGGGAGCTCCTTGGGGAGGTTCAAACCAATGGTTCTAGTCTAACCCTTAGCTCTAAGTAATCCAAATAGATACTAATGGACTCATGCTCTTTGGGGAGTCATTGATCCATTATTATCACATGGATTGATGATGGAAGTCTATGGGATTTGATTAAATCCCTCTCACACTTAATATTTATGACAAGGGGTTTCATTTAAATGTGTATTTAACTCTCATACATCAAATGCACAAGAATACTACTAAGCTTGTACTCCATTTGATCAATTAGGACACTAAAGAATGAACTAATGTTGTATGCACAAAAATTAAGACAAGAAAAATCACATTTTTCAAGCTTAAAACCCTCCTAAAAGCTTAAAATTGCATCCTGACCCTTCTGTTATAACAAATTATAAACTAGGGACTAAAACAAAATTTTTAGAAAGTTTTAAAAAGAATAAAAACTTCAGGTTTAGTCCCTGACCGGTCTTATTCAGTTCAGGTCAGACCGAACCGGTCTGGTCTGAACAGAGTCAGACCGCTGACTCGAGTCAGAAGAGTCAGCTGAGTCAGACAGTCTGACTCGGTCTGACTCGTCCTGATTCGGGTCGGGTAATTGGGCCGGGTCAACGGGTCGGGTCGGGTCGGGTCCATGAGCCAGGCTGGCGGGTTCGCGAGTTGGCCTGCGGGTAGGCCTGCGGGCTGACCCGTGGTCTGGGTTCTGGGCTGACGGGTCAAGTCAACAGGGCTGACCAACCCGTCTCCCTTTAACCCTACCGGGTTGGACTGCCATTCCGGGCCTATCTCCATAAGCCTATCAGGTTTTAAAAACTAAATGTTTTGAGTTTTAAAATATAATGGGTCTGTTTCCAGAGCCTATTAATCCTTTAAAACTTAAACCTAGTTTCTTTAAACCTAAACGTAGCCCAAACCATTAACTATTAACCCTAGCCCTAGCCGACTCAACTTAACCCTAAAACCTAACCGTCCAAAACTAAAACCCTAACCCTAGTTTCCTATTCTTGTTGAAACAGAAACAATAGCTTTCAATTATTTGAAACCGTATGAATTTTTTAATGAAAAATTTAATTAAAAACTTTTCTAAATAATTATTCCAAAACTATAATTACTATTACTTGCTTGCTTCAACAAATTAGAAACTTTGAAAATTATAACCAAAAACTTAATTAAATTGAAACCTTTTAGTAGTACCCAAACGGTGCCTATTAATTTAATTCATGCAATTAAAACTTATGGGACAAATTTTAGTGCATACAAACATAAAAAATCTTCAACCCAATTAATCAAATTAATACAATAACATAACAAGAAAATTTGTGGGTACTAATTTTTATTTAATCTAATTAAATAAAATTATGGTTCTAGAGACCATAAGCATCCCACATATTTCCTCCTTCAACTTAGTAATCATATTGATCTTCCTTAAACAAAAGACCTTATTAACAAGTTGAGACTTGGGCTCTGATACCAATGATAATTTCTCATAAACCAGAGATATTATTTACGCAGCGGAAAAATATAATAGGGTTTAAAATTTTTATCTCTGATTCATGCATGATCTCTCAACAGTTAATAGGGATCTTTAAAATTAGTTTAGTTGCTTACCTTCAACGCTTAATCAAACAAACTTGATTAGAAGAAGGCTTCAACCAGATTCTTCAATCCTCCACTTTAGATCTTCAAGTTTTCTCCTTTTTCTTTCAACCTGAAAAACAGAAAACCTAGAACTAGAAAAGAGGCTAGGGTTTTCTCCACCAGTTGCTAACTAGACCTAGGAGAAGAGAGATAGAGAGAGAAGAGAAAGTGGGGACCAGAAAAAGGGGTGAGATCTAGTTCTGGCCGTCCCCCTATTAGTATATATAGGGAGGTCTCCTATCTCTTTCTAGTTTCCCAGTCTAATTAGGTCTCTAGGGTCCCACAACTTTCAACTAATATTTTATTTAGTATTTAGTACTTATGTCTCACATAATTAAATACAAAATAAAATAATCACAAATTAGTCCACCACACTTTTGTGACTGAATACTCTGATAGTTGCAGTAATTACAAATAAACCCTTCCTCCATTGTACCTACATTTAAACCCTCCACTGTGAACCGATATTCATAATAATCCTTAGGTTAGTATTTCACTACCAGTCACATCCTTAAGGATTATTATATCTTGATCCTTGTGCCTTAATCAGTGCAGACTAATTATTATTCTAATAATCTCAGAAGAGATCACTGGCCAGTTTAGAATAATAATTCCCACAGATGAACAGTCAAACTGAATGTGGATTTCATATTGAACTAAAATATTCTCACTCTGTAATTATGTCCATCCATCTTGTCCTGAAAATTGGATCACGTTTACGTTTTTGACCTCACTGATTGACAAAACAAAATGGACATAATATACATGCAAGGTATATATTAATTCTCAGAATTGAGGTTTAAAGCAACAACAGTGTCCATGGAATTTTAGTTGTTCACTGACATAAAATAACAAAATTCCATGCTGACCAGTTCGATGTAAACTTGTTACATCAATGCATTGGACTTAGGAGTCAACACTCCGGTGATGGAGATATATCATACAATTAACCAATGCATTATAGTTTATCGTCAACAGATCCGTGATCTAATAAACTATACGAACAAGGTATTAATGAACTATATCTCCCACATGCAACACTTGCATGCAACTAGTTCATCTACGTAAACTCATTATTATTATCATGCATGCAAAATTAATAAACTATTTATTAATACATAAAATGTCATCTAATTATTTTAGGGCATAAACCCAACAAAAGGCTCAATTAATTTGTAAACTAATTCACCATTTGATGCCTAACTTATTGTGGGCCTTATATATGGATCA
This sequence comes from Macleaya cordata, assembly GCA_002174775.1. NCBI lineage: Eukaryota > Viridiplantae > Streptophyta > Magnoliopsida > Ranunculales > Papaveraceae > Macleaya > Macleaya cordata. Next base: position 192,108 of record MVGT01002401.1, on the reverse strand, counting down.
CTTCATTGGACCAATTGAAAAATGACGTGGCGCCTGTAAGTATATGCCACGTCAGCATCATTAAAAATTTGGTAGTACTAGGGTTACCGAAAAACCGCTACAAAATAATCTATAGAAAGGAATAGTTTTGATTTGACTCAAATCACGAGGATATGTAACGCAAATCACAAAGATGTGTGAATACCCACTACTGTTAAATTTTAATTATGTAGGTTTTTATGTAGAATTCTGCTGTAAGTATAGCATTATCCTAAAAAAATTATAAAACTATGGACTACTGGTCGGATAGATAAGATCTGGATTACTTGTTTGACAAGCGAGAAAAAGAAAATTAAAAGAGGTTGACTTGGCATGGGTAGAAATTTCCATGTAAGACAGAAGAATTGGAAATCCTCAACCTACAACTGTGACTTTATTCATCACCCACTTGCAAGGTGGGTGAGCAACACTGCCACAGTATCCTAGCAAGCTGTGGCATCTATACGGTCAATGGTTTTGCCATTGATTTTTCATTTTTGTTGACTTTTCTCTCTCCCTCAATATTCATTCGTGTACATCAAAAAGTGTACACTGGTTTGTGTGCCTACATAGAAATGATGTAAAGGTTAATTTTTTAGGAGGTTACATCATGTAAATTATCATTACAAAAAATCATATCATTCTAAAACTTCTAACCCTTTCAAACATTGGTTAGAAATTTAAGTGTAATTGAGCAGTCTATTTACCGTTATATTTTAAAAAATTTCAATGGTAAGATGAATGGGTTAGAATTATTTAAATGATATGATTTTTGGTGATAATGATCTCCGTGGTGGTTATGACATACGCATAAAAAATTAACCCCCCAGTCTTCTCCATATTAGCCTCACATATTATTGTAAACTCGTAAACTTTTAGATGTATGCCAAAACCTGACTCTATATATATCATCCGCTCTCTCTCTCTGAATCAAGAAATTTTCTCTAAGTGGATTACAGAACAACAAAACACAAAAGCAATGCTGAGTTACAGAGTTGCCGAAGCTTCAGAATACCTAGTTATCACTGGTTCTGGCATAGATGACATAAAACTAGCAAAGAAAGCATGGATCCTCCCTGGTCAATCCTGCAGAGTCTTCGACGTCTCCCTTGTAAACTACACCTTCGAAGTTCAAGCCATGAGCTCAGAAAAACTTGCTTTCCTTCTCCCCTCGTTACGAAGACCACGAAAGCCTCTTGAGATATGCAAAACTCCTCTCTCGTCATAATCGCTTATCCAACGACATTAAAGATCTAGTCCAAGGTATAATTGAAGGAGAAACTCGAGTTCTTGCTGCATCGATGACCATGGAAGATGTTTTTAAAGGTATTAAGGATTTCAAGAGAGAAGTTTTCGATAAAGTTCAAATCGAACTTAATCAGTTTGGGCTTTTGATTTATAATGCAAATATCAAACAGCTTGTTGATGTAAGAGGGCATGAATATTTTTCTTATTAGGGTCAGAAGGTTCAGATGGAGGCCGCGAACCAAGCAAAAATCGATGTAGCAGAAGCAAAGATGAAAGGTGAAGTTGGAGCAAAGTTGAGAGAAGGTCAGACTACACAAAATGCGGCGAAAATTGATGCGGAGACTAAGATTATTGCGACGCAAAGGCAAGGTGAAGGGAGAAAGGAGGAGATTAAGGTGAAGACTGAGGTTAAGATTTTTGAGAACCAGAGGGAGGCTGACGTGGCGGAAGCTAATGCTGAGTTGGCTACCAAGAAGGCTAGATGGGCCCAGTTGGCACAACTGGCTGAGGTTGAGTCTGTGAAGGCCGTGGCTATTAAGGAGGCTGAGTTGCAGAGAGAGGTTGAGTTGAAGAACGCTTTGAATCAGACAGAGAAGCTCAAGGCTGAGCTCCTTAGTAAGGCTAGCGTGGAATACGACATCAAGGTAATGATCGATCATTGCCTAAGTTCCTTTCTCAAACCTTAATCACTACGTAGGCCCTCCATGGTAAACCGTAAATATTCGCAAACGCGAAAATTTATGATTCATCATATGTTTGTAGGTGATTGATGAGGGTATTTAATTCCAAATATTTGGTGGGATTTGCAATGGGCTTACAAAATAAACAATATAAAATTTTATATTATTTTTTTTCTAATTTATAAAATATTAATTAGCATCTACAAGTAAAGTTAATTTTTATATTTGTGAATATTCACGGTGTACCAAGCATGACAAATGCAGTTTAAGGTGAAACTATGTTCTAAGGCGACCTTTAGACCACGTTTATGAACTGTGGTTTTATGTTTCACTTTTAACCACAGTTCCATAAACCACAATAGAGTAGAGTTTATATCACAGTTACAACCATAGTATAAATATTTTTCTCACCGATAAACATATATCTCCATGGACCTTGGTCTTGCAAAAATAGGATCAAAATTAATTTAAAATCAAAACGACCAACTAAGAGGTCGTTTGTAACCATTATAATGGTTTTTGTTTCCAACTAATCTGTTTTAAAGACAGATTTAATTTGAGATGGGCTTTTTTTTTTTTTAATTTGTAAAAATGGCCTAGTTAGTTTTGAAAACAATTTGAAAAGAAAGAGAAATAAGTTCATTTGGACATGAAATCAATTATTAGGTACAAGAGGCAAACTGGGAGCTCTACAAGAAACAAAAAGAAGCAGAAGCAGTGTTGTATGAGAACGAGAAGGCAGCTGAGGCTCAAAGACTTGCAGCAGAGGCAACTCTCTTTGCACGAAAACAAGCGGCAGATGGAGAACTATACGCAAAAATAAAAGAAGCAGAAGGTTTGGTGGCTATAGTAGAGGCGCAAGGAGTTTACGTTCGTACTTTATTAGAAGCATTTAATGGAAACTATGCTGCCTTAAGAGATTACTTGATGATCAATGGGGGGATGTTTCAAGAGATCGCAAAGGTCAATGCTAGTGCCATTCAAGGTTTGCAGCCAAAGATTAGTATCTGGACCACTAATGGTGCTTCTGGCGATAATAATATTGTGGATGGTGCAGCAGGAGCCATGAAAGAAGTTGCTGGGGTTTATAAAATGTTGCCACCATTGTTTCAAACAGTGGATGAACAGACAGGGATGGTTCCGCCGTCATGGTTGGCACGCTCTACAAATTCTACTATCTCTCATCAATGATTACTTGCTTAATATATACACAATTGAGATAGGTTTTCGATGTTAATTTTTTTATATACTAAGTTTTTTCAGGCTAAGGGTATTTTGGTCATTTTCTTAATCTTTATTATGGTATGTTCATATGTTGGGAATAAATTAATATATGCCTTTTTTTGTCCTCGATGTTTCAACTCTTGTTATGTCCTTTAGTTTATAAACTCTCAGTTTTACATTCCCCTTACATCGGTTCTAGAGCCCACTCAAATATGATCCAAGGGATAATTTTTTGTGAGAATTATCTTATCATGTGGGTTTTATGGGTCTTCTCCAAGGGCTTGGACACACTTCCTATGCGGCTTAATTCTGTCGTAATAGTTGTGTATGTTCATTTCTTTTTTTCTTTTTCTTTTTCTTTCTTTTTCTTTCTTCCACCCCACCAGTTCTCTATATTTTTTTCATGTTTTATTCCTACACTCCACATACACTCTCTAATAGAGCTAACTTAAGATGACCCAATAAGGTCTAACTTTCTTTTTTTTTGTGTTGATGACCTTTATAATAGTATCAAAAAGAGATAAGTGCAGTGTTAATGAAGAAATATTAAATAGTTTGCCAGCTAACACGTATGTAGCGTATGTGAATGGGCAAAGTGAGTTTGTTGGGGTTGCCAACTCACACACGTGTATGTGAGTTGACATCTATACTATATTTATAGGCGGTGTGGACATTCAACAGTGTCCGGCTCAAATGAACGCACATCCGTGTTTTTTTAAGACTTTTTTAAAAATACCAAAGATATCCCATAACATTATTTATTTATTTACACTTGGTTTACGCTTGCAAGTGGAGTCGTATGGCGTCGGTCTAAGGGATGATTTTTTTTGATGATGATCTCCTCAACATCAAGATCACATCAGACTATACATCGTTACTGAGTGGGCCCACCTAATACCTATTTTATTTTTATACTTTACTAACACCTGTATGTGCGCCTATGTAGAGATGATTCAGGGACTGCCTCAGATATGATCAAGGGCTGAAGGATTAACTAAATAATACGCTGCATAATTTGCCAACTCACATGCACAAAGCGCTTGTGTGGAGTACGCGTAGTGTGTGGGGGGATGGACAACCAACTCACACGCTTCAATCGGAAGGGCTCTTCATTGTAATATCTTTTGAGATCATTGCCAAAACTTTATCTGCATACAACAAGAGGTGGATACAAATTTAAGATTTAATAGATTTTTTTATTGCCACAAATTAGCAACGGCTCAAAACTGATGTAATTATGTGTCAAAAGCAAAATTTCTGCAACGGATCATAATGTTGGATACCAATTCTGTGGCTAAAGTGCAATGGCTTCTAATTGTTGCTACCCTTTATGTTGCTATTTTGGATTTGCAACGGTTTTAATCTATCTGTGACAAAAGATAACTGTGGCTAATTAGGCAACTTCACAGTTCAAAGACGTAATGAAGATCTCTTGCTAAACTAGTTTGCAAGCTACTTTTGCAATTACATACCCTGTATTACAAGTGTGTAAACTAATGGTTATGATGCCTTTGGGCCCATTTAAGCCCAATGGCATAGAATTGGAAGACTAGAATTGGTTTGGGGAGGATTAGAGGGTGAAACGAGAGAGAAACCAGAAAGATGGGAGAGGTGTTTTAGTTTTTCTTTTGTTTGAGCTTGCCACAGAATTTTAATGTCAATTACGTTTCTCAAACAAGAAAAAGTACTCAGAACTCATGACCTCCAAATACATTAACAGCTCAAAGCAATGAGTACTAAGAACTTGAGCTAAGGTTTGAGGCCTGCTGACCTGACTAAAACTGAGCTCAGCAAAGACCAGCCCAACCAGGCCCATTGCAAATTGAAGAGTCATATGCTAGCTATACTACTAGTACTACAGAACAGAAAAAAAAAAAAAAAGTATCAAGGGTCAAGAAAAACCAAATACTAGCATTCCTGAAAAATTATCAAACTACCTTCATCCCAATTAAAATTAAGAAACCTCAAACCAACTTAAAATATAATCAAAATCAAAATCTTAAACCAATCTCCTTGTGTGTATATACGCAAACTAATGATCATATCTAATGAGTAGTAGAAGTAGTAGAACGAGCCAACCACGATGGTGGAGTCATCCCTGTCTGTTCCTCTACCGTCTGAAACAACGGTGGCAACATCTTATAAACTCCTGCAACTTCTTTCATGGCTCCCGCTGTACCATCTACAATAATATTATCTCCGGAAGACGAAGAAGAAGAAGCACCATTAGTAGTCCAAATACTAATCTTTGGCTGCAAACCCTTAATTGCACCAGCATTGACCTTTGCAATCTCTTGAAACATCCCACCATTGATCATCAAATAATCTCTTAGAGCTGCGTAGTTTCCATTAAATCCTTGCAAAAGAGTTTGAACATAAGTTCCTTGTGCGTCTGCTTGAGCTACTAAACCTTCCGCCTCTTTCTTTTTCGTGTACAATTCTCCGTCTGCCGCTTGTTGTTGAGCAAAGAGAGTTGCCTGTGCAGCAAGTCTTTGAGCCTCAGCTGCCTTCTCTTTCTCATATAGCACTGCTTCTGCTGCTTTTTGTTTCTTGTACAAATCCCAGTTTGCTTCTTGCACCTGATTATGTATAATTATTGATTATTGATTTATCAACAAAATAAGCCATTTAACTGAAACAAGGATTAAAACTTAAGAGGGTCCACCAATTAAAAGATAAACCATGGAATTTGGATTTGGCCTCAATTCCACCTGTACGGTTTAACTCTCTATCTAGTCAATTTTGATTTTTTAAATTTAGCCTAGTAAACAATATGTAAATTAGGCTAAATTTTTTTTAAAAAAAATTAGTGCCTGGGATGAAAGTGAAAACACAACCCAGTATCGGGGTTTTTTTTTTCTCATAACCCCTTAAAAAAACGTAACAGGATGGACAATTAACCATCATATTTTCCATATAATAGCTTCTGTTTTTTAAGAATATAATCTCATATTAATGGATTGAACAAAAAAAAACTTTAAAACTTATAAGGTGAAATATATTTTCCTAAAAATATTTGAACTATAGAAGTGATTTTTAGCTGATTAAAAAAATTGGTTCTGTTTCTGGTTCCTAATTCCTACAGGGTCTCAGAACAATGTTTCTCTTTCTAATATTTGTATTAAAATATATGGAACTTGAATAAGGACTAGATATGGTTCCTATAGGATCTCAGATATTTCTCTTCAATATTTGTAGGCTAAGATGTTATAAGTCACAGAAAAATCAAAGAAAAGAATTAAATTTGTCAATCGGTTTTGGGTCAATTTTGGTTTCATCAGATACCAAAATTTTGGTTCCTAGTGATTAAGGATCAAAACAGTAATCAAAAAATATATGGAACCAGAATTGAAAAGAACCAGTTAATAATCTTACCTTGATTTCGTATTCCACACTAGCTTTACTAAGGAACTCAGCCTTGAGTTTCTCTTTCTGAGTCAAAGCGTTCTTCAACTCCACCTCTCTCTGCAATTCAGCTTCCTTAATAGCCACAGCCTTAACAGACTCAACCTCGGCCAACTGTGACAACTGGGCCCACTTAGCCTTCTTAGTAGCCAATTCAGCATTAGCTTCAGCCACCTCAGCCTCCCTCTGATTCTCAAAAATCTTAACCTCAGTCTTCACCTTAATCTCCTCCTTCTTCCCTTCACCTTGCCTCTGTGTCGATATAATCTTAGTCTCTGCATCGATTTTCGCCGCGTTTTGTGAAGTCTGACCTTCTCTCAACTTCGCTCCAACTTCACCTTTCATCTTCGCTTCTGCAACATCAATCTTGGCTTGATTCGCGGCTTCCATCTGAGTCTTCTGACCCAAATACGAAAAATACTCATGCCCTCTAACATCAACAAGCTGTTTGATATTTGCATTGTAAATCAATAGCCCAAATTGATTAAGTTCTAATTGAACTTTATCAAAAACCTCTTTCTTGAAATCTTTAGTACCTTTAAAAACTTCTTCCATAGTCATTGATGCAGCAAGAACTCGAGTTTCACCTTCGATAACACCTTGGACGAGTTCTTTGACATGGTTAGAATTACGATCGTGATTTGACAGGAGTTTCGCGTATTTTACGAGGCTTTCATGATCTTCCACGCGAGGGCCGATTGTGAAGACGGCGGGGAGGAGGAAGCAGAGTTTTTCAGAGCTCATGGCTTGAACTTCGAAGGTGTAGTTGACGGGAGAGATGTCGAAGCGGGTGCAGGATTGACCGGGGAGGATCCATGCTTTCTTGGCTAGTTTGATGTCGTCTATACCGTAGCCAGTGATAACTAGGTATTCAGAAGCTTTTGCTACTTTGTACCACACCATTGTTTTTGGTCGAATTGATCAAGTTAGAGAGAAGAATTTGTAACGAACAAGGGGAGATGGAGAAAGGTGATTTTGTAGGAGATCGACTATGAATTTAGGGTTTAGGAGAGGGTTTATTTATTTTCAAGATAAACCGCCTATCTGTAATGAGAAACCAACTAGGAAAGTAAGAACTTACCCGTTTTAATTAGAAAACAATGTATTGAGGAGACCTATTTTAACTAGGAGATAAATTTTAGGTAAGAAGAATTCGTTTGACAATTTTGAACTTGAGTAAGATGATTCTCTATCCCTTTTCCAATCCTAATTTTGCTTTTTTTGGGGCCTAATTGACACCGCTGATTCGTAATTTAATGGAAAATGATTTTGGAACGGGATTCATAATTTGTCTTGTTAAAGAGATTGAGGTGGCACCCTACATCCACACATACACAAAGGATGGTGGATGATGGACGCCACCTCAAAATGTCTGGATGGACAGATGTAAGGATTTGTCCCACTAGTAGTATTATTTTTTGGTGATGATGTTCTCCTCATCATGTATATCTTCTTCACAAAAAATCAACCCATTATAAAATTGCTAATCCCATCAAAAATTGTTCATCAATCATGAGTTACAAAGTTGCTCTTACATTCAACAATGGACGATTTTCCAAACAATCTTTGGTAATGTTAGAAGTTTTTTAATGGGATAATTTTTATGAGAATATTGAGAAGAACATTCTCACCAAAAATCAGTTGTTGTTTAGTTATCATGTGGGCCCTACAAAGTAAAATAAGGGTGGGACAGGGAAAAAAGGAAAGAGAATCTGGAATATTCCTTAAATTTTTTTTTTTTTTTTTGAATAGGACTATTGCCCAGGTTACAATATGTCATAGATGCACGCAGTGGGCGTGTGAGAAGCGCAGAGAAACCGCCAAGAACATCGTCACCAACGAATGCAGGAAATGCACCTACCAACAGGCACAGAGAAACCGTCAATAACAGCGTACTTATATTTATTATCAAATTACATGGGACAAACCTAACAGTAATACCACGGCCGAGAAGTTTTGATCCCAAGACCTCCCACTACCAAAGATTTATGGGAGGGATGCACAACCATTGAACCAAAGGCCCATCTAAAGTTTCATCATGTAAATAAATGTAAATGAAGGGTTTAGATGTCTTAGAATAAAATAATTTTTTGTGGCTATGATCTACATGATGAGAAATCATCTTTAAATCAAACTTTGAATCTCTATGTAAGCCCTACAAGAAAAATCTCCATACAAATCTCCACAAAAAAAAAATAAATAAATAAAAAATAAAAATTAGACATACTAGCTTCATACTTTCCTTTATTTAGGCTAATACATCATTGCCAAAAACCAAAACTAAAACGTTCATTGACCAAAACAAATTAAAACGTAAATAGAGTTATGCACGCATTAGTTTTAAGGGAAATTACTTCTACCACATCACTTTTATCTATACACCTCATTTAAACTTATTGCTACACTTTGTGTACGTACACCCTGTGTATGAAATCACATGAAGATGATTGAAAGACTATTTTTTTTATGAGAATGATCTAGATCATCCTCACAAGAAATTGGACTGTTCTAGAACATTTAACTTTCGAATCATGCTACCCGTTATAGTGTGGTGTCAAAGTCATATGCTATACCTGTTCCTAGATCACACGGTCAGTAAATGAAGTGAAGGGAGGTTTCGAGGTATCACCCCATAATTCAAAAGGTGAAATAAAAAGTATTGAACTACCACATTCACTTGGGATCCTTTTCCACAAAAAAAAAATCAACTCCCTCCTCTTTTTTGAATTGTCAATAACTAATCATTGACGATAGGGAGTCTTCAAACTCTCCTAATTGCAACTGTCCTCCTACCTTTTTTAGAATAATTTGGTGCAAACATGGACTTAAACCCTAGTCATATGCTATTTACCCATCTTGTTTTTTAGGATGATTAATTTCTATGGCGAGGAGATCATCCTCACAAAATCAACCTTCAAGTCATGTCCATGTGCACCATAAAAAGCTTCTAAATGGTATATATCAAAGGTTATTGAATCATTCAGTTTTACCTTTAAGATGCATCAATAGATTTTAGAATAAACTTTTTTTTTTTTTTTTTGGTGACGATGATCTCTATGATAAGGGGACACGCAAACATGATGTATTTATCCATAACCACAAGTTTATAGCAACGTAAACATAACGGCGTAGCTTTGTGTTCTCCCCCATGGATTTTTTTTTTTTTTAATAAATTCCCCCTTTGTGGGTTTTAGCTTAAAAGAACAAAACAAAATAAAAACGTATATAATTACAACAATCCAGATTCGAAACCAAGATTAATAAATATGTATTTCAGAATAATTTCCCAAAACACTCTAATACCCTTCAGGTAATCATGAAGAGCTTAAAGTCGGACCAAATCAAAATTAATCAAAATCCAAACCATATATGTAGCTTGTCATTCAAAAAGAAAAATCCTGTCAACTGTGTATATGCTATATATTTAAGCAATAAGCAATAAGTCATATATGATGACTAACGAGAAGAAGAAGTAGTAGTAGCAGAACGTGCCAACCATGAAGGTGGAGTCATCCCAGTCTGCTCCTCCACAGTTTGAAACAATGGCGGCAACATCTTATAAACTCCTGCAATCTCTTTCATGGCTCCTGCTGAACCATTCACAGCTATGTTATCCCCAGAAGAAGAAGAAGAAGAATCACCATTAGTTGTCCAAATACTAATCTTGGGTTGCAAACCCTGAACGGCGCCAGCATTGATCTTCGCAATCTCTTGGAACATCCCACCATTGATCATCAAGTAATCTCTTAATGCAGCGTAGTTCCCGTTAAATGCTGTTAATAGAGTACGAACGTAAGTTCCTTGTGCCTCGGCCAATGCTACTAAACCATCTGCCTCTTTCTTTTTGGCGTATAATTCTCCATCTGCCGCTTGTTGGCGAGCAAAGAGAGCTGCCTCTGCTGCAAGTTTTTGAGCCTCAGCTGCCTTCTCTTTCTCATATAGTACTGCTTCTGCTGCTTTCTGTTTCTTGTAGAGCTCCCAGTTTGCCTCTTGCACCTAATCGATTAATTAATTTATATAGTAATTGATTATTAGTTAATTCGTTAATTTAACACAAAGTAATTCAATTTATAAGAGCAATCACCAGCTAGCTTTCAACTATAAACTGTTTCTACTTCCCAGCTGTATACTAACATGAGCATCTAATTAAAAACCAATTTGATAGATATTAAATCCAGCCCGATTCTGAGCATGTGCGAAAGGTGTATTCGCACAAGGCCCTAATTTTTTTTTTATTGTATCAACTACACAAACATTCATAGTGTACTCAATTTTGAGTTCAAATTTACATGTCTTTGTGACCAATCCATAGTATTTTAGAAAATAGGAAAAATTAGAAGTGCATCAATTTTAGGACAACATATAATTGAGTACTCAGTGCGTAGGTGTAGCATTACCCAATTTAATATACAGAATTCGCAACAAAAAAGAAAAAAAAAAAAAAACCTTTTGGCCCAAGAAACGGTTTGACCCAGTCCTATCTAGACAAAAGATCTGGATGGCGAGGATTGGGCCTAGGTTTTTGTAGCCCCAAAGCTTGAGCAAAAACGTAGTCAAAGTAGAAGTATGGCACAGTTGGGTATTGTCAATCCAATCAATCTTGAAAAACTAAACTTGCACTAAAATCTTACATAATTTCCAATCGAAAATTAATTGGATGGTAGAACTATTTTTCATATACTCTTGTGATTTCCTTCTATCCCAAAATGATATGGATCTACAGTAAATTCCGTAGAAAATTTGGTATGCTTTTCGATAAACTTAGAATCACGGGTAAAATCACCCATAAAATAAAGATTAAGTTCTAGGAAAAAAGAATTAAAAACAGAAGAAAGTAATTAAAACCCTAGGCGAGTGATTAGTAGTACGTACGTACCTTGATCTCGTAGTCCACGCTAGCCTTACTAAGGAACTCAGCCTTGAGCTTCTCGGTCTGAGTCAAAGCGTTCTTCAATTCAACCTCTTTCTGCAACTCAGCCTCCTTGATAGCCACGGCCTTGACAGACTCAACCTCTGCCAGTTGTGCCAACTGAGCCCACCTAGCCTTCTTGGTAGCCAACTCAGCATTAGCTTCTGCCACATCAGCTTCTCTCTCGTTCTCAAAAATTTTGACTTCCGTTCTCACCTTAATCTCCTCTTTCTTCCCTTCACCTTGCCTTTGTGTCGATATAATCTTCGTCTCTGCATCGATTTTCGCCGCGTTTTGTGTAGTCTGACCTTCTCTCAACTTCGCTCCAACTTCACCTTTCATCTTCGCTTCTGCAACATCAATCTTGGCTTGATTCGCGGCTTCCATCTGAATCTTCTGACCCAAATACGAAAAATACTCATGCCCTCTAACATCCACAAGCTGTTTGATATTTGCATTGTAGATCAATAGCCCAAACTGATTAAGTTCTAATTGAACTTTACCAAAAACTTCTTTCTTGAATTCTTTGGTACCTTTAAAAACATCTTCCATGGTCATCGACGCGGCAAGAACACGAGTTTCTCCTTCAATAATACCTTGGACGAGATCTTTAACTTCGTTGGAATTACGATCATGATTGGAGAGGAGTTTCGCGTATCTTACGAGGCTTTCGTGGTCTTCAATACGAGGGCCGATTGTGAAGACGGCAGGGAGGAGGAAGGCAAGTTTTTCTGAACTCATGGCTTGAACTTCGAATGTGTAGTTGACAGGAGAGACGTCGAAGCGAGTGCAAGATTGACCGGGGAGAATCCATGCTTTCTTGGCTAGTTTAATATCGGCTATACCGTAACCGGTGATAACCAGGTATTCTGAAGCTTTTGCTACTTTGTAAGCCACCATTGTTTTTGTTGATTAATTAGTCGATCAAGAGGTGTTCTAGAGAGAGAAAAAGATGATGAAGAAGAAGAAGAAAGAAGAATTTGGTAACAGGACGGCCGGCGGAGATGGAGAGAGGTGATTTTGTATATAAGGGTTTTGAATGATACCTGCTGCTAATTAAGAAGAGGTTTTATATATAAAATGAATGTAAAACCTAGCTGTAATTGGAAACTTATTTCTGCCGACCAAAAAAATAGGAAACATTATTTCCACGATAGAACCGGGGCTGACTATTTGTGTATGTATGAATGTCCTTCATGCGTGGAAGAGAAATTTGTGACAGATGGAAACTGAGAGTGTTCATAGGGTTTAAGTCGGTGGGGGCATGATATTATATAAGGGCGGAACCGGAACCGGTGTGGTATATTTACATCTCGGTCACATTTTTTTTTGTTACAAATTTACAATTTTTTGTTACAAAGTTGGACCCACATAAAAATGAGCAAAGGGTTAATTTTCAGAATCAATCCATTCTAAAAACTTGTAAACATATCATATCATCCTACTATTGAAATTCAATGGTGATTGGCCCATTAAATTGCATCAATATATGATAAGGTTAAATGTTTTAGAATTAGCTGAATGTAGGTAAGGATAATCTATATGGTGAGAAGAACATAATTACAAAAAAAAAAAAAAAACAAACAGCATTTGGTTCATTTGCATGTGGACCACAGAGGCCATAGTAATAGTGATGTCAATTGAACGATGGCACTAGATCCGACCTCTTCGTAAAATGACCTTTTAAACTACAATATAAAGGATGCTTACAAAAATTTTGTGGCGTTAATCCGTTAATATGAAGATGATTGTCCATTGGAGGGAGCTCGAACCTCCCTGACTTCTTTCTTTTGTTTTGCCTTTGGCTTTGAGTGTTGGTCTTAGATTGTATATGTGTTATGTACTATTTTGGATCATTGCCGTCACTAAAATCAAAAAAACTAGAAAAAAATCCGCACATATACATATATAGTATACACATGCATTATTATGTATAAATATGCATGCTAACTTATGAAAATATGAATTAAAGAGCCTGGTTCTTAATATAATCACAATTTCATAAGTCAATGTATCTATGTCAATTTGTATCCTATATGAGGCAATACATATGTGTGATGTGTGTTCTCAAATTTATACATATTTATTAATTTATTTATAATATATTTATTATTTTAAATAATATTATTTTTATTGTGAAAAAATTCAATTGTGGATATACCATGATTAAAATTGCCACGATATTGCTATGGAAAATATGTTAGGATCCATATAGAGATATCTAAGATATAAAGATGAACACTTCACAGACTTCACCATGTATCTTCATAAAAAATAAATAAATCATATTCAGGGACGAGTTATCTTGCACGTTGTTGGGGAGTGTGCCCCATCAAAAAAACTTTAAACTCCAACATCTAAACCTATGAGGAAATTGAGTGCCCCACCAATTATTAAGATATTAGTATATTGTGCCTTAGATTTTTGTAAAATTAGAATTTGACTAACTCATTTCTTAACACGTACCCCACAAGCTTTTAGGCACACCAAAGAAATTTGTTGTACTTTATGGTTTTCTCCTTAAAATAATTTATGACTTCGTCCATAATCATATCGTACCAAAAGTTTTAACCCTATCAAAATTTAATTTAAAAGTAATAATTAAAATAGATGGCCTATAAATTACCTTATAATTATTTTTGATTTATATGACTTTTGGTAAGGATGATCTTCTCATATTAAATTTAATAATTTTCACAAAAAATAAGAGAGAATTAATAATTACTTAAGATGGTTGAACACTTGGACATTTTTTATGCTTTAAATTTAAATAAATATTTGGTTATTATCAATTTTTCATTTTTTAAGTTTAAACGAACTTTAATTTTTTATAATGCAAGTGATCTAATTATGTCATGTTTTAGTTTAATTTTAAATGATCAATTGATAAATGCCATATGTTAATTTTTGTTAATCTAGTTAAACTTTAGTTTTGAATGATTTGTCCGTTAAAAAAATCGAAAACCCTTAAAAAAAATCTAAAATTTGAAAAAAACCGAAAGCCCAAAAAATTCAAAAAACTGATGGTGTGGTTTTGGTTCTAAAAAAAAACCCATCATGGTTTGGTATGGTTTTGGTCCTCCTAAATTAATTAATGGTTTGGCTATGGGTTTGACAAAAAACCCAACCAAACCCAACCAAACTGAAATGTGTGCAGCCCTATAAATAGTAAAGGAAAATGTTTGAAAATGAGATTTTGGACATATTGAAATATTTGTAAAGTGAGGAGATCATTCTCATACCTTTGGATCAACACGTGTAACGCATGTACACAACGCTTGTATTTGTGTGAGGGAACCCTTATAAAAAAATACATTTGGAAGCTCTTTCAACAACAAAAAAAATATAATTAGTCCAATTAGTTATTTTAGATATTAATGGGCGCAGTAGACACTAGGGACTAAAACCGAAGACTATGTTGCATGTTACGAACCAACTCCCAGGCAAAAAGAATCTATATATACGACATCCATATCCTGAATTCGTAACATAGTATAGATACAATGTAATCAGCGTGTGAGAAGGTTCGCCAGAAGAGGCTCAAGGTGTTGCGTTGGTCTCGTCCTCCTCCAGGGTATTTCCTCCTAACTATAGATGGGGCGGCCTCTCCTTCGGGGGGGTTGCAGGAGGAGGTGCTTATTCGTGATTGTAGGGGTACGGTGGCGGCTTTTCAAAGTTACTACAGGGAGGGTTCTAATAATCTTGCTGAGACTAGAGCTCTTTTAGATGGTGTTAATTTATGTCGACATTTGGGAATTGCTAAATTTGTGGTGAATTTGGATTCTAAGCTTGTTTTAGACTGGTTTTATTGGAAGAGTGGTATTGCACTATTTTTTAGGGTCCAATCCCGGCCAAACTCAAACCATTAGCCTAACGACGCTGATCAGGATTACCAACTGCCTCACCTCCCTCCACGGAGGTAGTCGAACTGTTTGGATTAATTGTTAGACCACCCACATACTTGGCCTCTATAATCTCTATGTGAACCCCAGAACTAACTTCTATGTCATCGGAAATTAAGTGGTTGGCTAGCTGTGTTTGATAAAGAAGTAGCTGCCATGGCAGCAACGTCGGAGAGCGGAAGGGCTCCGGCGAGCACTGCAACCCCTCCTATTTCTTTCGCTAAGGTTCTGACACCCATGCCTTCTGTGAAGGCACCTGTTTGGGTCCCAGAATATTGGCTCTCTATGAAAGATGGCATTCCTGCCATCATATTTTCTCCCCATGTCATGCTCAGATCGGAGCAAAAAATGGTGCATGCTTTGATCCTAAAGTTCTCAACTGGTAGACCTTCTATCAGTGACAGCAAGTCATACATCGACCTTCATTGGGGTCTTACAGGGAAAGTCATAGTCGGTGTAATTGACTCGAGCCATATATTGTTGAATCTGACTTCCGAAGCGGATGTGCTAAAGACTATTGTAAAAGAGAAGAAACACATCAAGGAATATTGGTTCCGCCTTTTTCGATGGTCTTCTGCATTCGACCCCAGAAAGGATTCTAGCATTACTACGGTATGGGTTCTTTTTCCAAAGCTCCCTCTGAATTTTTATAGTAATGAAATGCTGGCCGGTGTGGCCGATCGCATTGGGGGCAGATTCTTAAAAGCTGATAATCCAACCTTAGGTCTCGCGAGACCGAGTACTACGCGGATGTGTGTGGAGCTTGACCTCGCCAAGACTATTACAGAATCAATCTGGATCTGGTCTGACAAAGACTTTGGCTTTAAATAATACTTGGTCTATGAGAACCTTCCTAAATTCTGCAAGCGATGCTCTCTCCAAGGTCACAACTCGGATGAATGCAGAAAAGGTATTAAAGCTAAACCCACAATTGCTGTCGAAGTTCAGTTGGACCGTCCTTTGGTGGGTAAAAAGCATAATGAATCGCAACACAATATTAAGCAAGATGCCAAAGGTAAACAGTCTGTGGAAAGCAACCAAGGTGATAAGGGGAATAGTAAGGTGGACCACGAAGGCTTTCAACAAGCTATCACGAAAGGCTCGTGGAGGAAGAAGAAAAGTGTCTCCTTTCAGGGAGAACAGTCACTCACTGCTAACGTGAGACCCACATCTGATTTGGTGGTGAATAATGCATCAGCTGTGGGGAATGCTGATACAGTTGCAGTTAAGGTATCTTCTTCGGCAGATGTCATCCCGGTGGTGGTGAGCATTAATGGGGAGTGCAGGGAGGACAGTATCGTGTCTCTCCTTGCATCAGCTTCCTCTAAGAGAGATGACGGAGCTGATCGCGTTGTCGTGATGGTGCCATCATCTGATGGTACATCAGTTGGTGTTGGGGACGATAATAGCATGGGTGACGCTAACCCTCAAGAAACTCATGAGGTATTTCCCACAACTCTCCCTGATGATGAGGGGCACCTCACACGTGGTCCAACCAACTTCATTTTGGTGGGGGACAAACAACTAGTTCCCTCCAACATTAATGATGAGGTTTTAGATATCAATAATGTTAAATAAGTCACCACTTGTTTAAATAATATTAAACAAACTAACACTTGTTTAAATGACGTTGAACATATCAACTTTTGTTTAAATGATGTTAAACATTTCAACTCTTGTTTAAATAATGCTATACAAACTAGCACTTGTTTAAATAATATAGAGTGCAGCAACGTGGGTACTCTTGGTGGCACTCCAGACAAAGTGTGTTACGCCAATTCCTGTGTAAAACTTGAGGCGCACTTAGATGCCAATTTCGAGGTTGTGGGCAGTATAATCACGGTGGTGAGCATGCCATATTCGGACCAAAATTTGATAAAAAATTTGCTTTTGGCAGAGGATTTTGAGGAAGTGGTAGTGGGTAGCCTTCCCACCGAGCATGTGGCATTTCTTGGTCAAAGTAGTGGGGCCAACAAAAATCTGTTGGTGGCAGACGGCGAGGTAATCAATGTGGATGGTCCAACAATTAATCCAAACAGTTCGACTACCTCCTTAGAGGGAGGTGAGGCAGTTGGTAACCCTGATCAGAATGATGGGGTGTGTATTTCACCCACACATCCCACACCTACTAATATAGAACCCTCCACCCCCACCGTCCCAATCATTGATTTGGTTCCTAAGGAATCTTGAATTCGAGTATACCTCTTACAAAATCTCAGTTTCTTTCTTTATTTAAATCTAAAGATATGAAGGAGGTGGTAGATGCGTATGGTGAGGATATAGTATATGATGCGATCAAGAAATTAGTTGAGGAACATCGCTGGAATAAAGCAGGGAAGCGTTCGGCTTCTCAGGGGAGTGAGAGTAGTAACTCTAAGTCGAACTCTACGACAGAGAGGATTTAAGAACTTCCTGATCGTCTCCTGCCTGTGGGGACGACAAAGATTCAAGCCCACAACGCTAGAATTCGAGCAGCTGCAACGAATCCCTCAGTTTTCTATAGTTTTCAAGGGATACAAGTTCAGCCTATCCCACCTAATGGTACTCATCCTATGATCACTAGAGCTAAAGCTGATACCCTTAAGCCGGATATTCCTCCGGCAACAACTGTTTTGGAGAATTTTAACCTTGCTGGTCTATTTGTGGATCTCTCTATCCCCCACAACCCTTCTCCAATGGTAGACGAGGACACTAACCCCAATGATTATGATTACGAGGTGAGCGAAACAAAAGAGGAAGAAGAAGATATAGAGGATATCCGTAAGCGCCTGTTAGAGTATAAGAAGACTCACTCTGATATAGAACGGCGTGGCTCGATGGGTCGTAGGAAAAAGTCCAATCATCATCGTAGTCGGTGATTTGTCTTCTGTTTTTGCTTATTCATCTGTGTTTTATTTGTTATGGGTTTTTGGCTTGATGTCCCCCCCTTTGTTCTCTCTTTTTGGTTTGAATAAATTCCTCTTTAGAAAAAAAAAAAGTAATCAGCATGTGAGAAACACAGAAACTTCTATCAACATCGTTACCAAGACGACTGTAGAGAAATATATCACCACGGGCGCAGAGAAGGCCACCACTAACGGATGCAAGAAAGACTACCACCAACAATAGGAGCAATTTATTAATTGTGTTTGTTATATGTATATGGAGGGAATATTTGATACCGTGTATTAGGGGTGAGACTTGGGTTGGGTCAACCCGACTAACTCGAACCCGACCCGGTATTTGGGCAAGTATGGGCAAAGGTTGTTGGGCACTTGGGCAACTATGGGCATTATTTTGCCAACCTAAAGCTGAATTTGGGCAAGCGTGGGTAGGAATAATTGTCAATCCAGACAACCCGCCCAACCCGAAAAATTTATATATATAGATAAATATATAAAGATTTTAATTAATTTCTAACATGTGAAAAAATTTTTGAAGGATAGAAATAGATAAATATATTGAATTACTAATATAGGGTAGAGGTATTAAGACAAAAAAAAAATCTTGTGTCTCATTTTATGTAAAGTCAAAAAGATTTTTGTCAGTTAATAAATAAAACTCGAAAGATTTTAAAATCATCTTGAATTTATTTATCACGTGAGTAGATTAATTGTTAGCTTGTTTATCTTTTGAAACCATAAAGGATTTTTTGTTTAATTAAATTTATTATTTATTTGTTATTATGTAGCACCCCAAAATTTTATTAGTGTATGAGATCTACACTTAACATAATTAAGTATAGTAATCCAATTTTTTTTATGGACTTAGGCATGAGTCTATAAGATTAGATGGTCTAACCCAATATTTGTGTGATGGACTTGAGCATGAACATGAATCTATAATTAAGTGGGCTAGGCCCATCTTTATTTTCTTTGGGTTAAAACAACCCAACATGTTATATATTAGTTCTAAAATTCGTATTTATGTCTGTCAGTATAATTTGGACCCAGTTTTGGACATCTTATGCTCCGAATTGAGCTTGGGCTATTTCTAATGAAGTTGTAGCTCTTTGAATCTAGTTTTCAGAATGGTAGGGTTGTGATATTTGGACTTACGATCTGTGAGTTATGGTCATTACAGTAAACCGTGTACATATGGTTAGTTGTAGACTAACATTAAGGAATAATGTTTGTTCACTCAAAACTTTTGATTTAGACCACAAGATCATTTTGATTGATACATGTCTTCATATCATTAAACAAGGGGCATAAGTTACATCAAAGTTTTTGTACACAAAACCTTATCTATAAAAATTAGTTTTTGTTATTAAACATATATCACAACCACTAGCTAATAATGCATACACTACCATTACAACTCACCACCACTAGCTAATGATGGATGCACCATCACCTCTAGCTAATAATGGATGCACCACCACCACTAAATAATAATGGTTCCACTACCATTTTCCACCATCATAATTGAAAACCTTTTGGAAGCCTATATAAGGAGGCTTAAACCAAATGAAAATGAGTACCTTAAAGAAGTTTTCTCCATTTTTATTCCATCTTCTAAACCATTCAACATCAAGCTTATTTACTTCTTCAAACTTTAAACCTTATTTTTCCACCATTAAACCTATACAAAAAGAAGGGTGTTTCAACTAGAAGAGGTTTTTTTTCAACATCAAAAGAGGAGATTTTCAATTTGAAGAAGAGGTATTTTTCAACATCAAAAGAGGAGTTTTCATACTAGTATTGGAAGCAAATCAAGGTAGGGATCGAAACCCTAGTATAAAACCTATGTTCTTGATTATATTGTTTTTGAACAAATCATGTAGGTAAGAAAATCTATCATCTTTGTTTATTAGATCATGAAATCTATTTAAAATTGTATTTTATGATGGAATAGTGTGGTGATTTGAGATCTAATGCAAGATAAAATGTGGTGAATATGAAAGTGAGATGATTTAATAAAATCAATGGTCAGTAAGCCCTAATGGCTTTCCACGAAAATGTGGTTCCCGCGGAAGACGATTCTTGATAATCGTGGTTGGCTCACCGGAACAAGCCCTGACTGGTAAGATTAATTAAAAACATTAAATCTGATATTTGTGACAGTTCGTACATAAATAAAAACGTGACTAAAAGGCCCAGGAAAACACAAACAGCAAAGGTTTTGTGAAATTTTAGTAACACTGCAGAGTTTTCAGCAACACTTTTAACTAAAAAATGTGGTTTCTGCTGTTGCATATGTTTTGTTACATTTTTAAATGTGTTTCCTCATTCATACATGTTTGAATCTATTATGTTTGGTTAGTTTCCTACTGAGCTTGCTCACCCCGATAATTTTCCCCCCACAGAGTTCGAGGAGGGTGTTGGAGCGTAGTTCGTGAATGTGACGATCGTCGAAAGACTTACTTTCTAGCATAATTTGTAGGTGTGCTTAATTTATTTGATCACACTACTTTATGTATTATATCACAGGGATTATGGGATGCTTTAAGTTTTATTTTGGTTTGGAGAATGGTTTTATATGTTGGAATTTTAACTTTTCAAGTTTGGTTTTGAACTTAAAATATGATAGTACTGCGATGTTTGAATTGTTTCTCTTAATTCTGAGATCGGAATGATGTTCTGTCAGTTGGATTATTTTCATAATAAGCTCTGTTATTTTCTCCTAAAATTTCATAATTGTTGGATTACTTATGTATAAAATAACAGACCTGATGCAGATTCTGGACAGATTACTATATGTCTAAACATCTATTAGTTTGCATAAACCTTTTGATTTACTTTAGTCAAACTTAGTTAACCATGAATTAACTTTTAACTACTCTTTTGAGTTAATCTTGTTGACCTATTATGGTTGGATTTTATGGAATAAAAAGAAGGAATTGCCAATCTTTGTTCTTACAATGCCTATAATCATGTATCTTTCTAATACTCTTCTTTCAAGTTTAATGATCTGAGTTGGATTATAAGATTTGAAAAGTGGGGTGTTACAGTTTGGTATCAGAGCTTAGGCTCTAGATCTTTTTAGAACTTGTGGAATATGTTTAAAAAAAATACTTTATATTTTATGTTAGTATAATGATTTATCGATTGTAAATTTTATCGAGTGTTGATTTACTTACTCAAAGCACGTATAGAACTATTTGTATAAAAAAAATTAGTAAAGAAACTATTTTCTTGGTGTATCCGACTTATCTTTTGAAATTGTCTCTAATACCTGATGTCTAGGTACTATTAAAAAAAACATTTACTTTGTACGAATGATTATGTGTAGAAAAGATACATAATTATATGTAAGTATACACAACTTGTTTAAGTTTATCTCTACGAAAAATAAAATAAAATTTTTGTTGTTGTTTGATTTGAGTAGGTGATGTTTATTTTTGGGTAAAGGTAAACAACTAAAAATCTTATTATGATAAAAGAATTGCATGTATGTAGATATAATAATAGGGGATGATGTGACTAGAAAAATAATAAATTATTTTCTGAGTGTCAGGATGTGATGTAATTCAAGAAGTGAATTGGTTGGTGTCACTTCAGGTAACAAACATATTAGTTAGTAGGAAGTTTATATTTTCTTCCAAGTTTATTAGATATGCCTTCTCTTTAAGAAATGAGAAAAGACGTAACTTGATTATTGATTAATCAGGAACCACTGGTTGGTTTTGTCTCTTTTGAGATATTGAAGTATGATGTGATCCTAAAAGCGGATCGATTGACATCATATCATATCTAGTGATGATGAGTTGAAAGTAATTAGTTAGTAGGAAATAAATATATATTTCTTTAAAGAAAATTTGAAGAATTTGATGGAATAAACTTGAAAGTTTATATACCACGTTTACGTAATAATCGGCACCAGCGAAAGGATATCGAATGATACTTACACCGAGACAAATCACTGCATGCGTTGCAAAGACGAATTGTGAGGACAAAAATTTAGCAGATAAGTGGTGAAAAGTAAAGAGAGGGGATGGCGATGAAAGTGTGATGAAAAGCAGTAGGTTCTTCATCTTAATGGCACCAACTACATAGGATGGCACTGTTTGGTTGACCACCCAAAATAGAGCAACCATGTAGGAAACTGATTTGGATGAAGGTGGTCAGCTACTGGGTGATTATTCTCACTAAGTCATGTATTCCCCGACAATAGAAATTCTTATTACATCACAATGACAATGAAGCTTTTCATACAAAAAATTGATGAGGCGTTAGGAAACCTTTACGACATTAGAAGAATAGAATATATCAAACCAAGAAGATGGAGAAAATATTTTTTTATCCAATATTCTCAGGCACAAGAAAACACAGATAAAAAAAAACTTTACTACACGACGGAGAAAACACGAAGAACATCTGAGAATTGACTTGCAAACACTTAAGGAGCATCAAGTGTACGCTAAGAAAAGTAGGTATGAATTTTGGAAGAAAGAAGTGTTATTTCGTGGGCATGTTATCTTAGAACATAGGATAGCAATAGACCCAACTAAGATTTTAGCAGTCCTAGGTTAGGAACGACCTAAGAATGTGATTGAAATCTGAAGTTTTTTGGGTTTAGCAGGCTATTATCGACGTTTCGTCGAGAATTTCTCTAGACTAGCAGCACCACTCACACACCTAACTAAGAAATGAGTTAAGTTTTAATGGAGCCTTGAATGCGAAGAATCTTTCGGAGAGCTGAAACAGAGACTCACTTCAGCACCAGTCTTAACCACACCAAAGTAGAAAATTGGATACGTAATCTATTATGATGCTTTAATGGACTTTGTGGAGTACTTATGCAGAGTGAAAAGGTCGTGGCGTACGCTTCAAGATAACTAATCATGAGAAGAATTATGCGACTCATGATTTGGAATTAGCAGCCGTAGTTTTCGTACTGAAGTTGTGGAGACACTACCTTTATAGCGAGAAGTTTGAAGTTTTCTCAGATTACAAAAATTTGAAGTATATTTTTACCCAGAAGGATTTAAATCTGAGACAAAGGAGATGGCTAGAGCTCCTTAAAGATTATGACTTTTCGCTAAATTATCATCCTGGAAAGACGAATGTGTTAACAGATGCATTAAGCAAAAAGAATCATGGTACATTAGCAATGATCTAGTTACTAGAGACCGTAGCTGGTTATGATCTCTAAGTGGAAAGAGGAACCACAAATGCATATCTATCACACCTAGTGGTAGAACCTATAATAATTAAGCAAGTAATAAGGACATAGATGCGGATGCTGAGCTTCAGGAGATTCGAGCAAAGATCGGAACACTAGACCCACCAGAGGGTTGGACTCAGAGAGCAAATGGTGGATTGCAGTACAAAGGAAGATTGTATGTACCAGACAATGACAAGTTAAAGAAAGAGATTCTAACGATGGCTCACGAATCGACGTTCTCGATACACCCTGGTAGTACAAAGATGTACCTAGATCTAAAATGACAATTCTGGTGGAAAGGGATGAAGAAGGATGTGGCACTTTTTGTTTCAAAGTGTTTCATCTATCAACAAGTTAAGATAGAACACAAAAGGCCAGCAAGTCCATTGTAATCACTAAAAGTTGCAGAATGGAAGTAGGACTTCATTACCATAGATTTCGTTAGGGGACTACCAAAGACTAGACAACGTAAAGACAACATTTTGGTGATAATTGACAGACTTACTAAAGCTGCTCACTTTTTGGCAATAAAGGAAACAAACTCCATTACAATGTTGAGCGCATTATATGTCATGGAAATCATTAAGTTACACGGTGTACCAATGTCGATTGTTTCAAACATCAAAATTCTGGGAAAGTTTTCAAAATTTAATGGGAACCAAGTTCAATATGAACACTGCATACCATCCTCAAATAGACAGCCAGTCAGAGAGAGCCATACAAACCTTGAAAGACATGTTACGAGCTTGTGCTATTGACTTTCAAGGAAGTTGGTGCGACCAATTACCATTTGTTGAGTTCTCATACGATAATAGTTATCATTCTAATATTGGCATGCTGCCTTACAAAGCGTTGTATGGAAAGCCTTGCAAAACACCCTTGTGTTGGGCATAAGTAAGTGAGCGAAGCGTTATGAGACCAGAAGTTATCCAAGAAATAATAGAAAAGATAAGAATCATTAAGGAGCGTTTACGTGCAGCACAAAGCCGTTAGAAGAGCTATGCCGACAATAGGAGGAGACCACTTGATTTCCAAGTATGTGACCATGTATTCTTAAAAGTTAATCTTAGACCTGGGATTAAGCGGTTTGGGAAGAAGAGAACTTTCACCACGATATGTAGGACCATTCGAGATTCTAGATCGAATTGGTGAAGTTGCATATCGGCTCGCTTTGCCACCACAGCTAGCCGGAATACATAATGTATTTCATGTTGCTATGTTGCGAAAATACCACGCAGATCCTTCACATGTCATTGACTGGCAGGAAGTGCAACTTAGTGAGAATGTTTCATATAAAGTGAAACCCTTGCGTATTCTGGACACCAAGGTCCAAGAACTCCGTAACAAGACTATCCGATATGTCAGAGTGTAATGGCAACACTATAGCACAGAGAAAGCAACGTGGGAGCTAAAATCTGTGCTTCAAGCAAAATATCCAGAGTTATTCACAGGTGATTGATTAAAACCTACTTTTATTTTAAATTTTGAGACGAAATTCTTTTTAGGGGGTAATGATGTAGCACCCCAAAAATTTTTTAGTGTATGAGATCTACACTTAACATAATTAAGTGTAGTAATCTAATATTTTTTATGGACTTAGGCATGAGTCTATGAGATTAGATAGTCTAACCCAATATTTGTGTGATGGACTTGAGCATGAACATGAATCTATAATTAAGTGGGCTAGGCCCATCTTTATTTTCTTTAGGTTAAAACAACCCAACATGTTATATATTAGATCTAAAATTCATATTTATGTCTGTCAGTATACTTTGGACCCCGTTTTGGACATTTTATGCTCTGAATTAAGCTTGGTCTATTTCTAATGAAGTTGTAGCTCTTTAAATCTAGTTTTCAGAATGGTATGGCTTGTGATATTTGGACTTACGATATGTGAGTTATGGTCATTACAGTAAACCATGTACATATGGTTAGTTGTAGACTAATATTAAGGAATAATGTTTGTTTACTCAAAACTTATGATTTAGACCACAAGATCATTTTGATTGATACATGTCTTCATATCATTAAACAAGGGGCATAAGTTATATCAAAGTTTTTGTACACAAAACCTTATCTATAAAAATTAGTTTTTGTTATTAAACATATATCACAACCACTAGCTAATAATGCATACACTACCATTACAACTCACCACCACTAGCTAATGATGGATGCACCATCACCTCTAGCTAATAATGCATACACTACCATTACAACTCACCACCACTAGTTAATGATGGATGCACCATCACCTCTAGCTAATAATGCATACACTACCATTACAACTCACCACCACTAGCTAATGATGGATGCACCATCACCTCTAGCTAATAATGCATACACTACCATTACAACTCACCACCACTAGCTAATGATGGATGCACCATCACCTCTAGCTAATAATGCATACACTACCATTACAACTCACCACCACTAGCTAATGATGGATGCACCATCACCTCTAGCTAATAATGCATACACTACCATTACAACTCACCACCACTAGCTAATGATGGATGCACCATCACCTCTAGCTAATAATGCATACACTACCATTACAACTCATCACCTCTAGCTAATAATGGATGCACCACCACCACTAAAATAATGGTTCCACTACCATTTTCCCCCATCATAATTGAAAACCTTTTGGAAGCCTATATAAGGAGGCTTAAACCAAATGAAAATGAGTACCTTAAAGAAGTTTTCTCCATTTTTATTCCATCTTCTAAACCATTCAACATCAAGCTTATTTACTTCTTCAAACTTTAAACCTTATTTTTCCACCATTAAACCTATACAAAAAGAAGGGTGTTTCAACTAGAAGAGGTATTTTTTCAACATCAAAAGAGGAGATTTTCAATTTGAAGAAGAGGTATTTTTCAACATCAAAAGAGGAGTTTTCATACTAGTATTGGAAGCAAATCAAGGTAGGGATCGAAACCCTAGTATAAAACCTATGTTCTTGATTATATTGTTTTTGAACAAATCATGTAGGTAAGAAAATCTATCATCTTTGTTTATTAGATCATGAAATCTATTTAAAATTATATTTTATGATGGAATAGTGTGGTGATTTGAGATCTAATACAAGATAAAATGTGGTGCATATGAAAGTGAGATGATTTGATAAAATCAATGGTCAGTAAACCCTAATGGCTTTCCACGAAAATGTGGTTCCCGCGGAAGACGATTCTTGATAATCGTGGTTGGCTCACCGGAACAAGCCCTGACTGGTAAGATTAATTAAAAACATTAATCTGATATTTGTGACAGTTCGTACATAAATAAAAACGTGACTAAAAGGTCCTGAAAACACAAACAGCAAAGGTTTTGTGAAATTTAAGTAACACTGCAGAGTTTTCAGCAACACTTTTAACTAAAAAACGTGGTTTCTGCTGTTGTATATGTTTTGTTACATTTTAAATGTGTTTCCTCATTTATACATGTTTGAATCTATATGTTTAGTTAGTTTCTTACTGAGCTTGCTCACCCCGATAATTTTTCCCCCACAGAGTTCGAGGAGGGTGTTGGAGCGTAGATCGTGAATTTGACGATCGTGGAAAAACTTACTTTCTAGCATAATTTGTAGGTGTTCTTAATTTATTTGATCACACTATTTTATGTATTATATCACAGGGATTATGGGATGCTTTAAGTTTTATTTTAGTTTGGAGAATGGTTTTATATGTTCGAATTGTAACTTTTCAAGTTTGGTTTTGAACTTAAAATATGATAGTACTGCGATGTTTGAATTGTTTCTCTTAATTCTGAGATCGGAATGATGTTCCGTCAGTTGGATTATTTTGATAATAAACTCTGTTATTTTCTCCTAAAATTTCATAATTGTTAGATTACTTATGATCTGGTTTTAATAGGGTAAAACATCATATCACGTTACTGAATTTCTGCTGTCAGTGCAGATGGACCCCGTTACAGTCGATTTTATAGTATGTTATGTTTTCTAAATTGAAAACTTTCTTCTGTGATCTGTTTGTCTATTTTCGTTTAGTCTTATAATGACTTAAAAATGATTTAAGATGAATTATTTATGTATAAAATAACAGATCTGATGCAGATTCTAGACAGATTACTATATGTCTAAAACATCTAATAGTTTGCATAAACCTTTTGATTTACTTTCGTCAAACTTAGTTAACCATGAATTAACTTATAACTACTCTTTTGAGTTAATCTTTTTGACCTATTATGGTTAGATTTTATGGAATAAAGAGAAGGAATTGCCAATCTTTGTTCTTACAATGCCTATGATCATGTAACTTTCTAATACTCTTCTTTTCAAGTTTAATGATCTGAGTTGGATTATAAGATTTGAAAAGTGGGGTGTTACATATTATTTTCTGTATTAATAAGCTCATCTAATCACCTAAATTTATTAAAATTTGGGCAACCCGAAGAACCCGAGAAACTTACATAGGTAATATGTGGGTAGACTCCTACCGGGTTTTGTGGGTTCTGTGGGAATTTTGGTCACACAGAGGT
The DNA here is from genome assembly GCA_002174775.1 of Macleaya cordata. NCBI lineage: Eukaryota > Viridiplantae > Streptophyta > Magnoliopsida > Ranunculales > Papaveraceae > Macleaya > Macleaya cordata. The sequence continues at coordinate 164,128 of MVGT01002401.1, read as the reverse complement.
ATAGTGTAGGTGTGGCATGTCCAAAGCCTCTAATCCGCCCAACCCGCCCGAGTCCCACCCCTATCGGGTATTAAAAGCCCCTATTAAACCCTACATTTTTTAAGGGTTAATTTTTTGTGAGGATATTCACGTCATCATGAAGATCATCTTCAAAAAAAATAATCTCATTCCAAAAAAAATTTACCCCATCAAAACTTCATCAAAAGTTGGTTGGAATCAACAATAAAAATAATGTTTATTTTACCATTATTTTTCAATCATTTTTTTACGGGACTAGAGATTTTAGAATGGGTTGATTTTTTGTGAGGATAATCTCAATGATGAGGTTAATATCATCACCAACTATTAGCCCTTAGATCATCCCATTTGAGCCCTTAAAAAGGATCAAATATCCCCTCCCTTTGTTATAAAAGCCAAACGATAATTCAGGATGAGGGTTTATCAGATCGAGTTGTAAAGAAGGCATGAATAGTTTCATATGGAGTTACAAGTTTCAACATCTTAGAGCCAAGTTCATCCTTCTCAGAGCCAAGTTCATCCTTCCAAAGTCAATCAATTGTTTCTCTATTTATATTAAGAGCAGATATTGCACCCCTTCTTAGGGAGTCCAATAATGGCCCCTCCATCTAGCTAGACCGTCCTATATATATCGATTAATTAACGGTCTGATTTATAGTTCACGTGGTATAAAAGAGAAGCTCGAAGTCGGGTTGCAATTTCTCTTTGATGCCACGTGAACGATAAATTATGTTGTTAATTAAGCTATAAAGGACGGTCTAGCTAGATGGAGGGGACATTATTGGGCCGGTGATGCTACACTTACTGCAAAGTATACTGCAAACCTTACTGCAAAGACTATTTAAGAGGGTATTTACATCAATTTGAGAATGACGCAAATCACAAGGAGCATGAGATTATTTGAGAACAGTGGGATGACTATGCAGTAAGGCTTGCAGTAAAAAAATGCAGTAAGTTTAGCATTTTCCTTATTGGGCTCTCTAAGAGGAGTGCAATATCGGCTCTGTAACACCCCACTTTTCAAATCTTATAATCCAACTCAGATCATTAAACTTGAAAAGAAGAATATTTGAAGGATACATGATTATAGGCATTGTAAGAACAAAGATTGGTAATTCCTTGTTCCATAAAATCTAACCGTAATAGGTCAACAAAATTAACTCAAAAGAGTAGTTAAAAGTTAATTCATGGTTAACTAAGTTTGACTAAAGTAAATCAAAAGGTTTATGCAATCTAATAGATGTTTTAGACATATAGTAATCTATCCAGAATCTGCATCAGGTCTGTCATTTTGTACATAAATAATTCATCTTAAATCATTTTTAAGTAATTCCAAGACTAAAAGAAAATAGACAAACATATCTAAAATATCACAGAAGAAAGTTTTCAATTTGGAAAACATAACATACTGTAATATCGACTATATTTGGATCTATCTGCACTGACAGCAGAAATCCAGCAACATGATATAATGTTTTACCCTATTAAAACTAGAATATAAGTAATCCAAAAATTATGAAATTTTAGGAAACAATAAAGGAGTTTATTATGAAAATAATCTAACTGACAGAACATCATTTCGATCTCAGAATTAAGAGAAACAATTCAAACATCGCAATACTATTAGATTTTGAATTCAAAACCAAACTTGAAAAATTACATTTCCAACATATAAAACCATTCTCCAAACCAAAATAAAACTTAAAGCATCCCATAATCCCTGTGATATAATACATAAAGTAGTGTGATCAAACAAATTAAGCACACCTACAAATTATGCAAGAAAGTAAGTCTTTCCACGATCGTCAAATTCACGATCTACGCTCCAACACCCTCCTCGAACTCTGTGGGGGGAAAATTATCGGGGTGAGCAAGCTCAGTAGGAAACTAACCAAAAATAATAGATTCAAACATGTATGAATGAGGAAACACATTTAAAAATGCAACAAAACATATGCAACAGCAGAAACCACGATTTTCAGTTAAAAGTGTTGCTGAAAACTCTGCAGTGTTACTAAAATTTCACAAAACCTTTGTTGTTTGTGTTTTCCAGGGCCTTTTAGCCACGTTTTTATTTATGTACGAACTGTCACAAATATCAGATTAATGTTTTTAATTAATCTTACCAGTCAGGGCTTGTTCCGGTGAGCCAACCACGATTATCAAGAATCGTCTTCCGCGGGAACCACATTTTCGTGGAAAGCCATTAGGGCTTACTGACCATTGATTTTATTAAATCATCTCACTTTCATATTCACCACATTTTATCTTGCATTAGATCTCAAATCACCACACTATTCCATCATAAAATACAATTTTAAATAGATTTCATGATCTAATAAACAAAGATGATAGATTTTCTTACCTACATGATTTGTTCAAAAACAATATAATCAAGAACATAGGTTTTATACTAGGGTTTCGATCCCTACCTTGATTTGCTTCCAATACTAGTATGAAAACTCCTCTTTTGATGTTGAAAAATACCTCTTCTTCAAATTGAAAATCTCCTCTTTTGATGTTGAAAAAAAACCTCTTCTAGTTGAAACACCCTTCTTTTTGTATAGGTTTAATGGTGGAAAAATAAGGTTTAAAGTTTGAAGAAGTAAATAAGCTTGATGTTGAATGGTTTAGAAGATGGAATAAAAATGGAGAAAACTTCTTTAAGGTACTCATTTTCATTTGGTTTAAGCCTCCTTATATAGGCTTCCAAAAGGTTTTCAATTATGATGGTGGAAAATGGTAGTGGAACCATTATTATTTAGTGGTGGTGGTGCATCCATTATTAGCTAGAGGTGATGGTGCATCCATCATTAGCTAGTGGTGGTGAGTTGTAATGGTAGTGTATGCATTATTAGCTAGTGGTTGTGATATATGTTTAATAACAAAAACTAATTTTTATAGATAAGGTTTTGTGTACAAAAACTTTGATGTAACTTATGCCCCTTGTTTAATGATATGAAGACATGTATCAATCAAAATGATCTTGTGGTCTAAATCAAAAGTTTTGAGTGAACAAATATTATTCCTTAATGTTAGTCTACAACTAACCATATGTACACGGTTTACTGTAATGACCATAACTCACAGATCGTAAGTCCACATATCACAAGCCATACCATTCTGAAAACTAGATTCAAAGAGCTACAACTTCATTAGAAATAGCCCAAGCTCAATTCAGAGCATAAAATGTCCAAAACGGGGTCCAAAATATACTAACAGATATAAATACGAATTTTAGAAATAATATATAACATGTTGGTTTGTTTTAACCCAAAGAAAATAAAGATTGGCCTAGCCGTACTTAATTATAGATTCATATTCATGCTCAAGTCCATCACACAAATATTAGGTTAGACCATCTAATCTCATAGACTCATGCCCAAGTCCATCAAAAAATATTGGGTTACTACACTTAATTATGTTAAGTGTAGATCTCATACACTAATAAAATTTTGGGGTGCTACAGGCTCTCATTTATATTACATTAAAATCTATCTCCTCGTCATATTAATATCATCATGGTCTATGCACATGGGCCTTTGGCTCAATGGTTGTGCATCCCTCCCATAAATCCTTGGTAATGGGAGGTCTTGGGGAGCAAAACTTCTCGGCCGTGGTATTACCATTAAGTTTGTCCCATGTAATTTGATAATAAATATAAGTACGTAGTTATTGGCGGTTTCTCTGTGCCTGTTGGTGGGTGCATTTTCTGCATTCGTTGGTGACGATGTTCTTGGCGGTTTCTCTGCGCTTCTCAAACGCCCTCTGTGTGTATCTATGCCATATTGTAACCTGGGCAATAGTCCCATTCAAAAAAAAAATATCGTCATGGTCTACACTTCTAATCCAATTAAATATTGATTTAAAATTAACTCCTACGTACAGTAAAATACTAGTATATTCTTTAGTGGGTCAGGTTTTCCAAGACTTAGTTTTGACACATTGATTGTTGGATACAATTATCCTATGGTTTAAAATCTACTTATATAGATAACGAAAATGCTTTTGTGACCAGCTTCTAAATCTGTATATTTTTACAAATTGAGGTGGCACTCTCAATCCACCATTTATTGTGATTTGTGTAGTCCCCACAACGAACTGTTTCACACAATGAGTGGTGGATTGAGGGTGCCACCTCAATCTGAATAAATATACAGATTTAGAGGCCGGTCTCAATAGCACTTTTGGATAAATAATCTTTATCACTTCGAAATATCTCTGAGCTACATCATGTAACGGCCCAAAGGGCATTTATGTAACTTCATCATTGTAATGAAGAACTTTTCAACCCTGATTAGGGTGATTATTAGAGCATCTCCAATGCAATGTGGATGTGGTAAAATAAGACTGCCACATAGGAAAAATACACATCTTTCCATAAGAAACTCTTCAAATGCTAATGTGAACATACAATTTTAAGTTGAGTTGGCAATGAAATGGAATGCTATTGGTGGAATGGAAAGACACTAGTGTGAAAAACGAGGACATTGTGAAGTTGAATGTCTAGAATTTGAAAGAATTAGACATTCAACTTCACAATGTCCTCGTTTTTCACACTAGTGTCTTTCCATTCCACCAATAGCATTTTATTTCATTGCCAACTCAACTTAAAATTGTATGTTCACATTAGCATTTGAAGAGTTTTTTATGGAAAGATGTGTATTTTTCCTATGTGGCAGTCTTATTTTACCACATCCACATTGCATTGGAGATGCTCTTAGGATTAGATAACCCAAAATTAAATTAAATTAATTGTTCATGATATCTGAGCCGCCGGCCTCTTCATCTTCCTCTCGATCAGTTGAATCATTTGCATCAGTACGAAGATAATTACTTTTCTTAGTCTTTTTAGAAACTGTATAACGTACGCGTGGTGAATGCATAGTACGGAAAAATAGATTCCAAATTGAATGAAGTTTTTCTGTGACTGAGTAGTAATGGTGTGGTACAAAGTAGCCAAAGCTTCAGAATACCTAGTTATCACTGGCTACGGTATAGACGACATTAAACTAGCAAAGAAAGCATGGATCCGCCCTGGTCAATCCTGCACCCGCTTCGACGTCTCTCCTGTCAACTACACCTTCGAAGTTCAAATCATGAGCTCCGAAAAGCTCTCTTTCCTCCTCCCCGCCGTCTTCACAATCGGCCCTCGTATCTAAGATCACGAAAGCCTCATAAAATATGCAAAACTTTTAGCTAATCATGATCGACAACCGAACGACATCAAAGACCTAGTCCTAGGTATCATTGAAGGAGAAACACGAGTTCTCACTGCATCAATGACCATGGAAGACCTTTTCAAAGGTACTAAGGGATTCAAGAAAGAAGTTTTCGATAAAGTTCAACTCGAACTTAATCAGTTTGGGCTATTGATTTACAATGCTAATATCAAACAGCTTGTGTATGTTGAAGGGCATGAGTATTTTTCGTATTTGGGTCAGAAGATTCAGAAGGAAGCTGCGAATCAAGCAAAGATCGATGTGGCAGAAGCGAAGATGAAAGGTGAAGTTGGAGCCAAGTTGAGAGAAGAAGGTCAGACTGCGCAAAATGCAGCGAAAATCGATGCGAAGACGAGGATTATATCGAACGCAGAGGGAAGGTGAAGGGCAATTACCGTGACTAAAAGCATTTAGTCACAGATTTTGGTGTTTTATTTTACGTGACCATAGGCCTCGTGACAAATTCCGGTCACGTTTTTTTATAATGTGACTATTTCACACAATAAGCCGTGTCCAAAATCTTGGTCGAATAGTTACTTTATGGCTTTAGACGTGACCAATGCATACAATTATGTATGCATTAGTCATGATGTTATACGTTTCGTGTGACCAATGCACTCAATTGTACATATATTAGTCACATTGTTATACTTGTGATGTGACCAATGCACCCAATTTTGTATGTATTGGTCACATTGTTAAACTTTTGATGTTACTAATGCACCCAATTTTGTATGTATTGGTCACATTGTTATACTTTTGATGTTACTAATGCACCTAATTGTATATATATTAGTCACGTTGTGATACGTTTGATGTGACCAATGCACCTAATTTTGTATGTATTGGTCACATTGTTAAACTTTTGATGTGACTAATGCACCCAATTGTATATATATTAGTCACGTTGTTATACTTTTAGTGTGACTAATGCACCCAATTGTGTATATATTAGTCACGTTGTTATACTGGTGATGTTACCAATGCACCCAATTTCGTATGTATTGGTCACATTGTTGTACGAATACAAAAATTGCATTACCAATGGCTGGATGGTACGGTGACGTGGCCAATACATTGATAGTTGAGCTGCATTTCAACTGCATTTCAGCTGAATTTAAAAGACAAAATCATGAAAAGGACATAGATGGCCCTACTTAATCTCCCCACTATCTAAAATTGAAACCCCTTTTTTATCATTGGTACGGTGATGTGGCCAATACACTTAATGTCAAGTTTTTAATTAAATATATTTGGGATTTCTATAACAAAGTTTGTGGTGGTCCCCACCATTACAATTTTCATGATTGTTCTGGATTTGATTTCTGAGTGGGGCAAAGATTAAAATTCCGGCAAAAGCTCCGGCCGATAATTAATAACCTAATGAAGATAGAATTGATTGATCATTGTTCAACTAATATTTTTTTTAAAAAACAACCCTTCACTTATAAGGAGATGAAGAGATAAACAAAATAATAATAATAATAATAATAATAATAATAATAATAAAAAGAATTAGGCCGATCTTTCTCTTTTTTTACCCTTTTGCTTCTTCCTCAGATCTAAGCTGATCTGAACTGAACTCAAACCCTTTTTTAATCTTAATATCGTTCTCCCCTCTTCAGTCTTCTTCTTCTTCTTCTTCTTCTTCTTCTTCTTCTTCTTCTTCTTCTTCTTCTCCTCTACATCTAAACAGAAACCCAGTTAGTTTCATTCATTACAGTAGGGTCGCTTGGTCTTCTTCATCTTAATTAATCTCAGGAACAGCAGCAGGATCATCTGATTATGGTAAAAAATAAAATATAAAAATAAAAAAACACTGACCTTTTTCTTCTACTTCGATCTATTCTTCATCTGATGGTGGTGAAAAATAAAAGAAAAAATAACTTAAAAAATATTCATATCAAAAGAAAAAATTAAAAAAAAAATAGTGAGAAAACATTACAGATCTGGTATTAGATCTAACATAGAGAAAATGAAGAGATTTTTATTGATTCATGGGGAGCCATTACAAATGGAGGAGGTTTTCATATGCTCTGTACGGCGAAACATTAGAGGTCACCGGCGGCCTCATCGACGGCCATCTCCCGAACAACGAGCCATTAAGCCGCCCATATCCTCTGTACGATGAAAGCAATCAAGAAATTAATGCACAGTTGGATCAGAATCATAAGAATGAAGAAACACAAAGTTAAATCCATTCTACCCGGGCGAGACTGACGATCGGCAGAGATAGATCGGAGTGCGATGAGGAGAAAAGTGAAGAGAGAGCTTGAAGGTACGATAATAAGGAACGGCGAGAACAGAACGACGAATATCGGCGAAGAGCGGCGCGGTTCGAGGTTCAGGGGGTTTTTTACCCTAAAAGGAAAGTTTTATTTTTCTTTTATAGGCAAAACCACCCAGGGGCACATGCACCCTTGAGATACCCTAAAAAAAGAGATACACAAATGACCTATTATCTATAAGAAAGAAAATTTCTGACATTTAGAAAAAAACGTATATATTAGTCACGTTGTTATACTTTTAATGTGACCAATGCTCCCAATTGTGTATATGTTAGTCACTTTGTTATACTGGTGATGTTACCAATGCACCCAATTGTGTATATATTAGTCACGTTGTGATAATTTTGATGTGACTAATGTACCAAATTATGTATGTATTAGTCACGTTGTTATACTTTTGATGTTACCAATGTACACCATTGCACCCAATTGTATATGTATTAGTCACGTTGTGATACTTTTGATGTGACTAATGCACCCAATTATGTATGTATTAGTCATATTAGTTTACAATCGTCACATGATTTACATACTCCCGTGACCGATAATCTTAATGTCACGCTTTCATAAATATAACGTGACTAAACAAATAAAGATATTAGTTACATTTAATGTAAATAACTTGACTAAAAAAATAGGTATATTAGTCACATTTAATTAACGTAATGTTACTAAAGAATTATGGGTATTAGTTACATTTAATAAACATAACGTAACTAAAGAAACATGGGTATTAGTTACATTTGATAGAAATGACATGACAAAAACATATTAGTTATCATATCTAAAAAATAGGTTTATTAGTCACATTTAATTACCGTAATGTGACTAAAGAATTATGGGTATTAGTTACATTTGATAGAAATGACGTGACAAAAACATATTAGTTACTTTATAAGTTTACATTAGTCACGTAATTTGCATACCACAGTGACCAAAGTGACTTAACTTCACTTAAGGAACATACATTAGTCACGAGGACACGTTACACCGTGATTGTAAAATCAAGGTATTAGTTACATAAAAATAGACTTTGTGTGACTAAAATATATTAGACACGGTGTTCAATTTATAACCACGATTAATATTCTTTTAGTGCACTTTTGTAGATATGGTGAACGCAATTCTTAACTTCCACCGTGATCTAAACCATTATATCTTTCTTTAGTCACGGTTGTTGGTACTACCGTGTCGCTTCAATTTCTTAAAACTGTGACTAAATGTCATTTTTGTACTAGTGGCAGAAGGAGGAGATTAAGGTGAAGAGTGAGGTTAAGATTTTTGAGAACCAGAGGGAGGCTGACGTAGGCAGAAGCTAATGCTGAGTTGGCTACTAAGAAGTCTAGGTGGGATCAGTCGGCACAGTTGGCGGAGGTTGAGTCAGTTAAAGCTGTGGCTATTAAGGAGGCCGAGTTGCAGAGAGAAGTTGAGTTGAAGAACGCTTTGACTCAGAAAGAGAAACTCAAGGCCGAGTTTCTTAGCAAAGCAAGTGTGGAGTACGAGATCAAGGTAAATTGAACTGGAACTTAATTTTTCAGTTCTGGTTTCATGTATTTGATTTTGAGTGGAATTGGAACCACTACGAAATAATAAGGAAACCACTAGTAGTAAAACCAATTCTGGTTCTGGGTGCTTTGATTCTTCTGTGGCTTACAATATTTTTACATAAGATTAAGATGTTGAAGAATTAGAACTAAATATCCGAGAAACAGCAGGAACCATAACAATTTATTCTTGTTCCAGTAATATACCTATTTGAGTATGCTGAAATTGAAACCAATCAAAACCGGAACAGACTCAGTCCTGTTAGGACCATTACATCATATATCCTTTCAAGTTTTTGTTTAATCAGTCCATTCCATCCTTTTATGTTTCAAGCCATTTAGTATATAGTGAAGGAAAATGATAGGGCACCAAACCCTGGTCTCAAAAAAAGCATTCGGAAGTGATGTGTAGGATTTGTTTTTTGTACAGCTCCGAAGTGATGTGTAGGATTCTCAAGTGTCACATCATTTGAGTGTCTTTGTTGGGACTAGGATTTGGTAGGCGTTACACGTTACCTAATTTGCTTATTTCGTCCATAAATTAACAAATTAATTGATAATCAATTACTAAATTAATTAGGTTCAAGAGGCCAACTGGGAGCTGTACAAAAAACAAAAAGCAGCAGAAGCTGTGTTATATGAGAAGGAGAAGGAGGCGGAGGCTCAAAGACTTGCAGCAGAGGCAACTCTCTTTGCTCGACAACAAGCGGCCGATGGAGAATTATATGCGAAAAAGAAAGAAGGTTTAGTAGCTCTAGCGAACGCACAAGGAACTTACGTTCGTACCCTTTTACAAGGAGTTAACGGGAACTACGCTGCATTAAGAGATTACTTAATGATCAATGGTGGGATGTTTCAAGAGATTGCTAAGATCAATGCTGGTGCCATTCAGGGTCTGCAACCAAAGATTAGTATCTGGACTAATGGTGCTTCCTCTTCTTCTGGAGATCAAAATAATATGTATACTGTAAATGGTTCAGCTGGGGCTGCTATGAAAGAGGTCGCCGGAGTTTTTCGGATGTTGCCGCCGCCGTTGTTTCAGACTGTGGAGGAGCAGACTGGGATGACTCCACCTTCATGGTTGGCGGGTGGTTCTACTACTACTCACCAGTAGAACTGATGATGCTGGCTTGCTTAATAAATATATGTACATAGGTGACAGGTTTTAGATTTCCAATTTGTTACTGCTAGTAGAGAGGCATTTAAGCCAAGTTGTTGAGTGAGATCAGCTCCTTAATTTGTTTGCTTGTGAAGGATCATCTGGATCTTGTCCAATATTTGTCAAGAGGGCTCAGATCTCTTGTGGATTACATGAATTAAAATTTGAGAGTCCGATTCAAACCAAAACTTTAAGGTAATGAGCTGATAGGAGCCTTTCAAAATACTCCGTCACCATTTTTAAAAATTCCCATTGCATCTGTCCGTTTTTTTTTTATTAAACTCAATTCAGTTTTACACTCTACTTACACCAGTTTTAAGGCCCACTCAAATATGATCCAAGAGCTAGTTTTTGTGAGGATGATCGTAACATCATATTGGTCCCACATGTTAGTGTCAAAAAAGTGTAAGTGTAGGGTTCATAAAAAAAAAATAAGGTATTACTTTCCAACACTTGGTTTACACCTAAGAGTGGGTGTTACAAGAAATTGGGCTGATTTTGTGTGTTGATGATCTTCTCATCTATTACTATCTTTAATGGGTTGTGCTCGGCTCCATGCGGCTTCAAATTGAAGTCATATGAACATCCGTCCGCTCCACCATCTTTTTTGTTTCTTTTTTTATTACCCATAATACTTTGCTATAATTTTTTTAATACCGATCATGTCCAAATATCTTATTTCAATAATAATTACCCTCGGTTTACACCTGTCAGCGGGTATTACATGAAGTTGATCCAAGATGTGATTTTTTATTACAAAGATCTCCTCATTGTTCAGATCACATCAGCGCATGGGTCGTCTCCAATTGGGCCTACATAATTCCCATTTTATTCTTACACTCTACTTACACACCAGTGGGTGATACATAGAGTTGATCCTAGGTCTAATTTTTTGTGATGAAGGTCTCCTCATCGTTTAGATCATATCAGCCCATGGGTCATCTCCAAGTGGGTCACCTAATACCCACTTTATTCTTACACTCTACTTACACGTCAATAGGTGCTACATGGAGTTAATTCTAGGGATTAATTTTTGTGGTGATGATCTCCTCATCATGTTGATCAAAATTAGGCAATGGTGGGAAGTGGATTTTCCGGGGAGTACACGCATAGTTTGCCATCAAAATCCTATAAAGAAATGATTGAAAAACAATGGTAAAATAGACATTATTTTTACCAATGATTCAAACAAACTTTTGATGAGATTTTGATGGGGTAAATTTTTATAGAATGAGCTGATTTTTTGTAATGATGATTTCCATAGTGAGTTGAAGATCCTCACTAAAAATTAATCCTTGGATCATCCCATGTGGGCCCTAAAATGCAGGGGTTTAGTAGGAGTTTTTTAAGTCGCGTTATCAAATATCCCCTCCTTCTTTTAACTTCCCACTTTATTAGGGCAAGTACTATGGCAACCTCAAACCTCCATTTTGGAGACGTTTGAGGGTTTAGTCAAGTACTAAGGTAGGAGATAACTTTCAAACTCCTCTACTCAGCCCCCCATATCAAGGGACGAAAATGGGGGAAAGAGGGATCGAGAGAAGGGTTGCTTGGGCGAGAGAAGAATTAGTGAGCAACAGAGGCAGTATGGGGCGACACTGCCTCTGTCGCCCCCATTGGTTTTTTTGTTGTATTAAGGTTTGTGTTTGTTTCGAAACAACATGCATGTGGAGCCCACTTGGATACGATCCAATAGCTGATATTTGGTGAGATGAACAACCTCACCAAAAATCAGCTATTGCATCTTATCTAAGTGAGCCCCACAGACTTTGTGTTTTGAAATATACACAAATGTAATACAACAAAACACTTTTAAAAAAAATAAATAAAGAGCGACAGATGGAATTGGGGGCAGCAGACCCACTGTGCTTCCATAATCTCCATGTGCCTCCAAAGACGGTGTGTTAGTGGAGTGTAAGAATAAGATAGATTAAACAATTAATAACTTCAGTGAAAATATCACAGCCCCTTCCCAAATAATCACCGTATTTTAAATATTCAACCATTTAATTTAATGCGACTCAATACCATAAAGGAAAGAAAAAATACATGTATTAAACGTATATATCTAACCTAATGGTCATGCTTGCTAGCAATACTTAATACCGTTGACACCCCCCAATACTTAACCATGAAGGATACATCTAACAATCAAATAGAAGAGGAAAGACTGGTAGGTAGGTAGATGTAAGATAGATTCAAATAGGTGAAAGAGAACACTAGTAGTAGTAGATATGATCCCAATTCACTTCTATTATTATTCTCTCAACACAATCAGAGAGGAAGAAAGTAGAAGAAACCAACCTCTATCTCTCTCTCAAGGAAGAGAAGGGTCCTCTGAAATCCAATCCTCTGGTGATTCTAACATAATCAGGTAAGTGTTCTTTTTTCTTTTCTTTTTTCTTATTGTTGTTATAGTTTCCAACCTGCAAAAATCCCTTTATATGAATGTTGATTCTCCTATCTGTTTGTCTTCTTTATTCTGTAAACTCTTAAAAACACTGCTTATCTTCAAGAAATTGAAAGAAAAATAGAGGAATAATCATAAAACAAAGAGAATACAATTCAGAATAGAAGACCCTAAAAAAAAATTCAGTCTCTAATCTGTACTAACCATAGAAATCTAGAACAAAGTGTCATATATCAAAAAACCATCTATTATTAGATCTCTAGAAATAAACCCATCAAAGAAAAAGGTCATTACAATTTTAAGTGACCCCAAAATATTTCACAAGCCTTAATTTGTTTTTTTTTTTTTTTTTTTTTGTTCTTTTTTCACAAAATCTACAAACCCTTACTGAGAAGACCAAACCCCTCTTTAGAACTCCCCTCCTAATGCCATGGATTGGTCAGAGTTTCTGCTATCAATCAACCCCCTTCAACTCTTCACTTTCATCCATCCCCAAGAGTAAAGAAGATGAGTTTTTCTTCAAACAGTAGTAGTTACCATGCCAACGTATACTTGCTTTATCCGATCGATCGTCTCAACGGATTGGATGATACTGTGTAATCCCACGCTTGGGGGGCAATTTCCTCAATATGAAAAGGACCAGAGCAGAGGGAAGAATCTCCACCAACTATGTAGGCACAAAAAAGAAACAAGACAGACATGAGAAGAAGTATTCATAATCACAATCAGGAATTCAAGTCTTTTATAAGAAAACAAGCTACATATGAGAGCTGTCAGTGTGCTGAACAAAGAATTGCTAGTCACGTTTGGTTTGCAATAAAAAAATATTAAAAAAAAAAAAAAAATCGAGTTCTCAAACTAGTTTACAGTGCGAAAATAGTTTTATTCTTAGAATTTTTTTACATCCAAAATAATTTCTAGGTGTAAATACCGAAAACTGTTTTCGCTTTTTTTTTTACTGTGAAAACATAAACAATTGCACTCAAAAGGCCAAAACCAGTTTTGTTCTGTTTCCAAATTTTGGACTGTTTTCAGGATTTCATTGGAAAAAGATCTAACCAACCTCGTTTTTCACGAACTTTTGTATCCCTAGTTTTATATCCAGATTAGGAACCAAACAGCACGTAAACTTTTAGAAATAAAACAATAAATTATTACATGGAGTTCCTGAATGATTAAATTGCCCCTGGAGTTCAAATTGACAATTATCAGTGATATTTCCTATAATAGGATATGGTTGCCATGCCTGAAGAGCATTAGGAAAATTTCCTCACTGGAAATTCACAGTTTATATATATTCTTTGTCTGAATTGATGTAAATAGATGTTGACATATAACCAAAACCAAAGCTTACCAGATAGTATAGAAAGTTGAGAACTGGATGAGTTAAAACATCAAGATCAGCTGCTTTGTCGAATGCATTAAAGCACATCTGTAGAATATGAAAATAGAACAAATTGCAGAAGTTAGATGGAGTTCTAGACGACCAAGGAGCAAAGATCACCCAGTGGGTCGCAGAACAGTGCTCCATTAGTGGTGCTATGGTTCTCACTGCTAATCAGTTTAAAACACCAGAAACTGTGTGAGTTCAACAATCAACAGAATCACAGATAAGGAGTGGAGTTTGGGTGCAGCAATCGGGCACCACTGCCCCACCAACCCTCATTCTCATTACTGCTTATGTGTCCCCCACACAGCAAGCATGGTAAAATCACATATCCAATAAAAAGTAAAATGATGTCTGGTCTTGGCGGGCACAACCCGATTTTGTATTGGAGTTTTAGTTTGAATATCGGAAATCAGTAGAAAAAGGTTTAGGTCAGGTTCTGTCTTGTTTTATTCTCTTGGACTCGCTTGTATGTGCGGTAAATGACGGTATAACGGTGGTCTTCACCAGCGACTACTTGTTCCTGTTTTTTTTTCACTCCATTTCTTACAAAAATCCTGATGAATTGAAAGAAAACCACTGAACCCAACAAACCCGTGTAGGTTGGACTCAGGATTGATGTTTGGGTTGGGTTGGGCTAGGAATGATTCCAAACCCAGCCTGAGTAGCACCCCTAGCTGAAACTAAAATGGTGTGTGGTCATCAAACCCACATCAATAAACATTAAGCCTGTTCATTGGAGAAGATGTTTGTTTTCACATGTGTATGGTGCTTTGAAAAGAGCTAAACTCACCATAATGCATCTTATAAGGAAACACAAGAAACATATCGTAGTCACATAGCCAACCTGCACAACCATAAAAAAAAAGGTAATAAATAAATATATTAGACAGATACTGGAGATATTGCACTAAGAAACTATAATCACACATACATACCTCCTGCAACTTCTTACGCCGACCTTTTGATTCAACAGGGAATCGTTGCAGCATCAGGAATAGCCTGGCAGAAAATGACAAAAAAGTGGTTGTAAGATAATTAACATCAACGGTGATGCTGGAAATTGTAAGTATTTCAGATCTATTAGCAAGGCTTTAAATCATTAAATATACATTAAACAAATTAACATTGCATACATGGTGGATAAATAAAGAAAAACCTACCTCCCTCCATAGAGAAGAAACCCGAGGGCCGCGAACAATGATACACCTGCCCGATGTTATGTTAGAAAAGGTGAAGGCATTATCATATCTGAAAAACTAAAGATTTCAGTTCAACATCTTTTAACAGATTGCATTCGTCAAGAAAGACAAACCTGCGAAGAATATCTTGGACACAACAACCATAAGGTGGATAGGCTTCCACCACAAAATCAACCAGAGAACTATCTGTGAGCATTTGAAAGAATAGGATTAAATTAAGTCATGCCAAGTACCGACGAAGTAAGAACATTTGCAGGTTGCGCATCGCATGGAATATTTTAGATGGAAAGGATATTGAAACAACTCGAGTGTTCATATCCAAGCTCAAGTTCTTAAAATGTACCATAGCATGTTAAAAAATATGGATAGAAACTGTCAATAAGTAGAAAGAATGAAATGCCTTACTAATCGCTTAGGTTATTCATCAAATGCACAACAAACTTCATGATGAATACATAAGCCCCAAGTGTAATACTCGTGAGAATTGGTATAAGAGGAGAACAATAAACCACAGAAATTACCAATTTTTGTGAGCAAACCAGGAGCAATAATGTAGATAGAAGATTCAAGCAATGAACCAAGACCTTCACTTTTTCAAAAGAAGCGTCTTCAACAGAATAATTAATAAAGGTGGGGAACAAATGAACATTAATTTATTTATAATCTGTATTTAAATATACTTGTGCACAAAATAAAAAAACGGTGAAAGAAATGCAAAAAATTTGGACAGAATTTTCTGCTGTTATCTAATGGCTCATTAGCAATCACCCAGTTAATTCGCGTTTAATATGCGATTTACGTTATCTTTTAAGAATTGTATTAAACCCTCAAGTTTTCATCCGAACTTTTTACCACCACCTCAAAAGAGATCCAAACTTTTGGTGTGTTGTATCTTCGCCATATGCCGAATTGCTAACTAGGATGCAGAGTTTACCTGTTTCCACACTACTTCAACCCTTCATGTTAAATCTGTTTCTTGAAAATGACAAGACCCATCTGGTCACTCTCACAATTAACCTAAGAGCACTGCTACTCCCCCCTAGATGTACCGAATGAGGTGACATTGAAATCCACCAACACATTCAAAACAAAGTCTTGAATGTGATGGTAGATTTCAATGCCATCTCATTCGATAACTCACTTTCGGTACTTTTAGGAAGGTTGAATAGTATTTTCCCTATCATGTTAAAGTTCCTTTCACTTTTACCAACCAACGGTTTCCTCATTTCGGGTATATACCTTCTCTTTCTAGTCCAAGAAACATAAACAGATAATGGCATTAAAAAACTAAAAATAAACCATTTTTATTCATTGAAATTGTTCTTAATTGCTTTGTGTTTCAGGGATTTTTATACTTGTTTTGGGTAATAAAACTATCCTAATTTTAACTGGCATTTTTCCCATTACCCTCCTTGCGTAAGCAGAAAATTGGTGCTTCGTGTCTTGTCTTTTAATAAATAATTAAAGATAAGTGAATACAGCCAAGGGTATACCATCTATATTGGAATGACCAATTACAGTTTAAGGTCAATTTTGGTTTCCCCCTTCTCATAAAACTTGCAAACTTTTCTTTACCTTTTAATTAAGGAACCGAAAGAGCAATACAATAAGAACTGTCAATTATGCAAAGAACCCAACTCTTTTGGCTTGGGCCAGCCAAAGCAATACACAATCTTCATCTTCTAGTTAGTTTAAGGATTTTATTACATTGATGATTAGGTCAGTTAAATGCAAGATTTCTCAATAGATAACTTTGGTGGTAGATGATCTCTTCACCGTCAAGGTCATACTCGCAAAAACTGAGACCATTCAAACAACTATTCCAATTGAGAATAGGTAGGTTCAGAGTTAACAATAAAGTGGACCGTCTGGAATATTCCAAATTATATTCCACATTTGATAGAGTTGGATTTCTAGAATGGCCCGAGTCTCTTTTCTTCTTTTTTTTTGAAGAATTGTATGGTGAGAAAGTATTTTCTCCATAGGCCAAATAAAATTGTGTCATTTAGTGTGTCCAACTGTCCATGAAAAAAAATTCAGTGTGTAAAAAAAGTATTTGTAAGCCTATCCTAGCTCTTGATCAAATTGCTCATTATCCAAGTAGTTCTCCAAATATATGCAATAACAAATAAGTAGAGCAGATCCAAAATAGTCCACATTTACAGCAATCGTTGATAATGCTGAGCCATCAGACCAACTCAATGCATATTAGCTAGAAAAAGACCCTGAGATTTATCTTGTTAGGTTATCACACCTTACAGTAATTCAGATACATCTCCATCTTCTATATAACCCAATTAAACCATGTTTAGCCTCAAGACCATCCAAGTGCTTTCCCAATGGAAGCCCAAGCAATACAACGATAAAACCAAAAAAAATGCTTTTAACTTACCAAAATCTCAATACATCAACGTCTTCTAGGCAACTTTGCAACCGGGGGAGGAACCGTAAATTTGTTAATAATGATTGTTAGATAAAAAAAAAGGTAGATTATTTAAGTTGTACATTAACTTACTAATATTTACATCTCCTAACATAATGTGGTAATGGTACACAGTGTGTGATAGAAATCAAATGGTTCCTTTAAATCTACACAAAGTTCGAAATAATAGCTTCATAACACAGAAGGATGGTAAACATATGCATTTACCAGGGCGTGACATGAAAATACAAACCCAAGAGAACAAATATTTTACCTGAATAGCATACACCACCGCATTAATTGTGAAGAAACTTGGTCGAAGCCCATCCGTAGATACTGCACGTGCCTGTCAAATATTGTGCGAGTGAAATAACTATAGCATTTCATAATGAATTTACCAACAGAAACAGTAAAACATAATCCAAATTCCCAACCTGATAGTATATTTCAGCCCAGAACAGAACGAGAAGTGCATAGGTAGTGAAGAATGCAAGACTGGGCATATCAAGCAAGACATGTTGAAGAATCTGGCAGTAATAAATTCATTACAAACAATGTAAATAATTATATTAAAGGTGTAATGAGATCAGAATTATCAAAAAATATCAATTCCAACCTCAGGCTGTATCCGTTGAATGTCCCGGCGAAACACAAAGACTACCGAACGAACTGCCAAACATGAGCAAACATATCAATGAGAACACATATACAAACCCCAATTCCCATTGACATTGAAACTGTAATGTGCACTCATAAATATACGAACCTGCATTCACCACAAAATTCAAGAAATGAAAGACCTTCTGTGTGGTCCAACCATACTCAGGAACTCTTAATTCTATCCGTACAAGTTGGATCTGCAATTAATAATCAATTAATAAACCCTAACCTAGAAAAATACAATTCAAACCCAAAACAAAAAACAAAAAAAAAACAATTTGAAATTTGGAAACCCCAAAATGACATTAAAAAGTTATACCTATCAAATTCAAACTAAAACCATTCAAGAGAAATTTCATTCCTCAACCAAAGCTAGTGAAATTCAAAACCCCCAACTCAAATCCTAAACATTTTATCATTCCAAATGAACAATTTGAAACCCTAAAACCTAAATCAATCAAAATCAAAACTTAAGATAAACAAAACATATTCAATTAAATTCAAAAACAAAAACAGATCAAAAAAATAATAAAAATCGTTCATCACCAGAGCTACAACAGCGACAAAGCCATATAATCCAGCAAGGGTATGAAAGATCCGATTTTGCCAAATAGGTGAATCATTAACTTCTTCCCACCAATCAGAAGCTTTCGTAAGTCTATAAGCCATCACGAAAGACGTCGAATTCATCGAATTCTCGCCGGAAAATCAAAATTTCCCGGCGATTTAGATCCCTGAAAATTTTTCTAAAACTCTCCTAAAATTCTGGAAAACCTAAATAGTGAGATAGAAAGAAAAACAAAAGGAAAAAAAAATTGCGAACATCAAAAACAGGATCTGAAGAGAGAGAAAGAGATAAAAGCTAGAGAGAGAGAGAGAGTCCAACGCGGCCGACCAAATTAGAGAGAGAGAATGGGTTTTGTTTTTCTTTTCTTTATTTGCGGGTTTAGAATAGCAGGCCAAGACGTTGTCCTACCGAAACCGGGAATAGCCGGTAACTTTTAGCCGTTATTATACCAACGTGTCGATTTTGGGGGCCAGCTCATTTAAGCGTACTTATCTGATTGAGTTCGGAATTTTTTGACCAGAAAAATAACGTGGGTAATAAACACCCACCATATTGTTGGTAAAAACTAAACAGTCAAAGGATGTTGTAGTTTGACCATTTAGGTCTTGTTAAAACAATGTGGGGTATTGGTGACCTGCGTTTTAGGTGGGTTGACAAAATCATTCTCTGTGTGAGCACGTTGAGTTGATTTTGTTTTTTAATTTCCAGGTTAGCATACAGCGTATAAACATGATATGATTCATATCATATGGACTCACGGGCGGCCATGCTGTATTATATAATCATTTTTTACAAAGTACACCCAATTGGACTGGTAGCCATGATTCTCAAAAAAGTGGGAAAAAATGGAAAAGAAAATCAAATGTTATGATGTCAATAGATCAAACTCGGATTGGGAAAAGATTGATCAAGAGTTGACCGATTACATTTTGGATCAAATACAAACCCTAATTTGGTAGGTGTCTCATAAGTGGTTTTTTTTTTTTTTTTTTCGCATCGTTTGACATTTATATGCATCTTCACATTTAATTTCACGTTTAAAACTTTGATGTGAATATGTTGGTGCATTGGCATTTTAGTTAGTACTTCAGATTCGATATTTCTTGGGGACTGAGTAGTATTGCTCTAACATATTTCAGTAGGTTGTTTGAAAGCATAACACGTTAAGTATTTGTCAGGATATTAATATCAGAATCCAATCATAGTGGGGTACATATGAAAGTTTCGGAATAATTAGTCACGTCACAGCAAGAATGAAGTTCGAAATCCTTAAATTGATATCAATGGTTTTTAATTTTTAGATCACTACTATTCATTAGTCTCATAGAATAATATAGTCGTATAGAGTCAAGATTCACGGTTAAGATGTGGTTATATTTAGAATACTAGTATTTGAGATGTTTCGCCAATAATCGTTTGCCCGGCTAGTTGGCGCCTCTCCCTATTACACAGGAAGTTGTGAGTTCAAATTTTATGGTCGTAGTATAACTGTGTAGGTTTGTTTGGCTCATGTAATTTTCTCCTCCCGTAGTGGTAAGCTTTCTTACGCGGCCCATGGTTGTGTCCTTCCTTACATTTATTGGTGGCGAGCTTTTCTGGAAATTGCATCTCCACTTTGTTGTAATTTGGGCATTAGTCCCACTTATCATCATAGTCGAAAAAGGGCCTATTTGTTAAATGTATTCATGATCAACCCATTTTACATGCAATCAAATTAACATGCAGAATTAGATGTTTGACAAATATATTTGATTTTCTAATGTGTTTTAGAGAAAACTTTGAGCATATATATAACTTGTTGTACGGTTACCCTTTCCCTTCAAGATTGCTCTCGCGGTGTTAATGACTATAAAACAACATGATGTTTGAGCAGTTTAGGATTTAGGAGTGGCAATGCTCCCTTAGTTTATCTTCTCATTTTTTAAAGCATGTTTCATTCGAAAGCTTTAAAAGTTGGCTATGTTTGGTATCTGGTATTTTTTACATAAATTTACAGTCAAAATTTTATTGTATTTGGCTTTTGGATACGAGACCTCCTGCAGGCGCGATCACATTTTAGCCATTAAATATAGAATATATACATGATCTCTATGGTTTTAATTTTGGAAAATGATTTTGGCACCGGCCCTTTAATCGGTTTAGTTGAACAGATTGAGGTGGCACGTAATCTCAGCCAATCATTATATATGTGTAGACCCCATAAATATACAATGAGTGGTTGAGATTGGGTGCCACCTCGATCTGTTCAGTTGGACAAATTAAAAGGCCAGTCCCAATAGCACCTCTCTTTAATTTTTTTTACTGTTGATTTAGAATAAATCCTAATTATTACTAACTATCTATTTATTTGATTCCAACTAATCAAATTCTACAAATTGGGTTTAAGCTATCCGTAATCTAGGGGAGAGAACATACAAAATTTTCATCAATTACGAATTCATTCAGGGATTATTTAGACACATAATAGAAAACTTTAATGATCAGAAAAAGAGTAGCACTATAAATTTTGAAAACAAAAATCAATGAATGTCGAAATAAAAATCCAAGTGATGAGTAGTACTACGTTTTATTTTTATTATTTTTTTATGGGGTTTGTATTGGTTGTTGCTTTGCTTCTCTCTTTCCTTTATTCTCTTTTTAATAGTCCTTTCTTTCTCTTCCTCCCACCTACATGATACTAAAATAACTAAGAATTTATAAAGTTGAAGCAACAAACCAACAAAATTCAATTAAAAATAAAAAATAAAGAGAGAAAGATAGATGAAAAAGATGCCTAAATAGAAGTTCATTGAAGTGGGAAATGAGTCTTCTGAAATGGAAGCTTATTATAAATATAATTTTTTTAATTAGAGGCTTCTTATATTGAGTTAGTTAGTTAGTTTTGCAAACTAAATGAGAATATCTTGTCAAGTTATTTTATTAGATTAAATGGATAGTTACAATAATATCCCTTACTCTTTAGTTGGTGTGAGTTAAAACATGTTTAATTTGAATATAACAAAGGGGTATAAAAGGAAAGTGGGTTCAAACCCTGTAGGTCGTGGTATTGCCAAAAAGTTTGGCCCATGTAATAAATTATGTTAGAGTTTGTGTCTTCTATTCATCCGTGGTGGCAACTTTGTTGAGGATAATTAAGAGTAGAACAGTAAAAAAGAAGAAGAAGAAGAAGACGTGGGGGAGAGAGAAAAATAGTTAACTAAATCTCTCCCCCTTATATTTATTATTAAATAGATTATATTACAAGATAAACTAAAAAATAGAAAGTGTTTTAGGAAAACTAAAATACTATTCACGTGTTACTGTTCACGTGAATAGTAGCCTATAAAATAGAAACTACTAAACTCTAACTACTAAATATTAACTATTAAATCTAACACTCCCCCTCAAGCTGGAGCATAGAGATCAAATATGCCCAGCTTGTCACAAAATTGATGAAATGGTGACGGCGCAAGAGGCTTGGTAAGAATATCTGCCAACTGCTCCTCAGATTTCACATAGAGACATGTAATTTGTTTCCTTATTATCTTCTCACGAACAAAATGGTAGTCAACTTCAATATGTTTGGTACGCTCATTGAACACAGGATTACTCATAATGTACATGGATGCTTGATTATCATAAAACATCTGCACAGGACCAGGAACCTTAATCCCTATTTCACCAAGTAATGATTGAACCCATAATATTTCACAAATAGTATGAGCCATAGCTCGATATTCAGCTTCAGCGCTGGACTTAGCCACTACTTGTTGCTTCTTACTACACTAAGTAACTAGATTACCACTGACAAAGGTACAATACCGTGATGTGGAACGACGATCAATACGATCTTCAGCCTAGTCTGCATCAGAATAACCAACTACGGAACCTACTACCGACAAGGAATCACTAGTTTTCTTATATAATAAGCCACGACCTGGGGAAGCCTTAAGATACCGAAGAATTTGACAAACAGCCTCAAAGTGTGGTTTCCGTGGTGCATGCATAAACTGATTAATAACTCCAACTACATAAGTGATATTCGAATGAGTTATAGTTAGATAGATCAATTTTCCGATAAGCCTTCTGTATCGACCAATATCATTAAAAGTTCCCCCTGTTCTGCAACCAGCTTCACTGAATAATCCATAGGTGTGTCTGCAGGAGTTGTGCCAAGGAAGCCTGTCTCAGAAAGAAGGTCAATAACATATTTTCGTTGAGAAAGACTTACACCAGCCTTGGAGCGGGCAACTTCGATGCCCAGAAAATAGCGAAGAAGGCCCAAGTCCTTGGCGTAAAACTTCTGGCTTAGATAATACTTTAAGTCGGAGATACCTTGAGAATCACCTCCAGTGATAATAATATCATCAACATACACAATAAGAATAATAGTACCCGTCGAAGAGTGACGAACGAATACAGTATGATCAGATACGACTCGGCTAAAACCATAGTCCTCGAGAACACTACTAAATTTATCAAACCAAGTACGTGGAGATTATTTGAGGCCATATAATGCTTTCGTCAACCTACAGACGAGGTGCTCTTCGCCTTTCTTCTCATAGCCCAGTGGTTGTATAATATATGCTTCCTCCTGAAGATCACCATGTAAAAATACATTCTTTATATCAAGCTGATATAAAGGCCAATCTTTATTCACTGCCACATAAATAAGGATACGGACAGAGTTTAACCGAGCAACTGGAGAGAATGTTTCTGTATAATCCATACCATACATCTGTGTGTACCATTTACCACCAATCGAGCTTTCAGTGGTTCAATAGAAACATCAGGAAGATATTTTACAGTATATACCCAATGACAACTAATAGTCTATTTTCCTGGAGGTAAAGTGGTAAGCTCCCATGTCTGATTTTCATGAAGTGCAGTTATATCCTCATCCATAGCCAATTTCCATCCAGGTGAAGAAAATACCTGTGTATGGGATTTTGTAATAGAAACAGAAGACGTGGACAATGCAAACGAAAACAAAGAGGAAGAAGCACAACGATATGATATAACATCAGATAATGGATGATGGGTGCAAGAACGACTACCTTTCCATTTTGCAATAGGCACATCGAGTTCATCAATGACAGGAGGCGATGTTGGAACTTGTGATTCAGAACCTACAGGATCAACAACTGGAGATGGTTAAGACCCCCAAGAAACAACCTTTCTTGTTTTGGATCGTTGGTATACTTTTATAGGAGGAGGTGCAGAATTTGACACAATCGGAGAAGAATTAGATATAACTGGATCAGGAACAGACTCTGATGGAGCAAAGTTAGACGTAATTAGATCAGGAATAGACTCTGACCTATCTGGAATAGGAAGAGTAGGAAGTGGTGTGAACCCCTCCCCTTGTCGACCAGACACGATATTAAGATCAATATTATTACCAGAAGGGGAAAAATAAGGAGTTGCCTCAAAAAAGGTAACATCCGCACTAACATAAGAACGACGAGTTGTAGGACAGTAACACCTATAACCTTTTTGTATACGAGAGTAACCTAGAAAGATACACTTAACAGATCGTGCAGACAACTTATCATAACTCTTAGGATCTAACAGATGGACAAAAGCAACACACCCACACATTCTAGGCATCAGGATATAAGAGAGAAAAAGGAGATTTTTGTCCAAGAATTTTTGAAGGCATCCGATTGATCAAGTAATTTGCAGCCAGCCCAAAATCAGCCCAATACTATTTAGGAACATTCATGGCAAGCATAAGAGTTCGAGCTACATCTAAAAGATGTTAATGTTTACGTTCAGCAACACTATTTTGTTGAGATGTATTCGGGCAAGTAGTTTGATGAACAATACCTCGGTCCTTACAAAATTTTGTCGTACTGTCCTGAGTATATTCTTTAGCATTATCAGAACACAATTTTTTTTTCCAAACTGGGTCTTGATTTCATTGTAAAATGTGCTGAAAATATGGGGAAGCTCAGAACGATTTTTTATTAAAAATAGCAATGTCATATAAGAGAAATCATCCCCAAAGATAAAATAATATTGAAAATTAGATGAGCTTTTTATTCGGTATGGACCCCATATATCAGAATGAACCACATCAAACGAACTAGACTGCCGCTATCACCATTATAGAAAAAGAACTACGATGATGCTTGCCAAGTTGACAACATTCACACTCTAACTTATAAACTGGAATCAAATGACTAATAACAGATCGTGACTTTTCGACATAAGGATGACCAAGACGGCAATGCCACTGAAGAGGAGAAACTGACGCACTGAAGACTGAAGCAGGTGCACCAACATCTAGATAGTAAAGACTAATCTTTATTCATGTCTCGAAGCAATCTTCGTCTGAGTCCTGAGATCCTGAAACACACAGCCAGTAGGAAAAAATGTTATAGAACAATTAAGGAATTTTGTTAGCTGACTTACAGATATTAGATTAAAAGAAAACTTATGAGCATATAAGCCAGAGGATAATTTAAGAGTTTGGGTAGGATGAATGCCCCCCTCCCAAGAATAAGACTAGTGGACCCATCAACTAACATAATGTGAGAAAGTTTCAACTGAAAATTAGTAAAGGCAGAGGAAATACCAGAAATATATGCATTGGCCCCAGAGTCAATAACCCAGGAGGAAGATGTAGAAGGTCTTGCAACACAAGTTGCATTACCTTGATTTTCTAATGTAGCAGTGGAAGAAGGACTAGGAGTTAGGGCCTTCAAATGTTGGAGAAGCTGGCCAAGCTGAAAGATAAGTCTCCACTCACATTAGATACAAGAGCAACCAAAGGTATAGATGCCTCTATCTCACTACTGACTTGATTGGCAGTAGCATGCTTTCCACATTTATCTCAAGAATACTCCTCAGTATGGCCAATCTTACCACAATACGTGCACTTCCATTCAGAACGGTTGGTTCCACGACCACGACTACTACCTCTACCATCACCACGATCAGTCCGACCACCTTTATTGTCAATACGACCACCATGAGCACCTCGACCGTCATGACCACCACGACCTCCTCAACCTCCATCACTAGAATACAATGCAGAAGACTCTTGTGAACCAGCTGAAGAACGAGAATTAATGCCAATAGAAGCACGTTGAAGATGAGAGAATACATTGGCTGATGTTGGAAGAGTTTCACCTATAAGAAGTTGATCTTTGAACACTTTGTAATCTAAATTTAGTTTAGAAAGAAATAGAGCCACACAAAATTCTTCACGTTGTTTCTTTTATTCTTCAAGAGAGGTACTCAAAGATTGATGTAAATCAAGCTCCTCCCATAAACCACGCAATAGCCCATAAAACTCCACCAATGGCGTTTCACCTTGTTGACTATTAAACAATTACTCATATATTTTAAAAATTCGGGAAACATTACGCCCTTGAGAATACAACTCAGCAAGTGCAGTCCAAACATTTCGTGTGTTTTCATAAACTGAACATTACAAGCAATATGAGGTTCCATACTATAGGTTCCATATTATTCCATAAACACCCAAGCACAATGGCCTCGTCACGAATCCATACTCGGTATGTAGAAGAGTCTTTACTAGGAGGCTCATCTGTAATATGTTCCAACTTTTCCTTGCCGATAAGAAAAACTTGTACAGCATTGCACCAACCAAGGTAATTACCACCATATAATCTAACTGCGGTGATAGACTTACCAAGATCATCACCAATGTGATAACTAGACTTATTTTCTATTGGAGAAGATTTATCATCACCCATAGCAATAGGTTAAGTGTTGTAACTAACCTAGAATGCAAACAGACATACTACCAGCAACAAATAGTAAAAAATAGATAAATAGAAGATGGCAACACCACCAAACCACAACGCCAGCAGA
Organism: Macleaya cordata; assembly: GCA_002174775.1. Lineage (NCBI taxonomy): Eukaryota > Viridiplantae > Streptophyta > Magnoliopsida > Ranunculales > Papaveraceae > Macleaya > Macleaya cordata. The sequence continues at coordinate 137,424 of MVGT01002401.1, read as the reverse complement.
AAAACCACTACCAAACAGCAAGAAGACCCCCAAAGAAGGTTGCAACAGCACCACACCAGCATAAAAACCACCACCAAACAGCAAGAAGACCCCCAAAGAAGGTTGCAACAGCACCACACCAGCATAAAAACCACCACCAAACAGCAAGAAGACCCCCAAAGAAGGTTGCAACAGCTCCAAACAGCACCACACCAGCAGAAAAATCACACCAAACGGCAAGAAGACCCCTAAAAAAGGTTGCAGCAGTGCCAAACAACACCAAACAGAAGTTGCAGCACCACCAAACATCACCTAAAAACTTTTGTAGAAATAAAAAACATAACCCAATACCTAAGGTGCCACACAACACCAAATACCAACCTTCAATATGCAACAAAACACATCTTTGAGCAACCCTCGCACACTACTCCACATAACGAACCCTAGACATAAATCTAGGGTTTAAACCACCACGGAAACAACTCTTACTGCTGCTCTTCTACAAACCAGCAAGGAGGAATAGCCTTCCACCAATACAGAAGCACAAAAGTGTGCTCTGATACCAAGTTAAAAGCAGAACAGTAAAGAAGAGAGAAGAAGATATTAAATAGATTCTATTACAAGATAAACTAAAAAATAAAAAGTGTTTTAGGAACACTAAACTACTATTCACGTGTTACTGTTCACGTAAATAGTAACCTATAATATAGAAACAACTAAACTTTAACTACTAAATATTAACTACTAAATCTAACAAGGATCTTGACGGTGTCTTTATACTTCTCACACACCCATTGTTAGTGATTAGCACCTTAGTGGTGTATCTTCGCCTTGTCATTATAATTCGGGCAATATCCCTTGTACTTGATTTTCAATTATACCCTCGATTATATATCTTAAAGAATCGTTTAAACAATTAACTTTTCCTATTTAAGAGGGATAGAATATGGAAAATCCTCTGTTCCCATTGAATGTGCCTCAATAATTTAGAGTAAATCCTCTATCTCCATTTGCATGTGCCCTCTATGTGCCCACGTTAATTTGATTTGAACCAACTGCTAATTATTTTATAAGATTATTCAAATCAATTTCACAAAAAATCAGTCATTTCTAAAACTTTTATCCTCATCAGATGTTGATCGAAAAAAAATTGATACTAATGAATGGTTTATTTTTCAATCAACTTTTCATAGTATTAAATGTCTAAGAATATATAGTCCCATTCAAAAAAAAATGTCTAAGAATAATTTAGTTTTTTGTGAGAATGATCTTTATGGAGAGGAGAACAATCTTACAAAAAAAAAAAATCAGCCATTGGTTTGTCTTCATGTGAGCCTCACAAGCTAAAATAAGCGTAAACACATAAAAGACACATGCAAATGGGGAACTACTTCTAGGGTCGCTATCCTTTATATAATATAATATAATAGATAGATAGATAGATAGATAGATAGATAGATAGATAGAATAGATAGATTTTCTAATGACGAGTTAGTGTTCCTCAAAGCCCCAACGGTGATGCTAGGGTTACCGAAAAACCTATAGAATTTTCTACCGAAAGCATAGTCTACAGTAAATGCATATCACTTTGGGATGAATGCAAATCACGAGGGTATGTGAAAAATAGTTCCACCATCGGATTAACTTTCGGTAGAAAATTTCGTAGGATTTTGCTATAAATTTAGCATTATCCAAGCCCCAAAGCTCTAACCAAAGTCTAACCCAATTGACTTTTGGGCTTTGAGATTTTATTTCAATTGAAGGGCTGATCAGGTTCCTCCAATAGCCCAAGGTCTCAACTAAAAGGCAATCTAACGTCGACTTGAGGGTTCATTTTCTAAGCCAAGCCCAACCCTGAACCTCAAATGCTCAGCCCAAGCTTGGCCAAAGGTCAAGTTAAGCTCATCAAGCTCAAATTGCATCAACCCCAAGTTAAACAGAAACCCATCCGGAACAACTAAACAGGAACCCATCCGGACCAACTTTAGTTAGGGAAATTTTAAAAGCGCATTCTAAAGTTTGTTGGCAGGCTCGAATTGGTTTGATTCCCTATTAAATTTTTGGTGCCCGCGAATATAGTTTCCCATTAACTGAGTTATTGGGCTTGGAGCACCTAACCACTTGTTCAAATAAATCAAAATGGATCTACTGAACCATCATGGGCTTGGATCCCATCCCACCGATAAAAAAATTTCCTAATTAAAATATATGTCCAATCAATGGTTAGAAATTATCGATTATGATCCTTATCCAACGGTGTGTATAGTTTCATGGGTCGGCCAGTGGGCCCAGTAGAGCACGTATCAGCCAAATTGTGGACGTAAAAACTAAACTAAAAAAAGCCAACCAAAAAATACACATGAAAGAATAAAAAAAAGCACTTTTTTTTTCCTTTAATATAATATTAATCAATAATTTGGTTCGAACGGTCAAAGTTGGACTGGATTGGTTTCCTGAAGACGGAAACCAGCGAACCGAGCACTAATAAAGTGATAGCCTTCGTGGTGTCGAACGATTTGATTTGAAGCGCCTCCCGCCGCTCTCTCTCACCACATTAATTACGGTGGTCCCTTTGTGGTCCTCTAAGTGGATGTCGTCCTTTGGATTCTCGTTGACCAGCCACGTAAGCAGGTCACAAAGATCTCAATATTCAATCCCTAAACAGACCCTCTCTGTTCTTCTTATTATCGAAACTACCCTTTCCTCTTTACACTTTTTGTTTGTTTTACGCTTTTACTTCTGGGATTTTGTTAACATGTGCCCTAAGGGCACATGATAAGCTTTTCGGTTTTGCATTTTGTTTATTTTTTAATTTGTCCAAATGAGTTGATTTTTTTATATGTATGTTATTTATATTATTTAGATCATATCTAAAAAAATCAGCTCAATCGGAGTCCTCTAGCACCCTCTAGCATTACAAATACTTAATTTAGACTTTAATAGTATGAATGGACGGCTGACATTTAAAGTGATTTGTTTAGAGGGTTAGATATCTCTGATTGAACTGATTTTTTATTGACATCTTATAAATAATGATAATAGTATGTTTATAAAAATTCAGCTGATTTGAAAACCCCTAACTTATAAAAAAATCTATTCAAAAATAATCTTATCGTGTGCCCTAAGGGCACACGTTAACAAGACCCTTACTTCTGTCCGAATCCTGACAACTACAACCCTCGCATTTCCGAGGTGAAAAAGGCGCTCATTTTTTATTTGAGCGCCCCAATTGCTTATTTGCAATGCCACATGAAAAAACTGCGAAATTTGAGATTCACTATAAAGATTCACAAGTATATAATGCAAATATTTACTTTACCTCATTACATTATGACATATTTTAACAGCTTCCATCAATCTTTTTCCATACAGAATTTTGCATCAAACTTATAGCAAAAGTAAAATAATGCGAGTAAGCTAAATTCATATTAATGGAATTTATAAGAAGCAAGATTTTGATTGCGGATGGACTTGTATGGATCTCTATGTGCATGCGTTAGATGACCTCAAATGACAACTTTGATTTTCATGTAAAGATCTTTTCAAAAATCAAAAACATTTGGCGACATGCACATGAGACCTCTACATGACCCCATCGTAGATTTTAATTTCAATAGGATCTAGAAAATGATGGATGTTGTTACTAATTCTCTCCTCATATAATTTGGAAAAAAAACAAAAGACAAAGAGGAATTTCACATGGCTATTTTTAGGTGGTGGTGGTATTATGATTTTAATTAGGTGGGTAGTATTATGAATGTATTGTTTGTTTTTCTGTTACAAATGTTATGCTATTATTAGCAAGAGAGCAACACAAATTTCCTAATAAAGTTAATTACAGTCAAATATAAGTGGCCCAATTTGAACAAAAATTGGATGTGTATGAGTGTATCTGTCGTGCAGTGTTTGGTGGTAAGTAACCAGTCACATCTAGTGCAGTACTTTTTGTTCTGTTTGGTATTTTGTGTCCCACTCTCAAGTCCCACCCCTTGGTATTTTGTGTCTCACATCTAGGTAGGAGGAAATTTCTCTTCCGGGACGGTTATTTCCACCCAGTGTATTATTGCACTCCCATACAATTAACACCCACTTGTGGGGTCAGTAGAAATGTTCCAAAGGTTAATTTTTTATGAAGTTGATATTTCATCATGAAGATAATTCTAACAAAACGTCATATGGGATGTATACTGTAGCACCTGCACTTTTGGTCGAACCCACGCTTATGAGGTGTAAACTCTCCTGTGCTTTTTGACTGAGGGAAATACATGTTATATCTCTCTCTGAGAGTATTGATTTTGATTGATTTGGAGTCGCCACCTGATTTTTAGGGAATCAGGGCCCTGTAGTTGGAAAACTACACCTAGATTTTTCTTTGAGAAATACTAATGGCGGTCTTCCTTAGTTTGGTCTGCGATTGAGATTCCAGGTAAGAGAATTCTATTACGGGTCAGGAAGGTGTGAGGCACCTGACAACCGCCCGATCAAAGATCGGTCTTTACTTCATAATTAGGGGGTGATTTT
>MVGT01002401.1:115598-128694 GCA_002174775.1 Macleaya cordata | reverse complement strand
AAAAAATCTCTAACCCAAAAAGGACACACCACTCCTAAATTTTATAAGAGTGTTGTGACTAAAATGAGTAGAGTTTTGAGAGAGGAATTACAACTCTATATTCTAAAAAAAGAAAAGAAATCTTCTAACTCCTTGATCTTCTCTAGTCTTCTTCTTCTTCAAATTCTCAAGAATTTCTTCTTCTCTTGTAAATGAGCTTGCAACTCTTTCTTCTTTAGCTCAAACTCTTTTTTAGTTCAAGCTCTCTTCTTTTTCTTTTCTTTTTTTAGTTCAAAACTTCTCTCTCTTTTTTCTTCCCTTTTTTTTTTCTCTTCTCTTCTTCTCCTTCTTCCTCCTCTTCTTCTCCTTTCCCTTTTCTCTCTTCTTCCCCTCCCTTTTTTTCCTCTTCTTTCCTTTCCCTCTTTATGGGTGGAGGTGGAAGGCTCTATTTATAGCCTTTCAACAAGAATAGTAAGGAGGTGGTTTGTAGTGTAAAAGGGATTAATTTGAAGTGTGGAATGGGGTTGATATCAAGTGTGAAAGGGATTAATTATGAGAATTAGAAAGAGTGGAGTGCAAGGAAAGTAAAGAAAAAGAAAATATGGGTTAAATAGCTCAAATGGGCCATTTGGGCCTGTTTTGAGCTATTTTTTTGGGCTTTGTTTTTTTAATGACTTTGGGCCACTTTTGGGCTTAATTTGGGTGAGGTTTTAAGCTAGTTTTGAGCTTTGGTTTTGGGCTTTTTTGGCTTGATTTTGAACTCCATTTAGGGTTATTTTTGTGGGTGATCAATGAGAATCTCAAAGTATTCCATAAATGAAGGTGGGCAAAATTGGGGTGTCTACATATACCTTTAAGAAAAAAATAACTGTTGGATCAGTTCTCAATGGTCCTCGCAAAGTGGGTTGGAAGTTTAGTAATTAGAATCATGGTATAGAGATGACACTCTCGAACTTCACGCTTTTGCTCTAAACCAGACTTCGATGCTACAAAGGCATTCTAAAACTAGAAACAAATTTTAAATTGATCACTCGTTGTTATTCTAACTTTCACTTTTGTTTCTGTTTTCGCTCTGTGTTTTAGTTACTTTTTTTTAGAGAGAGAAAGAGCTAAAATATTATTAAAAAAAAGGAGATCATCCAATACATCCATTATGACTTTAATTCAATCTGTTTAGTCCACCAAATTTTATATGAGTCTATTTAGTCCAAAAATAAAATTTAGANCCTTTGCCCCGAGTTTGGAACTTTTGACTCATATTCTCCCGTAGAATCTTCTTAGGGGATTTCCTTTTACCCCAAATTTGAACTTGACTCCTTTAGAGAATTTCTTTTTGCCCCTAGCTTGGGTTTTGAACTTTGACAATTCCCAAGGGTGCGCATGCCCCTTGATATCTTTGCCTTTAAAAGGAAAATTTCTTCTTTTCTTTTAGGGCAAAGCCCTCGAACCCTGAATCGCGCCGCCCCTCGCCGGTCTTCGTCGTTTCATTCTCGCCGTTCCTTCTCGATGCTCCTTCTCGCCGCATCTTCGAGCTCTCTCTTCACTTTCCTTGTCGTCGTACTCCGATCTACTTCCGTCGATCGTCGATTTCACTCCGGTGGANAATTTTATATGAGTCTATTTAGTCCAAAAATAAAATTTAGACAGATCTACCCTTTAACTAATTAGTTATGAAAATCAAAATTTGACCGAATAAGAAACTCTGTTTTTCTCTCTACAGTAATAAGCTTTGCTGCTTTCGATCTTCACTTGTTTCTTTTGCTTCGATTGATCGATCACTCACCATTCAACAAAAGATCTTGATGATGATGAGAGAGAAAGAGAGACATATAATTTCTACCGTCACGATCGAGAGAAAAAGATCGGGATAGAGAAGACAGGAAATATAAGAGATAGAGAGAAGAGAATAAGAGAGAATGGAGAAAGATCTGATTAAGAAAAAAAGAGAAAGGGAAAAGAAAGAAAAGAAGGAAAAATAAAAGAAAAGAGAGGATAAAGAGAGAAGAGAGGGACGTAAAAGAGAGAGAGAAAAAAGAAAGGAAACAGAAAGAAGAGGAAAAAGAACAGAAAGAGATAGAAGAGAGAAGAAGAAAAAATTCAACATGAATCTATGCAAAAACGTTTTTGCATGAAGTTTTTGCATAAAATTCATGTAAAAACGTTTTTGCATAGAATTATGCAAAAATATTTTTGCAAGAACTATGCAAAATCATGTTTCACAGATTATTTAGCATAGATCTATGCATAAATTTTTCATATAATGATTTAGCATATGCAAAAATATTTTTGTAGATCTATGCAAAAACGTTTTTGCATGAACTCATATGCAAAAACGTTTTTGCATGAATAAATTTCGTGAATTTTTTTTTCCAAAAACCATTCTTGATTGGTCTAATTTCAAAGATCTCAAAAAGTGCTTTCCAAATATATGAATTTTGTCAAAATCCGAATTTTAGTTAAAGAGATATAGCATTTTAAAGTTTAAAACGAAAAAGATAACTACATTTCTCTCTCATACAGCTGTACAAGCTTGAAAAAGACAAAAATGTGATTGAGAAATATAATAAGGGTAAAATAGGAACATTAAAAAGGAAGAAATGGACTAAATAGATTTATAAAAGTTTAAAAAGGACTAAACAGATTCAAAAAGCTTTAAAAAAAGTATTCCAGTCTTATTAAAAATCTTGTGTACTAAATGGATTAAAAAAATTATATATTGGATGTTTTGGCCATTATCCCTTAAAAAAAATTTAGTAACCAGAACTGTGGTATAGAGATGATACTCTCGAACTTCACGCTTTTGCTCTAAACCGGACTTTGATGCTCCGCTCCAAAGGCATTTCAAAATTAAAAATAATTTTAAATTGATCATTCGATACTACTCTAACTCCCACTTTTGTTTCTGCTCTCGCTCTGGTTTTTTTTTTTTTGCTTAAGAAAAAAAAGGGCTAAAATATTATTAAAAAGAAAAAATGTTATGTTACAACAGAGAAAGAAATTAGGTTGTCCCACAAGTATAGCATTGCTTTGATGCTTTGCTTACTTATTAGAATGTGAAAATAAATTTGATAGAACATGTAAAAAGTTAGGTATTAAGGTGTACAAAGTTATGGAATTTGTCCCAACTGTTGGTCTTAGTGTCCTCAAGGTCTTGATATCATATTGCTTGAAAAGAAGAGATTATGGTTTAATTATTTTCACAGCAATGTTAATCGTTTTATTTTCTCACTATCTAGATTGCTAATTTGAGTACTTTATGCTTCTTCTTTTTTATATGAACTCCTTTAATCATCAGCATTGATCATAAGGTCGTGTATTCGGTAAACCTAATTATTACAAATCTTCTTAATTTGTTTGTGAGAAGAAGCACAAGTGTATACATCCGAATTAACTTCTCAAATATTCAAAATACTTCACCAATATTTACACCTAATTAACTAATTAACATATTAAACATGACTCATATACAAAAGGATAAGAAAAATCATGTTTTGAAAAAACTATTTTAGAAAAAATATGATAGAATCATTTTATGGAATTTTTTATTCGAATTTCGCAAAAAAAATTTGTCACCAATGGACAAAGAGAATGAGCCATGAACGACTAAAAGAAATCATGACCAACAATGTAAGAAATAAGATAAACTGCTAACTTCACATCCTTCTAATAACAAGTTTACGGGGTACCTCGAACATCCAGATCTGAGGTAGATGTAGGTCTATTGGGCATCTCAAACCACCAGATCAGGTTCTTCATCCACTAATTTGCGGATCGATAAACAGAACAGATCTCAAACCATCAATGGAAAGAGAATTTGAGTTTAATCTCAACCCTCAACCTCAATTTTTCACTAGACTTGCTCTCCCTCAAACCATCAAATTTGATTTGTTGTAGAACCAATTTGCTGAATGCCACTAGACTTGCTCTAACATTAGAATTAGAACTACGAAAAAATGAGTGAAATTTTAATTTTCTACATGTTAATTTTTTCAACTTATTTCTTGACCAATTCTGAAGTTTTATAATCTTGTTTTTGTGAAGATGACTTATATGATGAGAACAATAATTTTTTTTTAAATTATCGTATAGATCATAGATCATCCTTGAAAAAAAAAATTAACCCTCGTATCATGGTAGATGTAAAGAGAGTGTAAGAGTAAGTTATGTTATAGAAGAGAGTAAGTAACTTCGGGTATAATTATCTGGTCCAACCAACAAACGATGCTACTGGGACATAAAATTTTATGTTTGAGGTAGACATAAAACTTGTGGGATGTCCACTTAGATACGATCCTTGTGGATAATCTCTATGATGAGGAAGTCGCTGATTGACTCATAAAAATTAGCCTTTGGATCATCTCCTACAACTCCTACAAGGTGGGAGGTTTAAGGGTGTAAGAATAAATTTTGTAGAACTTTTTTACCTACAAGGTGGGGGTGTAAGGGGTGTAAGAACACATTTTGTGGAACATGTAAAAAGTTAGGTGTCAAAACTTTCGAAATTTATCCCAACTGTTGGTCTTACCGTCCATCATGCCTTTATCATATTGCTTAGAAAGAAGAGATTATTGTATAATTATTTTCACAGCAGTGTTAATTGTTTTATTTTCTCACTAACTAGACTGCTAATTTAAGTACTTTCACTTTTTCTTTTATGTGAATTCCTTTAATCATCAGCATTGATCATAAGGTCGTCTATTAGGTAAACCTAATAATCAATCCATGCATAATTTGTTTGTGAGTAGCACATTTACATCCGAACTTCTCAAATATTCAAAATTCTTCACCGATATTTACACCTAACTAATAAATCCATGCATCATACGCATATTAAACATGACTCACACACAAACCATAAGAAAAATCACGGTTAAATAACATATTTTACAAATTCCAAAAAAAAAAAAACATATTTTTGGAAAAAACCCATAGAATCATTTTACCGAACTTTTGGCACACTAAAAATTTGTCATCAACATGCAAAGATGATGAACCATGAACGACAAAGAAAAGTTGCCATTAACCACGTAAGGAAAAAAAAAAAAACTGTAACTTTAAATCTTTTTAAACATTTAGCACTATAAAAAAGGTTATTGAAATTTTAAATTTTATGAACTATTTTTTTTTCTTTTTTGTAACTTTTTAATTTATTTCTTGACGAGCTTTGAAAATTTATGATATTGATTTTTTTTGGAGAAAAATATTTTCGCATCATATATATCATCTTTACAAAATAAAGATTAACCTTTAGATAATGAGAGAGGATCAGAGTACATTTATTAGAAGTACATTGAGTATACATTGGCATGTGGAGCTCATCTAGAGATATCAAAAGCTCTTAGATAATTTTCTATAGGACTAACACAAGTAGATGTAAAGAGAGTGTAAGATTAAGTTGAGGGTATAATTTGTGGTCCAACTTAATATCAACAACTAAACGCGAACGAACATTCCTAAAGTGGGGATGTAAATTAATGGTCCCGACTCCCAACAACGTTTGAACGCTTTTTCAACGGTTAAAACAGTAGTGGTACTTCCGTAAATTATAGAAACAACAAGGGTATTGTTTTAATCAGTTAGTTCAAGCTAAAGACACTTGAAGTCTTTCATCAGTGATGTTGGTTGACATGAACCAGTCATGGAAGAAGCAACTGTGAAGTGAGTGAGTTCTAGAGAGAGAAAGAGTGAGAGTTCTAGAGAGAGAAACAAGTTCAGGAGTAGCTTCTAATGAAAGAAACCCCAATGGATTACGAAAGGATCGAAAAACCTCAGGTTTGTACGGTCTTTTTTTATTCCATTTTCTCCCCTTATTAGCTTTCTCTTCTCCCAACGATTCATCGAGATGATTAATATCTTCGAGATCTCTCTTCAATTCTAGATTCTGAAACTGGAATTCGACTCTTCGATCTGTCAAAATCTTTCATGATTTGCCTTTTCATTTCTCTACGAAGTTTCCTGCTGAGTTGTCGATTTCAGACTCTAATTTTGAGGTCCTACAGTTCGGAAACCCTAAATCGGACTTCAAGAAGTGTTTCTATCACTCAAGATCTGTGTGTGAATTAGTTAATTTCGGTTGATGATTTTGTTCGAATTTCTTGAGATCGAGCTGAAAATTTAGGTTATACTGAAAATTTAAGTGTTTCATTGAAGAACCTGTGATTTTACTGAGTTTTTTTTGTTTGATTCTTGGTTCTTGTTTTTGTGCTTGTTTCTTTCTATCTTTCACTAACTTTTGATTTTTCACAGGGAGGAGGATTTTCTCCTGCTAAGCTAAGGAGTATGCTGTTGGGAATCGAGAAGAAGAGAAAGGAAGAGGAACAGATTGAATCAAAGTTCTCTCTGAGATCTGAACTCAATGAGATCGATGATCGAGGTAAGATATTAGCCTTCCCTCTTCTTGATTTTAGATAGAGCAAAGTTAGGATGACTTTAAAGTTCTAATTTTGATTTGAAAAATTGATATATGTTTAGGTCTTAGCACTTCAGAGAATTGCAAGGATGTAGATATTGTAAGCGAACTTCCTGGATGCTCGAATTCATTGACTGTAATGGAAACTCTAGCCTCTGATATGTCTACTGACCGTAGATTAAAGGAACACAATATAGTAAATTCGAGAATTAGATCTCAAGAAGATGGTTCTCTAGATTACGACAGCGGATACGATAGTGCCAGCATGTCTTCAGCTGCTTTTGAGTTTCAGAAAGCAGAGAGAGCAGCACCACATAGAGTTCCATTTGCATCAATAACCAAACCAGCGCCATCAAAATGGGATGATGCGCAGAAGTGGATTGCAAGTCCCACTTCAAACAGGACTAAGTCAGGGCAATCACAAGCTGGGTCTCGGAAAACGGGTTTCCTTGGTTACGGTCGTCAATCATCAATGAAGGTTGTAACTGAAGTTCCAGAGCAGAGATCAGTTGCTCTGGATGAAGCAGATACTAAACGGATTGATCCAAGTCAACAAGGTAAGAAGGAAGTTGGAGAACAAAAGTTTGTTAATTGGGCACCTGACCCACACCCTGTTGCAGATTTATATGCTAAACCAGCAGTCTTAATCGAAAGCTCTGTTGCAGATTCGGCAAGTATGAACATATTTTGTGTTATTAACTTAGATAGCAAGAGAATTGTTGGCATTTAATTGTTTTTTGCTCCACTTTGCTTGCATGAAAATAGTCATGTTTCCTGTTTTACAATTCTTTTAGAATTTCTAGAACTAGTGAGACAACATTTGCGGTGATTCTTGATAACTTTGTTTGATTTTTTCTGGTATTTATTAGCCAGACAATTAAGAGTTACCAAACAATTGTGCAACTATAACTAACCAATTGTAAATCTGTTGGATTAATTAGATAACCAAATGGTAGTTATAACCGTATAGCAAATTTATATTCTTCCAGAATCTTTCAGACCCACAGCTTATGTAATCTCTACGTACTGATTTACTTTTTGATTTGCAATCAATGAAATCACATTCTTAGTATTGTTTTAGTATCATTTTCCATCTTTTAATCTGCTGCAAATTCCTATGTTATGAATTCTGAGGTTAAACTTCCTTCGAAGTAACAAGTTTGATCGAACCTCAACTCTTCTATCAACAATAAATAAACCAGTGACACAAAATCATGAATCATATTTATTTTCCTGTTAGAAAATTCATTACTTCTATATAGAGCATATCAAAGTTACATTTGTTGTTTCTTGAATCTCCATTTATAAAACTAACAGTAGCTAAGATCTTTGAGGACATCATGATTCCATTTCAGTCCCACTTTGCATGTATAATGTAAATGATTACATCGTAGTTTTTCCTGGGTATTGGTGGAAAAGCTTCTGTTATGTTAAAAATGTCCAAAAAATTTCTTTGGAGAGTTGGTTTTCTAGAGTTTTAACTTTAAATTTGATCTGTTAGTGCTAATATTAGTTTGCAAAACTGTAAATATTACATTTACCATGGGGCTTAACACAGAACTGATAAATTTTCATTTATTTTGAAGGAGTGTGAGAAATTGTTTACAGAATTTTATATAACTATATGTAAATGGATGTGTTTTCAATGACTAAAAATTGAAGTTTTATTTGTGTAAATTTGTGCAGTTAGTCTTAGCCGGCATGACCCATCCATATCTGTGCATAGTGCCACTACATTCATTCCACCTCCATCAACAGTTAGATCTGTCTCTATGAGAGATATGGGTACAGAAATGACTCCAATTGCTAGCCAGGAGCCTTCTAGGACTGGAACTCCTGTGAGAGCAACAACACCTATACGAAGTCCCACTTCATCCAGGCCATCAACTCCTGGAAGGGCTCCACCTGTTTTGTCTCCTGTTGAAGCAGCAGATTGCCAGCTGGATGCTAACAAAAAGGAGTTGTCTGAGAAAGAACTCCAAAAGAAAACCAGGAGAGAAATAATGGCACTTGGAGCGCAGCTCGGTAAGATGAATATTGCCGCCTGGGCAAGCAAGGAAGAGGAAGACAAGGATGCATCTACTTCCCTTAAGACTGTTGGGAAGGATCATGTTGCTAAAAGTGTTATTGAGATCCGTGCAGCAGCTTGGGAGGAAGCAGAGAAAGCCAAATATATGGCCAGGTGACTTCAATCAACACCTGTTTAATTCCTTTTTCTTTATCTTTATCTGTACTTCATATTTTGCAGAAAGATGTTTGGGACGGTGGATGATTATTAAAATTTTCAGGTATAAACGTGAAGAGATCAAAATAGAGGCATGGGAAAATCATCAAAAAGCAAAGACAGAAGCTGAGATGAGAAAAATAGAGGTACTATAGTTCTTTCTACTGAAGTTTGGTATGTTTATCTATATGGTTGTTTCTATTAGAAAACATGTTTAAAATATTGGCACCATCTTGTGTATTAGTTAGCTGAAAGTTGATTATGTATTATCCGTAGTATACGATACTGTCGATTTGGTAGCCAGTTGACGAATCCCCACTTGTGAATGGATCCCTTCTACTCATAAATCATTCTTATTAAAGTCTTTGAATCATAACTTTGTTGTTACATTTTGGCTATTAAAGTCTTAAAGTCTTTGAAATTTAAGGAAATAAATCTTGATTAAAGCACAAGGATCTTAGACAAAGGAGATGCACTTCCATCCTTGATTTAGCATCGTTAAAGGGGGACCTATCATCTCATTTCTTCGCTTCCATTGTGGTATTGCGAAGTATTTATAGACCGAGTTCATCTCCTTAGATATATCCCGAGTATTTAAGATGGTGTCCACCTTTCAAATGAAACTTTGCAAAAGAAATGATACACATAACTGGGTAAGTTTGAGCAGTTGTAATATGTCTTGAGAAGTAGGGAATCTTTCCTTCAGATATCTTGCGCTTTCTTTTAGCACTGGATCTTTCTCCAAAAGACCAAGAGTTTGTTATTGCAAAATATTGAAGACCAGGATACCCCTCCACTGCTGATAGGCTCGATTTTATAAAATGTAAGTTGCTGCTTTTTGAAGATATTGTACGTCCCTGTTCAAATGGCAGGCAACTAGTAAGAGAAACATCAGAAGGACTTACGTCAGAAGAGACATGTCACAATGAGATAGTATCAACATCTTGTTTGGTGAGTTGTATTGGTTAGAAGTTTTAGGAGTTCAAAATTACCCTCAGTAAGTGATTGTGGAGGTTTTAGGGAGAGATATTGTACTTTTCAGAAAGGTAACAATGCCCAACTATGAGGAGAACCAAAAGGATTTGTTGCGTGAGAAGGCTATCTGCCTTGCTATGAGTTGTGATTCTTTCCCTATGCTGGAAAAAATGCTAAAACCCAATGTCCAGAAATCACCAATCAGGCAGTTTTTTTTTTTTTTCCATGTAGCACCATGAGATGGGCAATAAATGCATGACTTGGCGGATCCAAAATACTGGGCCATGCGTCATTTTAGGGTTGCAGGGTCATTCTACATTCAATAACTGCAGGGTCATGAGAGCCGCCTCGTCTTTGATTGAATCAAGTGAATGGATCAACTTAGTTTTGTTCCTACTCCAGTTGAAGCTAGTCACATAACTCAAACATCTCATGTTGATGCGCACTATACTTGGGCCAACTTAAACTACTAGTACTCCCAGTTTCTGACCTTAGGTGTTGTTTCCGTGCTAACAGAACCGGCTCAACAGAATTTGAGGCCTTCTTCTTCATAAGCAACTGTTACTCTTTTTCATAAGCAACTGTTACTGTATTGTCAATAATATTCTATAAGCAAATGGATTTATTAATTTAATCTCGAAAACTTTTTTCTTCATAAGCAACTGTTACTGGTATTGTCAATAATATTCTATAAGCAATGTATGCATTTGGGAAAGAATCTACCCTTTTCATTTAGTTAAGTGTTTCAACTGGAGTATTTATATCCATTTGCAAAATTCATTTTAACATTTTTAATTCCGAAAACAATCTAAACCATCAATACAGAAAATACTACATGTTTCAATTGTGACGCTAATGCTCATGCTTTTCAGGTTGAGGTGGAAAGGATGAGAGCACAGGCTCATGATAAGCTGATGAACAAGCTAGCAGCAACAAGACACAAGGCTGAAGAGAAGCGAGCAGTTGCAGAAGCCAAGAGAAACCGTCAAGCTGCGAAAACTGAGCAGCAAGCCGAGTACATCCGGAGAACCGGCCGTATCCCGTCATCATTTTCCTGCTGTAGTTGGTGTTCTTGAAATCTGGATTGTTCTAAGTTGAAGCCGCCTTCTGCTATTCACTAATGAAATTCGGTATGTCATCTCTTGTTGCTACACTTTTTGTATTTGACATGCATATATCAAAAGCAGATTCGTGATTGCAATCAGGTTTCTTCTTCATCTTGAGCTATATTCAGTCTTCTCCCTTAATGTACAGGAGTTATGACAATTTTTCAAACCTGCAGTGTAAAGAGTGATCCTAACAATGTCCCATCAATTACCGCATTTATGAACCCACCTTTGTCTGTAGTGGGTAACCCCAGTTGTCAAGCCTTGTTAGCAACCACCCTATCAATTCACGCGTAATATGAAAGTTTTATGTTTCTATTTTTCAAGCTAGAGTAAAATTCATGCATTAAATTGTTATTTCCATCTGTAGATCTTTTCTCAAAAGAAGAGTGTTAAGTATCCCACTGTTGGCAATTTGCTCATCTGAATAGCAAATCATTCATGAGTTTTCTGGATTTTTAGAAACCAATTTACTGAAATTCAATCTTACTGATTCAGAATAATTAGTTATATTTTGGGGATCGTTGAATAGTTTGATAAACTCAACGGCTGAAAAACTTGGTTGATGTAGAAAAATTTTAAAGGAGAAGTTCTTCCACAAACCCAGAACTTTTCTTTCCTCTTCTTCTAGGGTGTCAATGGGTTCCCGATACCTGTGAACCAGAACAGATTGTGTCATTGTATCCAAAAACAGAACAAGAACCGATGTGAATTAGTAGTTTCTGTTGTTTTTTTTAATTTGTTATATATAATTATATTAGGAGTATCAAAAGGGTCAGTTCCAGTGTGGTATATCTAGCCATCTGAAACTGGAACTGGAATGGATGAAAAGGTAATGGTTCCAGTTCTTATTTGTTCTGGTTCCGGTTCTCAAATAAGCTGTTCTGTAATCAAGTTAATCTGTTCTGAATTGGTATTTCGGTTCTGCTTCTTGTGCATCAAATATTTGTGACCGCATTCAGTTAGTGGTTGTCGAGAAGTTGAAATCAACACCACTGGTTGAACACGAGTACGAATTGGAAAACGTTTGGAAAAATGGTTCTCCGTAATCTGTTAACCAGCAGTGTAGATAGTTGGATCATGTCGGATTGGCCTGATTGATGAATGGTCCCCATTAATGAAAATTCTTTTACAACTTCACATTCCTCTATGTTTTCTTTATCTTATCTATTAAATAACGAATCGAATCTCACAAAAAATTTGTTTGATCCTATGGTGTCGAAGAACTAAAGTGCTCGACCGTTGGAGTGCAGTCTTGAATGGTTGGGAGAGTAGGGAGAATTGGAAGAGTTTGGAGAGGAGTCCCCAAAGTAAAACACCATTTATTTTGGGTCAAAATGTTCTGACTCAAGGTCAAGTCCCCCTTCACTAATTTGAGTGTCCCTTTAACAGCAAGCTAAGAGCATCTCCAATGCAATGTGGATGTGGTAAAATAAGACTGCCACATAGGAAAAATACACATCTTTCCATAAAAAACTCTTCAAATGCTAATGTGAACATACAATTTTAAGTTGAGTTGGCAATAATGGAATGCTATTTGTGGAATGGAAAGACACTAGTGTGAAAAACGAGGACATTGTGAAGTTGAATGTCTAATTCTTTCAAATTCTAGACATTCAACTTCACAATGTCCTCGTTTTTCACATCCATTCCACCAATAGTATTTCATTCCACTGCCAACTCAGTTTAAAAGTGTGTCTTCACATTAATATTCGAGGAGTTTTTTTTTGAGAAATGTGTATTTTTCCTATGTGGCAGTCTTATTTTACCACATCCACATTGCATTGGAGATGCTCTAATTAAACTTTTGGAAAGGATTAACTCTCAAAGAGACTCAAACTGTTGGATGGAGTTTAAGAACATAGGAAGGAACAACACCTTTGGCAGTAGGTTGCTATTGTAGTCGAAACTTGGAACTTGGGCTGTTCATTGGTTCAAAACTCATTCAGAACTGATCTAATTAAACCAATTGATTATCATTCAATTAGAACCGAACCAAACCAATAAACCAATTCAACTGGTTTTAATCCAGTTAGTTCAGTTTTGATTAGCTCAATTCCGTCCGTACTCCGTACCATAAGGTCATTTCTCTTATAATTATCTCTTTTTATAGGTTTTCTTGTAGTTTATTAACTTTCACAGCTCAATTCTAAAGAGGTGATGCTACACTTACTGCAAAGTGTACTGCAAACCTTACTCCAAAGGCTATTTAAGAAGGTATTTGCGTCAATTTAGGAATGACGTAAATCACGAGGGGTATGAGATTATTTGAAAACCGTGGGATGACTAGGCAATAAGGTTTGCAGTGAAAAAATGCAGTAAGTTTAGCATTTTCCATTTTGAATACTTATGTCTTAGCTTAGCTAGATTTCCCCCACCCCTACGCCCTAGAGGCATGGAATG
>MVGT01002401.1:74594-115406 GCA_002174775.1 Macleaya cordata | reverse complement strand
CTTAAATGGGACCAAATCTTAAACAATGAACACGAACTAGCTTTGGGTCCAAACTAGATTTTGAGTTCTCTTTCAAGGCCCGATTGTGTACAATTGTGTAGTTGTCCTCTTATTAAGGGGATAAGGATGATGATTGCTAGGGAAGACACATCCTCACAAAAAAAAATCAGTTTTTGAATTATGGCCACGAGGATTCTATAGGTGGGTGTAAGCGAGTGTACGAACGCTAGGTGAAAATCAGGTTTAGTTGGTGATGGGCATGGATGAGTTTTTGGGTTTTCTTTGGGGCAATTGTATTTGTATAAGGATCAAGTTCTGCTTTCCATCAAAATTATTAGGGTAAAGAAAGGCCAACATACACTTATTTCTTCTATGTTTTTGTTTGAAAGGTAGTTTATGTAAAAATCCCTCAAGATCAATGTTAGTTTAACTTATAGGATCCTTAGATAGCTTTCATGTTAAACATGAAATACTTCTTCTTAATCAGTACTCCTCTTACACTTCAGTTTATAAGATCTTTCGATATATTAATCTTAAGGCCATGTTCAGATTATCGGAATTGAATCATATTTTCGAGAATGTGATTTCATTTTGATGTTTGGTTGGCTTTTTAAATACAGAATCTTATTCCTTGAGAATGTGATACCCCCTCACTAGTCCCATTCGTGTTATCCAAATATGGCTTAATAGTTACATGTGCTAGAAAAATTTAAAATGCATGGGATTGATTAATCTTAAACATGATCCAAATTGATGATTTGGATCGAATTTAAGGAAACTTTTATTTTCCAATGAGCATTCAAAAGCTGGATTAATTTTGGTGGACTTAGAATTAATGGGCATATGTTACATGTGCTAGAAAAAATTTATGCATGAGCAGGAAACCAAATCTGGAACACTTCTACAGATAACCCTTTTTAACTTTTATTTTTTTTCTAACAAAAAATCTTTCTTTACCCTAATTGCATGTCTGGGCAGAAAAAGGGAGTATTTGTTTGGTAAGAAAATAAAGTTGTATACGTTTCTTCAACCCATACTTTTAGGTTTTCCATTGATTGCATCAGGTTTGGCAGTGCAAAAAAAGGAGATCTTTTTCTTAATTTCTCTAAAAAAAATCTATTATTTGATTTTTTTTTTTTTTGGTTATTGCTTTCAAAACTTTTTGGGCATGTGAGTTGTGACATGTTTTTTTTTTTTTTTTGAAATTTCTCCCTTTTTCAAACCCTACTTATAAGAGAAAAAAACAAGAAATTAAAAGTGTAATCAAAACTGAGTGGGTAATCAATTTAAGATTTTTATTGCATGTAGGGTACATTTTGAACAAAACACACATCCCCTGGACCCCCTCTAGTAATTCTTTCTTGTTTTTTTTCTAGATGTACCCTCTATGTTCTATGATCAATATGACATTTCAATAAAGCTTTTTTAAAATTAGTCAAATTTATTTCTTGGACAGTGATCAACCACTGTTGACCTACCTGAAAGAGGGAAAGATAAATGTGGTTAGATTGTGTAAGATCTACTACAATCTTAAGAATTTTAAAATAAATTCATATGAATTGTACATCAAATCAGACATTCTTCTCAAATTTAATTAATTTTAGATTAAATACTCACTTTAAAAATCTGATTGACCTTAAAGTAAAAAGTATTCAAATAAATCAGTCAATCCATAATTCAAAGTTTCAACAAGTAAGATCTAGATGCCTAAATAAAAACAAACACTACCTGTTTTTTTTTTTTTTTTTGAGAGTGCTAATGAGGTTTAATTTTATCTACGGGCTGCGTACACGTCAGGTTTAATTTTTTTTAAGCTTGAACTTGTAAAATTAAGACTCACTGGAAAATTGGAAATTCCATGCATTACAATGTTGATTTTCTAAGTGGAATACTAAAATTCAGATTTGTAGAGGAGTGATGTGTGGAATGCTTCCTAAAATTAGGTATTAGGGTGGCCGACCTAATATTTGGGGACGAGACATTACATATAATAGTTTCCACCGTACTACTTTATATTGTTAGTTTGCACCTCCAGTTTTTTACTTCACTAAAAATCAAAGAACTTCAAGATTTTTAAATAGACTACCGACCAAAAAAAAGATTTTTAAATAGACTAGAAATCTACCTTTGTACCTAAATGTGCAGGAAAAAAACAAGAGCATGAATAATTTAATAAAGAAATAGATAAAAAAAATTTTAAAAAAAGAAGAAGAATAGTGAATATAGACATTAATAATGTCCAAACCCTAAAATTCTAGACATCTAGATGGAGAGGAAAGAAAATAGAAGAAAGAAGAAGAAGATCTTTCTAGCACTTGAAAAAAGTTAGGGTAATCTTATCTTCTCTTTGGAAGTTTATAGTGCCCATACTACGTGGGTCACTTTCCTTGTTGGTCAACATGATCACAATTCATGAGTGTGCATCATCTAATTATAAACTTTTATAAGAATGTTTGGAGGCAAGTCAAATAAACATAAAAATCTACTGCATGTTATGTCTAAACTCCCCTTTTTCGTATGAACCCTAATATTTTGAGTAATGCAAGGCTCAAATATTGGACCTAAAATGTTGAGTTTTCAATTGCCAATAATATTTTGGTTGGTTGGTTGGTATCCTTCTACATGATTAGAGAGGTTTGGGTTCAGTATTTCTCGACTGTAGTATCGTCCTTAAATTTGGCCCATACAATTTATTTATTTTTTGATAGAGCATATAATTTAGTATATTATATTTGTATAGGTACTACTATAAATAAGTCGTCTGCACGTACGTTGCACTTGCTTAAAAACACACATTTTTTTAAAGAAGAATAAATATACCCTCGATTAGTTCATAGAATTACATAACATGGCATGTTTTCAAATAATTGAATGAAGGATATTTTCGGTAGTGAAGAGGGAGAGGAAAAGTCAGGAGAGAAGAATTCAGTAGAGGTGGGTGAAGTCAAGTAAATTGCTAAAGTCTAATATACTCTCTATTAGTTCATAGAATTACATAACATGCCATATTATCTAGTTATGAATAAGTCTCGAAGAAGGGTATTTTTGAAAGTTTATCAAAAAAGGTTTCACTCAAGTATTTGCATTATATAGTAGTATAGATATAGATAAATTGTACATGTATTCGTTGGACTTTTGCTACGTTTGTTAGTGGCGACTTCATTTTTTTGTTTATGACGATATTTTATTTTATTTTTAATTTTTTTTTAGATATAGAGTATCCGAGCCTCTTAGAGCACCCGACTAGTCCCTAGGGTGTGAGTAGACCTCTCTATCCACACACAATCGGTTAAAATCTTATTGTGGGAGTGACCATCAGGAGGATCGATCACTCGACTTCCATTTTATGAGGTGAGCGTCTTGACCACTTAGTCGTCCTCCTGATGGTTAATTTATGACGATATTAGTAACGATTTTTTTGTGTTTCTCACAAATTCATTGCGATGTATCTACGTCTTGATGTAACTTGAGTCTTAATCCCCTCCTGCCCGAAAAACTGAGTTGTCAATTGGTGTCGATGTCACGTGGATATTCCAACTTTGCCACGTCAGTCTCACTTGGCAAAAAAAAATGTCATGATCGATCAGGTAGGTACTCGGTTTGTAGTGTCAATCCAGGTTTTCATCTATTGCGAGCATTTGGAGATTGAGTAGCAAGTCGTATATTTTCAAGTTCAGATTCAAGGACCCACCACAAAAATAGTTCTTGGGAGATATCTTTGGCCAACAATGAGTAGTATGGGTTAGGTATTTTTTTAACATATCATCTCTCGACTCTTAGTAGAGCCATCCTTTACTACGGTTTTGCACGTGCTTAATATATACAATGTTTTTTTACTTTGAGAAATGTTGGGGGAGATTTTGAATTTCCTTGTAGGGCTCATGTAGAGATGCTCAAAAAATTGATTATTTATAATTATGATTTTCTCATTATATAAATCCTTCTCTTAAAAAAATTATACCGTTTAGAACTCTTAATCCCCTCAAAACCTCCATTTAAATTTTAAGGGTAAAATAAAAATTCATGACATAGATGAGGGAGTTAGAAGTCTTAGAATGAAAAATTTTCGGTGGCAATAAATCTACATGGTGAGGAAGTCATCCTCACAACAAATCAGCAATTTGATCATCTTTATGTAGGTCCTACAAGAAAAATCTTCTTAAAAAATCTCCCTCAAACATTACTCTTTTTTTAGTTTGGGCTTGTGAAGATAATCCACATTACGAAAATATTATCCTGATAAAGAATCAAGTATTAGCTCATTTCAAGGCAGACTAACTTGGAACTAAGTGGGTGATTATTTTTGGGTGCTGTTAAAGGAGTTCCTCAAAATGTTTGGGGGTGGATATGATTGGGGGGGTGGACAAAATACTTTAAAATAGTTGGAGGGATGAACAGAGTTTTACTAAGGGGTGGTTATCTAAAAATGGTGTTGGTATCTTTCCACCCAACCTTAAAAAATCTCAAACTAAATTATTATCTTCACCACCCTCACTCCAACTCCATTGCCTTCCACCTCATACTTCACGGTCAGCTATTTCACCGTTGGCCACTCCACCGCTGGCTACTTTTTTTTTCCTGATCCTTTCCACCCCTCTCTCCCTACAGATCTCTCCACCACCGCCTCCACCCCTCTTTTCCTACATATCTCTTCCTTCTCTCGACCACCTCTCTAGATCTCACCTCTTTCTATCTAGATCTTGCAATTTCCACAGAATAAAAAATAAAAATCCAGTTAAAAAATATTATAGATCTAATTTTTTTTGAAGAAGGTGACGAATTCGACTATTGGTTGTTCAATCTGAAATTTTTGACCACCAATGAGCAGCTAAAATTTTTTAAAAAAATTTGGGTAGTTCAACCACTGATGGTCGAATTTTTTAGTAAAACTCAACTACTGGTGCTCGAGTTTTGTAGAAAAGTTCAACCACTATTGAGCTGAAATGGATCTGCTACTCTTGTCAATTCCCAAAAAAATCGAAGAAGATGACGAATTCGACCATTGGTGCTCGAATTCGACTTAAATTTTCGACCACCAATGGGTAGTTCAAAATTTTTTTCGAAAATTTGGCAGTTCAACTACTGATTGTTGAGTTTTTCCAGAAAACTTAACCACTGATGGTCGAATTTTTCAGCAAAACTCAACCATTAGTGGTCGAATTCGTCGTCTTCTTCAGAAAAAAAAATTTAGATCTGAATTTTTTTTTTTAACTGTGTAACGGTGAGGGGAAGAAAAGAAGGGGAGGGAAGGCAAGAAGGGGAATGAAGAAAAGAAGAGGGTGGGTAGGTCATCTCGTTCTCTCCCTCTCTCTTTTAGTCTTCTCTCTGCCTCTCTCTTTCACACTTCTGTTTTTTTCTGTAATTTTTGGTGGCCGGCGGTGAAGTTTAGATGGCAGGCGGTGGAAGAGTGGTGAAAATGAAGATGATGGTGATGTTGGTAGGGGTGGGGTATACTATTTAATTTTAGTGTGGTGAAGAAAGAAAGTGGGTGTTAGGTTAGTTTACCCCTACATCACCCCTAGTACAAATGAGTAATAATTTAGATGAGGAATTTTGAGCGGCTAAAAGTCCATTTAACTAGGGGTGTCAATGGGTACCAAAAAACCCGGAACCGAACCGGTACCGGAACAATTTTTTGCGGTTCCGGGACCTCATTTTGTGGATCCGATAAATTTCGGATCCATTTCGGATCTACCCATTTTGGATCCATTAAATTTCAGATCCATTTCGGTCCACCCAACAGGTACCCGCGGGTACCCAGTTCCGTATAAATTTTATAATTTTATAGTTTAATTTACTATTATATAATAATTTTTTAATTTCTTTAACTTTTTTTAATTAAAAAAAGAAACCAATGACTATTATATAACAAATTTCATAATAAAATAAATTTTATAATTGAATAAAATACGAAAATACAAAATACAAATAGGTTTTATGTAAAAAAAATAAAAAATTAAAAATTAAAAACGGGTATCGGGTACTCGCGGTTACCCGCGGATCCTAGCGGTATCGGATCCGGAACCACCAATTGAAGTTTCAGAAGGATCCGGAACCGCTTCATATTAACGGGACCGGATCTGGAACCTTTAGGTTCTGATCTGGAACCGTCCCGTTGACACCCCTACATTTAACTTGTCCACCCCTAAATATTTTGAGGAACTCCTTTAACAACACCCTTATTTTTTTGCCTCTAACTAGTGGCCGACCTATAAAAATTGTTCTTTATTTCTAACCACTAACTAGTGGTAGTAAGGGAAACCTTTATTTTTAGACTTTAAAACTACACAATATTGGGCTGAAAGCCCTCCTTTTATACCAGTTTCAAGTAGAGGACAAGCAATTTTTGTTTTATAAGTCTAATCCCTACTTTTTAACGTTTTATAAGGAAAGGAGTTAATTCCTTCTTTTATTTTAAAACTCTAAAATTTTGGTACCTAAACTACCCTTCTCTTTGCTAACCACGTATATTTCTAACTGTTTTTGCTTGTATTGACCGATGACGTGGCAGAGAGAGAAAATAAGTTTTTTTAAAATTAAAAATGCTATAACTTTTAATCTACAAATTAGATATTTGCCAAATTTATATTTTTGGAAAGCATTTTTCAAGATCTTTAAAATGAGACCAGACAACAATACTAAATTTAAAAAAAAAAAAAATCTTCGTAATTAGACTATGAAAACCCATAACTGCTTGTATAATAAAAACGGTTATGCAAACTATAGATTGCATAGTAAAAAACGATGCAAATTATAATTTGCATCAGCTATTTTAAGTAGTTTTGAGCATATGCACTTCTCTAAGTCTCTATGCAACCAGATTGAATAAGAAAAAAGCTAAAAAATTACATTTTAGACAATGCAAACTATAGATTGCATAGTAAAAAACGATGCAAATTGTAATTTGCATCAGCTATTTTAAACACTTTTGAGCATCTACACTTCTTTAAGTCTCTATGCAACTAGATTGAATAAGAAAAAAGTTAAAAAAATTACATTTTAAACAATGCAAACTATAATTTGCATAGTAAAAAACGATGCAAATTGTAATTTGCATCAGCTATTTTAAATACTTTTGAGCATCTACACTTCTCTAAGTCTCTATGCAACTAGATTGAATAAGAAAAAAGTTAAAAAACTTACATTTTAAACAATGCAAACTATAATTTGCATAGTAAAAAACGATGCAAATTGTAATTTGCATCAGCTATTTTAAGTAGTTTTGAGCATATGCACTTCTCTAAGTCTCTATGCAACTAGATTGAATAAGAAAAAAGCTAAAAAGTTACATTTTAAACAATGCAAACTATAATTTGCATAGTAAAAAACGAATTTGCATCAGCTATTTTAAATACTTTTGTTTAAAATTATATTTTAAACAATGCAAACTATAATTTGCATTGTTTTTAAGCTTGGTAAATAGGTTTTTTCTGGGTTTTTTTTTTTTGAATTTGGTATTCATGTGTGATCTTGTTTTAAAGATCTTGAAAAATGCTTTCCAACGATATAAATTTTGTTCAAATCCGATTTATATTTTGAAAGTTATGGTCATTTTTATGTTAAAATTCATTAATTGGGATTTGCTAACGTACACCGTCATTATTCAACAGATGGGTTTTTCGTCTTTTTACATCGCGCTAACGTGTGCCGAGGACTGTCCTTACATGAAAAAAAAGCATGTCCTCTACTTCAATTTTTTTCCCATGCAAGGGCATCCTACTCATTTTCCGTTAAAACTATTAAGTGGAAGTAAGTGAACTCCAACCACTTAATGAACTTGAAGCTTATAATTTAAGATTTTCCACTAGTTGCCACTAATTAATAATCAGAAACAAAGAACATTTTTTATAGGTACGTCACTATTTAGAGGGCAAAAAAAAAAAAATCACCCCCTAAATTTGTTAAGAGTACTTTAAGAATTTAAAAAATTGTTATTTGATGCAAATACAAGCACAAAAACGACTTACATTGCAAACCTCAAGGTCAAAGACATAACCAATGTCCTGAAAAAATGGGATAGAATGTAGGTTTAATATGAAGACGATCCAATAAATTCAATGTAATAATGTTCTTTCTCACATTATAAATTATTCTCACCTAAAATCAATCTATTTTTAAAGCTATGTTTGATTGAAAAATCATAGGTATCACGTCGCATTGCAAATGTTAAGAAGTCCAGTCCACTTCATGCCACAGTTGTCCTCTCCGTACGTTTCCACGTCTCTCTTTCTCTTCTTTTTCTCTCACTTATTGCTTTGATGGGACCCACTTTAAGCCTTTGAGACCTATCAACTTTGACCAACATATTGTCCATCGAGATCCATTTCCTTGGACATACGACTAAATAGATTTTCTTCACTATTCTGATTTTCTATTCTTTTTAAATTTACTGTAAAGAGCATAATATAAAGTTATATATAATCATGCTCTAATATTATAGTAATGGGATCCTATGCCCTAAACTTCACTCCTTTTGTTTATTTTCACTGTGACTTGTTGGAAAATCTCTGGGTAGTATTTGCTATCTTTGTAAAGTTGCACTTTTTGGATCTTCTGTAATTATATCTTCTATGCTACAAGAGGGGGTCTTCCATGGGTCGGTTCCAAATTTCCAATTCCCTTATTGAACTACTAGAAATTAGAACTTATTGATTATTGAATATTGTCTATTTGGATTTTTTTTCCATCAGAAAATGTTATGAAGTATACATAATCCAACAACGTACAAGTATTCTTTATTATCGATGATTGACTATCTAATATTTGTATGTTGGCGATTTTGCTTTCCATTCAATCTATGCATGTTAGGAGCTTTATCTATTTAGTAGCACTTTCTCTCTTATGTATGTAATTAGGCAATAGTCCCAAACTCCCAATCATCAACAGAGGAAATAAGAAAAAGGTATATAGGTAAGGGTTTGGTTCTTGAGATACAAGATTTTGACACAGAGTTTAAACACATTCTATTCACTGTTGGATATAATCATCTAATGGTTTAAGTCATGATATTTATCACTTCTTAAATTTAAGGACTAATTCCTAAATTAAAAAAAAAAACTGAGTTGTTAATCGTTAGATGATTATATCCAACAATAAATAAAATGTGTTTAATCTAATTGTCATTGTTTCATAAGTACGTCGAAGTAGGATAGTACTATAGTCAAGTATGTATAGGATTAGAAAAGAAATCATGTATAATTAACTGTAAGATAATGATGTGGCATCAATAGTCGTTTTGTAAATAACATCTTCAGGGGGCCTATAAATACCCTTGAGAATCTCATTGCAATACTAACTTTTTTATTTTTCTCTTAAGTGTTCTTTTAATTGTGATTCTAATTGTGTGAATTCAGTATTTACAAGGTACCTAGTTCTTAGGTATTTTGTACCCTATTTTCTTTTTCTAAGAAAAGCCAGGAAACCTTTGGATTCAACAAGTGAAACTCTCCTGTCTCATTGCTTCATTATAATAGTTTCTAGCATGGTTCCCATAGCAGTCCTTCTTACTGTCACATTTTTTAATTAATGTGGGTGGTAATCTTCTTCTTAGATGGGCCACCTTTTGAATGGCACTCACTTTACTGGTGGGTAGATATTACCATCTATCATCTAACCATTGGGTGTTTTGTGGTCAAAGGAGAATGAGTTTGACAGAATTAAACATGTACTAGGATTAGATGATAAACCCTAATGTCCACCCACGTACCACTATAATGGTCACACAAAATTAGAGTCCTATTTTTAAACAGGTAATGTGGTAGTTGATGTACCTGGCACATCAATAATCTCTTCCACTTCTAAATGTCCAAGTAGTACGTCTAGTATTACTCTAACAGCTTTAGTTTCAAAATCTAATATTGAAAAAATCAACCATCAGAGGTGGCCTAGTGGTTGAACGCTCACCTCACAAACAAGAGGTTTGAAGGTTCGACTCTCCAAGGTGGTCAATCACAAAATTAGAGTTATAGCATCTGATTTATTTCTTTGATTTGGTGGCGGATTAATCCGCGGGTGCTCAAAGAAACCTAGATCATCTCATGTGATAAAAAAAAATATATATATCAATCACTTAAGAAGTCTTGATATTAGGTTCATTGCAACATTCTTTCAAGTTGCCAACTTGCCAATCTGGCAAGGGTTTGTCAAAGTTAATACAACGAATTTGGTTCATAAACCTCCCTTCACTTACAAACTGTGGAACATTTTCCTGGCGTCCTTCTGAAAAACCTTGGGACTCTTTTGCCCAAGGCTTCTTGGTCAAGGGACATCTCTCTCTGATTGCAGAAATCATAGAGGATTGTTACTATATATTATTTGGCCTTATTTAGAAGAGGACAATTCTTCATTATCAAGTTGCAAAACATGAAATGAATTTTACTTGACTTTTGAGATATTCCATATTTGACTGATCTAATTTTTGTTCTACTGATCAATATACAAAATATTCCTGTCACTACAGAAACCCTTATTCTTCTGAAGGATAGTGGGTCCTCAATTTTCTTTTTTAATTTTATTTTAGGGCATCTTTGGGAAGACATTACCATTTTTGGATATTAAGAATTTATGCCTAACCCTAAAGTGGGAAAATCATGAAAGAATGATTAAGGGGATGGTGTGGTTAGGAAGAAATTAGATTTGGGAGCTAGAGGGGCCAGTTAATGTTTTTATTAATTAATAGAGATTTAGGTTTGATTATTAGAGATCCTTAATGGGGTAACATCTTAGAAATGCATGATTGAAGGGGTGCATATTTCCTTGACATGGGCCATAATGACCTTACACTGTCATCCACAATGAAGGTGACTATGATGTACACTTTTAGGGCTAAATTGATGCCACAATTGTCCCCACCAGTGTCCTTTTTTGAGGGGCTTTTAAGTCATCTACCTACAATATTGACCTAAGAAGTGACCTACACGAAATGTTGCACCATCTATATAGATGTAGATAGTGATTTGACTCATTTTAACCAGTAGTGTCTAGTGGTGGAGCACTATGTTGGTAAGTGGGATTGCAATTTATGAGTGTACCAAGTCCTTGACAGAGATGAAGTTCGTGTCACAAAAATGTGGTTGTTTTAAGCTTTGGAAAATGGATTTTGTTAACATGTGCCGTTAGGTTTTATGTTTTGTTTAGTTTCTTAAGGTTGTCCAATTGGGCTGATTTTTAGATATGTATATTATTTATACTATTTGGACCATATTTAAAAAAGTCAGCTCAATCGGAGACCTCTAGCACCCTCTAGCACTACAAACACTTAATTTAAACTTTAATAGTGTGAATTAACGGCTTACAATTAAAGTGATTTGTTTGGAGGGTTAGATATTTCTGATTGGGCTGAATTTTTGTGGAAATCTTATAAATAATAATAATATTATGTCTACAAAAATTTAGCTAATTTGAAGACTTCGAACTTGCAAAAAAACTCCTTCAAAAATAACTTTATCCTGTGCCCTAAGGGCACACGTTAACAAGACCCTTGGAAAATATACGGAAGAGCCCGTCTTTTTTAATCGACCATTGATTCGATAGCTGTGGGGCTAACTGTAATTCATAATAGACGCCTAAAATTACTTTAATGATAGAATGACTAACTTAGCCACGCCTGCATCTAGAATCATCATCAGTCTAAAAAGTATTTTTCAATACGAAATGACTCTCCTTACTACATCATAATATAGGTGAATTATGTTTTATGTAGATTTGCGACCTCATTTAAGAGAAAATATTGAATATTAATCAAAGTACCACTAAATCTACTACTATGCATTTTACAAACAATGTATTGCGATGGCTCGAGCTGAAGTTGTGAAGGAAAAATTTGAGACACAATATCTTGACTAAAGATGTATAATTTAATATAGAATTGAATTGACCTAAATGGTTCAACGGTATAAATGATGATGACGATGATGACGATGACAACGAAAACAAAATTTAAAATCTGTATTCTCCTTGAATTATGAAAAACATAATTTTACATTAATATTTATACTATTATATAATGCAAAGCAAACATGTTTGAAGGATGATGACTACATATTTTATTCTTAATATTTATTCTCTTTAAAAATTATGTAATATAAAATTTTTTTACTTATAATTTTTAAATAAATTATTTACTCTTTTAGGTTTGAGTTAATGTGTATAAAAACAGAGTGTATCCACATGTGTAAATCGATCTCTATCCAAGCAAAGCATCCATTAGTCAATGGACTCACACCTTATTTATGAACATGTGGAAGTGGTGTTCATAATGAACAAATTTGATTTCCTCTAGTGATTAATTAGTTAAAAATGGAGCTAAATATTTGAATAATGAACTATGAATTAAAGGATATTATGTAAAAAGTTATAAAAACCCTCATGTAAAATTTTTAAAAAAAGTACATTTAAATGATATTAAAGCGTTGGCTTAATATATAGTATAATCTGTAATAGTGTGTGGTTTAAAAAAAACAACATATTCCCGCTCTTGCGCAACTTGAGCCGTCGCGTTTATATATACAAAATAGTGGAAAGCATAGAATATTCCCATCATCAGAATTTATGGGTCCAATCCTCAAATGTATAGGTGATGGTTTCGTATGTAGAAATCATGAAAAGCCAACTAATTATTCTTTTTTTTTTCCCATAATAAAGACTTAAAAGCATCATAATATAGAGAGACAAAGAGACAAGGAAATGAAGAGAAAGAGAAGTAAAGCACCTGAAGTGTGCTTATTGAAATAAAATAGCAACTTAAAGCACTTAATTTAAGTGTGCTTATACAAAGAAAAAGCATATCTCAATGTACCATAAAGAAAAAAAAAGTAGAGAATGAGAAGTACTCCTATGTATTGTAAGGAGAGATTCAAACCCTAGAATCACCTGATGCTATATGTCTTCCTAAAATGTGTCAAACTACAAACATCAGTAGGGTCACCTTGGTTGGAAGTTGGAACCAAATATGTTTCATAAATATCAGTCAAGACCCTACATAATGAATGTGGTTTATTAACTTAACAACATATCTTTCACCCTACCAAGAGGACTCATGTGAAGTATTATTTTCTAGCTAACATCTCTCTCTCCCTCTGTATAATATAAGTTAAGGATGGTGCTAGCGTGACACCAGAAAAGTTGTCGACACCAAGCTATTTTGATTCAAAAAGGGTCAATCCTTTAGGATTTAAGGGCTCAAATTTAGTGAGCGTGCTCTATCCACCATGTAGATCATCCTCACAAAAAATCAGCTCATTCTAAAACATTAAACCCATCAAAAGTTGATCAGAAATTGATTGAAAATTAATAGTAAAAAATGAACGGTGAAGAAAATAACCAATTTTTAATGAGATTAGAAATGTTAGATTGATTTGAATTTTGGTGAGGATGATCTGCATGTTGTGGAGAACACCCTCACCAAATTTTAGTACTTGGATCATAGAAGACGACCGCTTTTTAGATCGAATAAACTTGGTGTCGACACCTTTTTCTGGTGTCACGCTAGCACAGTTTTAAGTTACATACACCGATTAAGGTTAACACAAATCACTCGATAAAACTAAAATTGGGGTTAATTTTGACTAGTAAGTACTCAAGTATAAGCAAGGCGAAAGAAAGGAACAGTCAACAAAGAACATTTAATTATGTCTACTCAAATTTTTTTTTTTGACAACCAGGCATCCGGGCCTCTTAGAGCATCCGACTAGTCCCTAGGAT
Organism: Macleaya cordata; assembly: GCA_002174775.1. Taxonomy (NCBI): domain Eukaryota; kingdom Viridiplantae; phylum Streptophyta; class Magnoliopsida; order Ranunculales; family Papaveraceae; genus Macleaya; species Macleaya cordata. The sequence continues at coordinate 101,705 of MVGT01002401.1, read as the reverse complement.
GTAGATAGAGACATTCCTATCTACACAACCTGGGTGGAATCTTATTGTAGGAGTGGCAATCAAAAAAAATTGAATCATCGACCTCAAGATTTTGAGTGAAGTAAGAAAAATAAATTTAAAAAGTATTTATTGTAAGTGAAAAATCCTCATTTAAGTGATTTTATGGAGCGGTCTGTGAGTAATCGAACCCATTGTGAAAAAGTTTTGTATCAAATTAGATTTGCACAAAAAGTCTTGCTCTAAAGCTGATGCTAGCTATTCTTACTTTTAGAATTCCAATTTATTTCAATGATAAGGGAAAGAATAAATGTAGGGTTCGTATCTTTTTTTTTCTAATAGCGGATTTTATACTAAGTTGAATAGAGATACAAGAAAAAAAAAATTGAATGTTCGATCCTCTTTCAATTTGGATATATTGTTCTTATGAACTTTTTAATCTAGAGACTCTCAACGGTTTTGAACTCCATCCCAACGGTAAAGTATCTTCAACCAATGAAAGAAGAAGATTTTTGCTAGAAACTTCATTAATGGACGAGGATGAAGTTATCAAATAAACTCCATTAATGATAAAAATAAACTCCTAAGTCCTACCCCAACCATTTTGGTTGTTCTGGAGTGCCCCTAACCTAGGGGACCCTTCCATCCAAAATGGGGAACCCTTTAATAACAACCCAATAGAAATGATTGAAGTCGTTAGTAGTTGATCCCATCACCTAGGTTCAAACTCGCCTTCACTTTAACTACTAACGTCTAACAAACAACCACTCTTTCACCGATAAAAAAATGTTTATATAGCATTGAAACCACCCACCACCAGATTAAATCGTGTGTTTCCATTTGGCTGGTTGATTTTTCAAAAAAAATCAATGGGATTTTTGGAACTCTATATGATATAAGCAGTCTCTTGTTTAGGCTTATGAGAGTTCTTGGAAGGGATAGGTTGTAATCGGTAGCCCTTGGGGCTGCCACATATGGCGATCGGCCATGAGAGATAGAGTATTGTAAAGTTGATAATAGTTGACACCATGGTTGGTGCAACGCCAGGTATGGGTTAACATTGAGGAAGTTTGAAAATGGTGTAGTTTTGAGGCGTCGGGGTTTGGTTGCCATAAGTATCTTCTGCAACTCTTTTTTATATATTGTGGATTCTTCTTATTCGTAGATGTAATTTTGTCGAACCACGTTAAATACAATATCTCATGGTATGTTGTTTATTATTTGGATCATTGAATTTATTGTTCTTTTGCAAGAGAATTTCAGCTTTAAAATCTTAATAGAGAAGAATATTCTCACTAAAAGTTAAACCAAATTAGTAAAATAACAGAACAAGACACGCAAAATGGGGAAATAGATTCTGAACTCTGATTTTAATCAACACCATTCGATACTCACACTTCAAAGGGTTGTTGAGTAGCATTGCGCACTAGAATAAATGAACAGAACCCATATCTTTTAGCTCCACTACTACATAATGCCACTTGTCAATTCTTAAAATTTCATCAGCTAAGGGTACATGAGGCTGAATTGAAAAAGGAAATTGATTTCCTACTAGCTATAATCTAATAGTCTATTTGGACAAGGAATTTGGGGGAGGGATTTTGTGGGGACCATGGATTTGGTGGAAAAATCATGTTATATTTTTCCTCAAAATTCCTGGTCCACACAAAATCCCTCCCAAAAATCCCTTGTCCAAACAGACTACAAGAGATTTCCTTAAAAGATGTTGAGAAGTGATAAATTTAGGGTAGCACAAGGCTTGTCAATCAACAAAAGTTTTATTGCAATGCCATCTTTGCAAGAATCGCCTCAACACTACCACTGTACCTCACATAAGAAAAAAAAAACCTCACATACGAAAGAAATACTCTTTAGTGGATCCCACAACTAAGAAGAGATCCATCCATATGACCATAAAGAAATCAAAAATGATTCTGACCACACATCTTTTGGACTATTTAATTGAAGGAAGGAAAATGTTTAAAATGTTTAATGTGCGTTCAATGTGTTATAGAGTTCACATTAACAAAATCCAAAAATTGATGATAAATGCCTATTTATCATGTAAATTATTTTCATAAAAAATTATACCACTCTAGAACTTCTAGAACTTCTAATAATCCTATAAAAATTAAATGATTTATGGGTTATATATACATTTTGTTGAAATTGGAATTTTAAAATGGGATGATTGTCGTCTTTCCAATAATGTCAGGCTTTCTAATGTTGGGCAAAGTATCCCTCCTCATTTATTTGACGGTTAACCAAGTCTAGTATTATGTATCCTTATTTGTAGTGATGTGCGGTTCATCATGTGCCTCACGTGTGGGGGTGTAAGAACAGACTAGCACAACCCTTTTGGATGAGAGCGAAAGGGGCGAACACGGGTAGTCTATGTGGGTTACTTGTGTTGACCAAAAAAAAATTTATGTTTTTCAAATTATGTTTTATAAGATTATTCTCCTTGCTATATAGATCACTCTTGTAACAAATCAATCATTTCTAAAACTTTTAACCTCATCAGATGTTGATCGAAAAAAAATGATAATAATGAACAATTTATTTTTCAATCAACTTTTGATAGCATTAGATGTCTTATAATAAATTAGTTTTTTTGGAAGAATGATCTATATGACGAGGAGAACAATCTTACAAAATAATCAATTATTGGTTCGCCTCTATACGGACCCCACGAGCCTTAGAACCGATGTATGTGGAGTGTAAATTTAAAGTGAGTTTTTTAAAAAGACACAATCGATAATATTATATTATAAAAATAAGGTTGCAGGTGAGACCACTTGAAGGTGACCTATGAGCAGATGTGATCTCAACATTGAGGAGATAATCTTCACAAAAAATTAGCAAATGGATTAACTCCACATAGCATCCGCCGTTACGTGTAAATTGAGTGTAATTATTATTGAAATAAAATTACATGTGGGCACACTTGGAGGCGCATGTAGGTTGATGTCCAAACGCGTTATGTACGTACTCCATCAACAAACTCAATTTGCCACCTCACGCGTGCTACGCATGTGTGAGTTGATAAATTATGCAATGTGTTACTTGAAAAACGAGTGCAATTGTTATAGAAATATAATTGCATGTGGGCCCACTTTGAGGCAGTCTATGGCTTGATACAATTTGAAGCGATGAGAAGATCATCGTCACAAAACTTTAACCATTGGATCATATTTGAGTGGGACTTATAACTGGTGTAAATAGAGTGTAAGTTTTTAGTAAGTTTTTTCTTTTAAAAAAAAGGACACAATTGGAATTAATCCAATTGGTGATGGAGGTGTACTATGACTCATTTGAGCCGAATAGGAGCCCCATATAAATAGTAGAGATATTTGGTGAAAATGTTCCTTATCATAAAGTTCATTCCAACTAAAAATTAGTATATTTTAAAAAATTCAACCCCATCAAAAGTTGATTGAAAAATCAACAGTTTATTATTCGATATAAATGAAAATAATTTTATAACGGTTAATTTTACAATCGACACGTGTGAGTTGACAAATTATGAGATGTGTTACTTATAAAACGAATGCAATTATTATAGAAATAAAGTTGTATGTGGGCCCACTTTGAGGCAGTCCATGGCCTGATGCAATTTGAAGCGATGAGAAGATCATCGTCATAAAACTTGAACCCTTTGATCATATTTGAGTGGGACTTATAACTGGTGTAAATAGAGTGTAAGTTTTAAGTAAGTTTTTTCTTTAAAAAAAATGGACACAATTGGAATTAATCCATTGGTGATGGAGGTGTACTATGACTCATTTGAGCCAAATAGGAGCCCCATATAAATAGTAGAGATATTTGGTGAAAATGTTCCTCATCATAAAGTTCATTCCCATAAAAAATTAGTCTATTTTAAAAAATTTAACTCCATTAAAAGTTGATTGAAAAATCAACAGTCTATTATTCGATATAAATTAAAATAATTTTATAACGATTGATTTTACAATCGATAATTGATGGCATAAAGAGTTTTGGAATTGATATTTGATTTTTTTTTTTTTGTGAGAATGATTTAGAGGGTGAGCAGAACATTCTCACAAAATTTAAACCATTAGATTATTTTCATGTGGGCTCAACAATGTGAATCAACAAGGGGGCAGAGGATATGTTGCTCTCTCAGTTTTTTTAGGGAAATTTTTGGAGAAGTTTTTTCTTGTTGGACTCAAATAAAGATGATCGAAGAATTCTATGTGGATCATCTACATAGTCAAATTTTAACAATGAAATTGATGGCTCAAAAATTCTCATAAAGAAACAACACACACATAAAACACAATTCAATTAAATTTGCATTGAACATTTTATTCTTAATTCAATCAATGATGATCGACATACCATTCCAACCACCTACTACTAGGACTGATAGAAACCAACCAACCATACAAGTATGCATTTTGCATTCTTTCTAGCTCATCTAGTTCTGGTCTCCTTCATCTTCTTGTTCAAGACATTCCTTAGTGCATATGCAGCGACGGCGAAATCCACGGCATTCCCCACCAGAAAATCCCTCTGTTTGGCAAATAGCAGCACAATTGCTCCCACTTACACATATCCCATGGAACTTTTCGCTCGCTGCGTGACACTCCCTTGCTTCCGCCACCTTCCGCCCCATCTCTTCTACAAAATTATGATTAATTAGTTTTGCTGAGACTTTTAGGACAAAGTTTTTGTCGGGTCTACATGGAGTTTTAATTTATAATAAAACTCCCATTGGCAGTTTTTGGGTAAGAATGTTCTCCTTACTATGTAGATCCTCCTCACTAAATTCTAAAACTCCTAACCACTACATCTATTGATGATTCAATCACCGTCACCTTCTAATTATTAGTAGACGATTGGGTTATAAGTTCTAGAATAAACTGATTTTCAACGAAAATGATCTACATGATGATTGAGGAGAATATCCTTACTTAATATCTGCTATTGGATCATCTCTATGTAGATCCTACAAATCACACTGTAAACTTATTATATAAATAATGACGTAAGTGTATCTTATATATAACGACACGTGCATAATGCATAACCATGCCATCGTTACCTTAAGATCGTACCCATTAATCTAATATTGGATAATAAAATGGCATGGTTATTTTTTACTTAAGAAAATGGTGAGGAATTATATATGGAGTGAAATTAAGAACCAATACGTACCAGTGGTGAGAAGAAGCAACAAAAGGACGAGAACAGTAGTTGAAAATACACGGATGCTGCGCTCCATTGGATGAGAGAGAAACAACTGATACTAAAAATCTATATAGAATCTAGAGAGAGAAAGAGATCCGAAAGTCAGTTAGCTATAGCCTAGTGATACAAGAAAGAAAACTAAACAAGTCCTTATATAGGAGGTTTTTCAAAACAATTAGTTAGACACCAACTAAATGATTAAATTTTTTTATCTGTACTTTCTTAAAATGTATAAAGTCTAAAGATTATGTTTTCTTAATGTTAGATTTTCTTCCAATTTAGCCTGGCACATCCTAACCACCCATCTCATATTGGACGCTCTGGATTAATATTTATCCACAAATTCTTAATAGATAGATTTTTATTTATTTTTCGATTTTCATACCAAATTAATAATCGACGGTTCTTTGTAAATTGTGGATTGTCTTGAATTGTAGGGTTCGCCTTAGACTTGGCAACGGGTCGTATTTGGGTCGATCTTAGGCGGGTTGTTGCCCTATTCGTTTAGCATTTTTTTATACAAAACAGTTAAATGGGTCAAGTCAATTCTAACCCTAATAAAATTGAAGGGGAACGGGTCAGAAAATCCCAACTTTAACCCTATTTGTTTAGCTTGCGGGTCTAGTTAGGATAAAGTCTGGCGGGTCGGGTTAGGATAGGATTGGCGCAGTGGTCATTTTGTCAACTCTAGCCATCCCCATACTTCATAGGAGCCGTGGATTTTGAATTATTATAGGGCTCTCATAATAATTCGAGTCTAGATTTTAAATTTTGTCAGGAATTTCGACCCTAGGTCCCTAACAGACCTGCTGATAGAGAATTAAAAACAACCACAAACTAGTATGAAAAGAAAAGAAGCTACCAACTTACAAACATGAAAGGGTGAATTATCAATAAAAGTGAGTATTTTGAATGTCATTTAATTGTATTATATTTCCACCCTACCTTTTCTCTTTCTACCCTTTTAACTGTTTCAGTTACCTTTTTCTTACACTCCTATTCATTTGCCTACAGGGCCTCTGTGGAGATGATTAAGGGCTTATAGTTTCTAAGGATGCTTTCTTTATGTGGCCCCTCGAATGAATGTGTTTCTTTGCTAAAACCCAGGGTAAAGAACACGCCTAAAGCACAAAAAAAAATCTCTACCCAAGTTTCACTTGAAAATATTAAACCAGTGTATTTCACAAATACTAACAACTTAGAGAGACACAAATCTAGTGGTATGATAAAAATTTGTGAATCTTGATGGAATTGGTGCCAGTCAATGGACTGTCCATCGACCCGATTATAGATTTGACCAACACAAATTCATTCGATCGATGGATGATCAATGACCAATCCAGTGAACAAAAGCTATTTTTAAATCGGATAATTCTATTTGTACTTCTTGGATGACTCTCAGGATAAGGTGGCGAGATCTGCTTTTTGTAAAGTTATTTCAAACCGCTTTTAATACTCCTCAATCTTAAGGAAGTTTTGACGGATATGAGGGTTGGGGGTGGGGTTTGTTTTTGGTTGAGGTTGGTATTGGAGTTGCCCTGAGACATTTTAAGTATAACAACAAGTCACTAAATATATATATGTATATATACATCATGATGTCTAAGGATACTTTAATGAATAAACCCTTTGGTACTGACACTGCATGTTTGCCCATAAAGTTGGGTTTTTCCCTGTTATGTTATCTGATACCTTCTTGTCCATATCTCAAACACAACTTCCTTACTAACCCATGTAAAGAGATAGAAATAAAAGAAACACAAAGATGAAAGAAAACGATTGAAGGAATGGAGCTAAGATATGCACTGGGGTGATCGAAGATCATCATGAACAACAACTGATTTAGAAGGGTAAGTTTGAAGGTCAAAATAAATGAAACAATGACGAGAGGGACTACATTATTTATACAGGTGGCATGTTTAAATTTGACTCCTCGCGTTGTACATAAATTTTACCAGTACATAATATAGTTTTGAAAAATTCTATTTCTAAAGCATTCTTTACACCAAACTTTTCACTTGCTCAATTCCAAGCTCTGTCTATCGAGTCCCACGTAGAGACAATCCAATAGCTGATTTTTAGTGTGGTATAATCCTCATTAAAAACTAACCCATTTTAAAACTCGTAATCCACTCAAAGGGTAATTGATAATTAACAGTCTATAATTCAATAAGGATAATTTTTTCACGTTTGATTTGCAATCACTAGATAATAGGGTTACAAGTTTTATAATGAGCTGAATTTTGATAAATATTGTCGAAGAACATTGTCACCAAAAATAATTAACCTCTAAATCTTTTCCATGCAGGACCCATGATCGTCCCCGAGTGATTGAGAATCAATGGTCTATACTTCAACAACGATGATTGTTTTCATTATTAATTTTCAATCACTGGATGATAAGTTTATAAGTTTTAGAGTGGGCTGAATTTCAGTGAAAATCTACATAATAATAAACATCTTCATTAAAAGTCAACCCATGGATCATTTCATGTGAAGTTCAAATAACTTCAAAATAGTGTAAAGCTTAGTGTAAGGAATATTGGTGTAGAAATAAAAAATTTCTTTAGTTTTAAACTTTTAAAATTACAAATATTCCACCATTTGATTTAAGGGAAACTAATCTCATGGTCTTATGATTTTAATGTTTTCCGACATGCCACAAGGTGACTCGAAGAATGTTTGCAAGATTTAAATTCGGGACTATAAGCCTTTGTTGGATTCACAGAAATTTTCTGTCAAAGCGTTAACATAGTAGTGTCAAAAGTATTATGTTTGATTCAATGAGATAGTTGATACAAATGACATACGCAAACTAAATTCGCAAATGCAAACATTTATCGTTCATCACGTGTTTGTAAGTATTTGTTGAAGACATTTAACAGCAAATATTTGGTGGAATTTGTAGTGGGCCTAGAAAATACAATCGGAGATTATATCCTTAATTGTCTTTTAATTAATGTATTGATTTTTAATTAGTACTAACAAAAAATTGTGAATATTCACATTTGTGAACTTACATTACGTACCAAGCAGAGCAGAGCTTTTAGTAATTACCAGAATTGTGACGCTCCAGCTCTTGATGAACTGCGCTCCCTTAGTTTGAGCTGACTATTTTTTTATTAGCACCCAACTTAACGTTTGTTTTCAACTGTTAGGATTTCACCCGCTGTATGCTTAGGATTCACCACAAACAATGACAAGCAAATACTAACACGAAAATAATAGAGAAAAGAGATAGAAATACACCACAAACGATTTACGTGGTTCACCACTCTTTGGCTACGTCCACGGCAAAGAACAACTTCTTTCACTAAGATCAAAGGAATTACAAAGTAAGCCACACACTCAACTACTCTCACAAGCTTCTCTCTAGCTTGCTTCTCAAACTTCTCTCTCTATAATATTACTTCTCTACAATATTTCTCTCACACTCTTCTCTCTATCCTCAGACTCACAACCCTTTCAAGAGATCTCACACTCTTAATGCTGTTTTTCTGAATGCTTTAGGCTAATGCCCTACTCCTATATTTATAGCCTCCAATAGGTATCCCAATCCTAAAAAGAAAAGAGAATCCTAACTAAATATGAAAAGGAACCCCACCTAAAATAGAAGTTCCCTCAAATGCAAGAGAAAGGAAGTTTCTAAAACTTTGATTGATTTTTCCAAAACTTCACAAATCTTTACCTTTTGGAAAAACTCTACTTCACGTACACGTTCTTCTCTTCACGCTCATCATCATCACCTTTTGGCAAAATACTTGCAGCTTCATCTTCAATCTTCTTTGATCCATTTATCTTCATCTTATTGTTGTCTTTGCACTTCATCATCAACCATCCACATTGAGTAACTCCCAAGTTGCTCTCCATCTTGGGAATCACACTAACATCATCAACCATCGCATCATCATCATCTTCAAGCTTGCATATCTCAAACACAGCATATGTTTGAGCCACATATTCTTTTCAATATCTCCTTTTCTACTAGTTTGGTAGACTTCAGCATTGGCTTCCACTCCTTTGCAACTCTTGTAATTGCTCCACCTGCTCTATCAACTCTACTAGCTCCAACGGCTCTACCAATGGCTCCACCTGTTCCACCAAAATTTGTATTCCCTAAAAGGACATACAAATTATCAACCCTCTTTGCCATGAATATGATACGAGAATTCCTTTTAACTTTCGTGAGCCCATACTTCACATCAACCTGACAACCCTTCAAATCCAGCGCACCCAAGGATATTACATTCCTTTTCACACTAGGAACATGATGCACACAAGTCAATGTCCTCAACAAACCATTTGTGGTCCTGATTTTGATTGTTCCGATCCCTACTACATTACACATCACATTGTCACATATAAAGACTTTACCAACTACATGTGTATAGAAGGTAAACCACTCTTTATGAGGACATACATGATAGGAATAAGTAGAATCAAGAATCCATTCTTTCGTTTTCGTTTCTTTATCGATAATTGACAGGACCTCTCCACAATCCTCATCATCTGACTTTCCAATGGCTATAGCAGCCGTTCCCTTCTCCCCTTCTTTCTTTTTCTTCTCAGGACAATCTCGTATCATGTGCCCTTTCACTCCACAGTAGAAAATTCCAACTCCATGATTGGTTTTCTCTCTTTCGAAGCTCCACCCTTCCAAGTACCACTTCCACTCTTCTTCCCTCCTTCAACAAACAGACCTAGTGACTTATCATGTTTCTCTTCCGCTTTTTCAAACTTTTCATCGGAGAATATAACACTCTTTGCTTGTTCTAAAGTGATAGTGTCTCTACCGTAAAGTAGTCTTAATTAAGTGCTTATGAGTACGTCGTAATAACGTAAGCAAAAGAACTGGTTTATCTTCATCCTCTAACTTAATGCCAACATTAGATAAATCACCAAGAACTCGTTTGAACTCACCTATATGGGTGTGTAGATCTACACCCTCTTCTCTTATGAAAGAATATATCTGTTGCTTCAAAATCAATCGATTGGTGAGACTTTTAGCCATGTAAAGGTCTTCCAACTTCTTCCATAATTCTATTGCAGATGTTTCCTCCATCACATCATACACAACTTCGTCAGACAATCCCGAACGAATAGTACTTACCGCTCTTGAATTTATATTCTCTACCAAATAAATAGTTAATAAAAATTCTCAAGTAAAGAAATGCTTCGAATAACCATGAGGCGTATAATCCTGAAAAATATAATCTTATACAAATTCTCCGATTTTGATCCTTGGTATTTTGGAAACCACATCACCCATTCCGATTTTGATCCTTGGTTCAAGAACAATAACCATCGATGGAGGAGTATTAAACTCTAAGGAAAAATCACTGTCCCGGTCAATAAGGGTGTTTCGTTGAGCCTTCGCTCTTATGGAATTTAGAATCCCATATTAATGCATCATGAATATGTTAACCAAAACCTTTCATATTCTTTAGATCTTATTTCAAAATCGAGTTCAAAACCATCAATACTCGAGTAACTATAATACATCCTGTCACCAAGAAGTTGGGTTAATGCAATAATATAATAATTCATTAATCTTCGAAATAAACCATCATGATGAGAATATGAAAATTTGATACCAAATCTGTCTTTAGAATTCTAAAATTCGTCGTTTAATCATCAAAACAGTTTTGTGCGCAACACGCATAAATAGAATTCAAAATCCAACTTAAATTCATAAGAAACCGTTAAGCATAAAAAGGTTCATTAAATTTACAAGATTACACATTTGTGTTAGTGAATATTGGCCACAAAAGTTTACCTTTAACATACATAAACAGGTTGAGGAGTTAAATAACAAGAGGAGAACCAAAAGACGATTTTTAGGCGTATTACATAAGAACAAGAGTTGTACATAAGGTCAATTTAAGAGGTCTAATAAACTGATTAAACAAACTTTAAAAGTTCTCAAATTTATACTAAAAGTAGATATATGTGTCATGAAAGTATAAGAACTGAAATCACTTAATTCAGAATTATACAACGGAAGTTATACCCATTTTTGTACCAGCTGTGCAGTAAAACCGAGAATTCAGATTTCAGAAATGCACAGTTTAACGAAAATAGTCGCTGTGGATTATTTACAAATCGGATTTTGGTGATTCCAAAAGCATTAGAAAGATAACAGATAAATGTATAATTCTTATTCATAGTATTAAAACAGAAAGTAAATCAATCTAGAAGAAAAATACTAATCTTTTAGACTTTCTCAGCAAAATTGATTTTGTCAAAACTCAAAGGTAATTTTCAGAATTAAAAACATATAGTAAATGAGCTCATTGTTGATATAGTAGTGACTATGTAGTAAAAACGTGAATTTACAATTTTATATCGAAAATATAAAATAATCAGCTCATTGTTGTTAGTAAAATAACCTAAAAACAGATCTATTGTTTTGTGTAAAATAAGTCCAATAATTATTCCATTAGTTGTAGATAAACCAACTCAAAAATTAGTCCAAAACTTAAGCTTTCATGGATACCTAAATTAAGAACCATTATATGCTTAAAATTTTAAAATCATGATTAATACATATGATATCCAATAATAAAAACTTATTATGCATACATATATCTTAAGAGATGAACATTTTCATAAAATTTCAAACATAGTAATCGATAAAACATCCCACTAGAAATGGTTCAATATGACCTACCTTTGATAGCTAGAAATTATCCAAGAGGGTGGTGATCTTCTCAAATTCTTCTTCTCTTAATTTTCCTTCCTCTCTTCCTATTTCTCTCTTCTCAATTCTCTCTTAACTTACATCATATTTGTCTTCATAAACTACCTCCTTATATAGGTAAAAATGGAATCTAAGGTGGTGGATGAAAATAAAAATTAATGGTGGTGGATTAACTATTATAATGGTGGACTAGACATCACTTAGTGTTTGTGGACTAGCCATCATACTTAGTGGTGGTGGACTAGCCATTATAATGTGGTAAATCTATTATTATTATTATTTATTTATTTATTCAATTTATTTTATTTTATTATAGATATGTAGATAATTATTTTGTGACTTTAACTTAATTTCTAAAAACAAAAGAAAATATATGCATTTGTAGATATGTAAGTATATTCTAATATATAAATATACATGTAGATGAGTTCATCACATATTTATACATACTTATATGCATACACACACATATATATATATATAACTTAATTCTATAAGTGGTTAGTGAATAGTAAAATTACTTCTTGGCACACATGCAACAAAATAATATCTATGGGTCATTGGGTCAACAAAGATTTAAGGGTTAATTTTTTTTTTTGGGTGTTACAATAAACGTCTTCACCAACATACAAAGAGAAGTGTCAAGCAGATGAAGAGAAATCGCCATAAACATTGTATTTATTGATAATAATATTAGATTACATAGGACAAACTAATGATAATACTACAACCAAGTAGTTTTGATCTCATCTATCATCTCCCACAATCAACTGTTTTATGTGAAGAATGCACAATCTTTGAGCCCACATAAGAAATCATGTTTATGTGTAACAGTGTAAGTATACCACATGTCAACCAGTTGAGTGTTTATACCAAACTTTCAGTATATCCTATCCTACTTGTTTGTTGTTTCCACATATATCAACAGAAAAAAAAAAATCTAAATTTTAAATTATAGTGCATTACAAGGCAGGCAGATTAGACCTGAACATAATCCCTCCCAATTAAGGCTTGTAGGTAGCTAAGCAGGTAGGCAAGAATTGAAACATAAGTTAAACTACGTAGGAATAGGCCGCACGTACATAAGCAAGCAGGCGTAGATCAATAAGTTTAGAGCAAAAAAGCTAGGCTAATAAAAGGCTTGGCCGTAGCCTCTTTATCAATTTATCGCTCTACATCAGCATAACAGCCCTAAAATTCATAGATTAGTATAGACGTCGTCACAACGATTATGGTAGGCAGTGCACGACTCATAAATATGCCTCTCGCAATGACGCGCTCCTAACGTTGGCCTCCTTCTTTCTTTCACCTTAGTATCTAAAAACATAGATAACACCTTATTAAAACACGTGTTAATTTCATCATACATTAAAAACTTGTCAATCATAAAGAATGTGAACATCATAATTTTGATATACCTAGCTGTATCAAAATTCAAGTTCACCATTTTGCCACCGTGCACGTTAATTAAACAAAAACCATAGACGTCAATAAATTAAAAAAAAAAAGAAAGAGAAAATGAGAAGTGGGGAAAAGCAGTGAATAAATATTTTGGCCAAATATTTTATTAATTTCTCACTCCCCATTCCGTACTCTGACAACGACCACTAATGGATGCAGTGCACATGCTTCACGTCTTGTCAGTCAGAAGCATCAGAAATTAAATAAACAGCCCAGATTAAACCCAGTACAGATTCACCAACGGTCCAGATTTCAAATTTCCCTAAAACCTGCAAAAACATTTTTCTCTTCACTTTTGTAATAAAAGCAAAGGTCCTCTTAACTACAGTATGAAAATTTTCTTTTGATTTTTTTTTTTTGGGTTCGAAAAAAACGATAGCGATAGACATAAAAGGAAGCTTTTTAATTTTTCATTTCTTGTTGTTATTGTTTTTTTTTTTTACTCTTCTGTTGTTCTTGAAATTTGGTTCTCATAAGGGTTCAGGTTTAGAGAGAGAGAGAATTAAAAAGAGGTTGTAAAAAAAGGTCTTTCATGGCGATCTCGAAGAACGAGAGGTTTTCAGAGCTTGGTTGATGTTCTATCACGCTTTTACTGTTTTGGATTTGGTGAAGAAAAATGCTCGATCTTTGAGCCTCTTCCCTTCCCTATCACATATATTCAATAAGTTTTTATACTTTTATGTCCTTTCTTTTTCATCTTTGATTTTGCTTTCTGGATTTTGTTCTTCTGTGTGTGTAAGAGAGAGAGAGAGAGTGTCTCACAAGAAGAAGAAGAAGAAGTAGCTCTCGAAAGCTAGAGAGAGAAACAAAAAAAGAGATTTCAAGTTCTTTGGAGATGCTGAATCATTAAATTTTTCCAAGGTGTTCTTTCTTGCTTTGTTTTTTTTATTTTTAAGAGAGAGAAAGAGTTTGTGGAATTGAGATTAGAGACTTGTTTCTGAAAATTGTGGGTTTTAATTGGTTTAGAAATCATGGGTTTTGTTATCTTATGTGAAATGCAGAGGTTCTTAAGCTAAAGATGGTGACTGTTATTTGATTTTGAGATATTTTGCAGTGAAAAGTAGGAAAAAGAAGAAACTGAGAAGAACCCTAATTCCGTGAAAGATCTTCTAGCTAGATGGAAGACTAGATATAAATGAGTAAACTGAACTTTCGATGTCTTCTTCAACTGAGCTTTCCTTTTTTAGAAAGTTAGGGTTTTGAAAATGAAGCTTTCTTCGTCTTCAGGGTTGGGACAGCAGAGTCAAGAAGGTATGTCTTCTTATTCATCATCATCATCTTCTTCTTCAAAGACTTGAATTTGGTACCCTCGTGATCTATACAGAATGTTGTTGGCATCCTAAGGAGGACCGTACTCCCTAGGATACAGACCGTTGGATGGTCTTTGAGTTCGTGTGATGTGACTTTCGAGGACCATCCGACGGTTTGGAACTATTGAAGCTGTAATTTTCAGGTCCTTCAAAAGGATCGAGCTGGATTATGATGACTGTAATTTTACTGTTCAAAATTCTGGTAACAGGGGAGAAGAGATGTTTGAATTCGGAGCTTTGGCATGCTTGTGCTGGTCCTCTTGTGTCCCTACCGACTGTCGGTAGCCGCGTCGTCTACTTCCCTCAAGGCCACAGTGAGCAGGTACCCTCCCTCTCTCTCTCTCTCTCTGTCCTTCTCTGTTTTTCTCTCTCTAGCTTTCTTTTTTGTGATCAATTCTGCATTTTGAAGTTTTGAATTACACTTTTTATTTGATCACAGGTTGCTGCTTCAACCAACAAAGAAGTTGATGGCCATATCCCTAATTATCCGAGTCTTCCTCCGCAACTTATCTGCCAACTCCACAATGTTACAATGCATGTAAGTTTGGATTTATATTGAAATATTTTTTCGCCTTTTTTGGTTTAGATCTTTGTTTACTAGAAAGGTGGAAGAATTTAAAGGAAGTCTGGTATTTTTTGTTGTGAAATTTCAGGCAGATGTTGAAACCGATGAAGTATATGCACAAATGACTTTGCAGCCATTGACACAGGTAATCTTGAGCGAATTTTAGTTGATTTAAAAAACTATTTTATTTGTTTTGCTTATCTGAGATTTGGAATTTTTTTGAATAAGATTCTGAAGAAAAATATTATCTTGGCATTGTTCAGCAAGAACAGAAGGATACTTATCTCCCTGCTGAGTTGGGTATTTCAAGCAAGCAGCCGACAAATTATTTTTGCAAGACTTTAACTGCTAGTGATACTAGTACCCATGGAGGGTTCTCTGTTCCTCGACGTGCTGCTGAGAAAGTGTTTCCTCCTTTGGTATGCACCTTGTGGGCAAGTTATTTTTCTGTTTTGTAATGTCTAATAGGTAAAAAATTGTAATTCTTTTTGTGCAGGATTTTACACAGCAGCCACCAGCACAGGAGCTTATTGCACGGGATCTTCATGATGTTGAGTGGAAGTTCAGGCACATTTTTCGAGGTAGGTTAAGCTTTTAGGCACTGAGTTCCTTGTTTTACTTTGGCAAATATGTTTAACATTTCTATGGGGCGCCTGTGCACTCAGGCTGAGAATGACAAACTTGTTTAACATTTGACTGAAATAATAGTGTTACAAGATGTATATTCTTATAGGGCTGTTCATAGGTATCAGCTTCCTCCAGCCTGTGAATGATTTAAGAACATAACAGCCCACGTTTATCCTCTTCCATAACTCTTCTCATTTTCATTTTCCATATTCTCATTTTTGTTTAGAACTGCTAAATTTTCCATACATTATGCCGACCTCTATAATTTAATGCACCATCTTGAGGTTTGATTTCAACATTGTGAACTCAGGATTCTCCTTTATCTCTTTTGTCTTGTTGCTTTCTCACCCAAATTTAATTGCTGAACTTATGACTCTTATATGCTGAGGTTCTCCTCAGATTTTGTATTTATTTCGTGTCATTTGTTGATCAAGGAGTTCATATCATCTATCGTTACCCCCAACTATTCATCCTCTGTGTCACTATATTCACTTGGTTGTCCAAGCTTGCCTCTTTGTCCAAAATGTGATTAGAACCTTTACAAAGGGCAATGAAAGTATAATGCATCAAGTCAAGCTTCCGTAGTCTTGCCGGATCAATTTAATTGCTGTCTTTAGTCAAGTCATGAACTTTTTTTGTCCTCCCTTCAACCTTCCTTTTTGAACTGTACGAGGAAAACTGCAAATTGAACTCTCTTGCACTAGGGCTTCATCGTTGAAAATCCCAAAGCATGACAACTTTTCATCTCTCTTGAGTTGCTAGATGCTCTAAAGTTTGGTAACAACTCCTTGAATTGATTGATTGGGAAACAGAGAACATTATTCATAACTTGAGGATAGGGACTCATGTTGCATTTTAATAATAAGCAAATCAAGATAGGTGATTGATGATATCATGATGTTTAGACAAATAAGTGTATGGTACAATAAGTCTAGCTTAACTGGAGTAAGGGATCACAAGTTACTATGTTCCTTCATTGATATGCAGTTTTTTATTACTTTTGTTCTTTATATGCATATTTCCATCAACTTTTTGGTGAAAGTTCATGGTCTGTGAGTATTTGGAGTGTGTAAATCCAGTTATTGGATTATCTCCCACTGTGTACTACATTCTAAATGATCATAGTGGATGAGATGATATAAATCTCCAGTTGGAAGATCCCTTGAAGATGATTGAGGATAATGGCATGGTAAACTTGAACCTACAAGCTATTTAAAAAGAGTGGTTCTAAAAATTGGTCGCTGCCAAGTTGACTCAGTCGAATTGTCTCCTTATTGCCTGAGAATGGTACTGAGTTTCAGAGTTGAACTTCAGTATGATCTTACAAGCTCCCTTTGTATGATGCAATGAATGCTGAAATAATTAGAGAATAGATAGTGAAATCTAGTTCTGCAGTTGAAGTAATAGTGAATGGTTGATGATCTCGTTACCTCCTTTGGTAAGAAAGCTTATTTTAAGTGTGGTCTTCCATTGATCGATCAAGTGGTCAACAATCAAAACTATGGAAAATGGCTGTCTAAAGGGAGAGAACTATCTGTGTTGTCAATTGCTAACGTAGCAGGTTTCTCAATAAAGCAGTAGTTGCTGTTACTGCGTTATATCTTAGTAGGATGCTGGTGGTATAACGAGAGCTAAGTGCCATGTTCGCCTAACGTGTAGACCACTACTCTGCGGTATAGGTCTATTAGGTAATAAAGTTGACTAATGATTTACAACGAATTCCATTCAGGATTGCCATCATTATTACTATAAGAGTTCATACCTACTTTAAGGTTACTATAGAAGTTTCCAGGACAGTGTTAAGGATGAACTTTAGCTGATTCAAGTGCCTCAACTTCTAAATTACTATTGCAATATCTTTCTTGGGATCTTCTCGACTGGCCCTGGCCAATTTTGAATAATTTAAACTCCTTTTTTTGAGGTGCCTGTTTAGGGGCACTTGTGTAATTATAATTTTCAGTATTTACTTACCAAATGTTTGTTGCTATTTTGACAATAAGTTAATAATCATTTTGCAGTTCATATAAACTGGAAGAACATTTAAGTCATCGCACCATTGCGGGTTTCTTTGAGTATGAAATGCTACAGAACCTCAAATGAGAATAGCATTAATGCACTAGATGAATAATTGCTATTATTTGTCAGGGAAGTGTAATATGTTGAATAGTGTGAAAGTGACTAGACAAGTAATCAGTCCCTCATTGAATTCAAGTGTTCTGTAAAGTTTCATCATTTTATCGTAGTATCATACTAGAATGGCAAAAGTGTCCCAACTAATGTTTGAGCCGTAGCAGTCTATGGTAGTTTATGTTATATAGGGGCATATCTTGTTTCCTTTAGTTGACTCTTACCTACCTCTGCTTCATATTATGGTGGTAACTGGTGAAAATGTTGCTGCAAGTGATATTGAAAAGCATTCGTATATCCATTACCAGAATTGCTGAACATCATGGATCTAGTGGCTAGATGAGTTCCACTACCAGTGGCAATATATTTTATATGCAGATTATTCGACAAATTTTACAGTATTGATATTGATTTACTTCATTCATCATGCAGGACAGCCTAAAAGGCATCTTCTTACCACGGGGTGGAGTGTTTTTGTCAGTGCCAAGAGACTTGTTGCTGGAGATTCTGTTCTTTTTATCTGGTATTCACAACACTCCAGTCTTCTTCTTCTTCATCATCTTTTTTTTTTTTTTTTGGTGTGTGAATTATTGCACATGTGGAGAAGTAATAATTCTCATTATTTTGTTGCATTATTGATCAACAGGAATGAAAAGAATCAGCTACTCTTGGGAATTCGTCGTGCTAGTCGACCACAAACTGTGATGCCTTCATCTGTTTTATCTAGTGATAGTATGCATATTGGACTCCTTGCTGCTGCAGCACATGCTGCTGCTACAAACAGCCGTTTTACAATCTTTTATAATCCAAGGTAGCAAGCAATATCAAATCTCTTATATAATTGATCATACTATCCTTTTCTACTAATTCATGCATATCTTTGTTGCAGAGCTAGTCCATCTGAGTTTGTCATACCCCTTTCCAAGTATGCTAAAGCTGTATTTCACACTCGTGTTTCCGTTGGAATGCGTTTCCGCATGCTCTTTGAGACAGAAGAATCAAGTGTCCGTAGGTATTTTAGTAGTATAATCTTATACAGTTGGACAAGTTCAGTTCTTATATTTATTCTATACTTGTATGTGCTAGTAATGGGATTACAAATATATTAGTAAATATTGAATAATCTACGCCACCAATTAGATCTATAGGATCACGAAGAGCCCAATATTTGAAAAAGTTTCTGTCTGTCTAATTTTGTTTCAAGTTTGACCGTAAACTCGAATATTTTAACCTGAAAGGCCTGTGCAATCAGGTACATGGGTACAATTATTGGCATAAATGATTTGGGTCCTGTTCGTTGGCCAAATATTTGAAAAAGTTTCTGTCTGTCTAATTTTGTTTCAAGTTTGTTCGTAAACTCGAATATTTTAACCTGAAAGGCCTGCAATCAGGTACATGGGTACAATTACTGGCATAAATGATTTGGATCCTGTTCGTTGGCCAAATTCTCATTGGCGGTCTGTCAAGGTACCTAAACTGGAGTTGTTTTCATTTCTTTACAACTTTTGTTCTTCATTACCTGATCTATCTATCGTTATACTTGTGATGCTTATTTACAGCTCTAAATAAGATACAAATACTTATAAAAGTTTGTCAACGTGTTGTGGTGTTATCTGGTTGAGGATTTGTACCTGGTTAGGCCATTCTTCTATAATTTTTTATTACTTTCGTCATGTGTGGATTGCCATCATCATCTTTTTGATACAGTCATCTGGATTGACTGCGCAGACGTGTACATATAACACCTATTCCTACCATGTATTACACTTTTGGACCCTAGGGGCCAGCCTTCGACTTTTTCCACTTTTAAACATTAGGGAATTAGAGAGAACTTCTCCACTTACCATATGGGTGGGGAGTCTTTCCCCAAGACTCCCAACTCATCCACTGATGCTTCAAATGGATACTGACACCATTTTCAGTAACCTGTTTCAAGTTTATGCACTTTCGATGCATATTTCGGTTGTGGCATTCCATCCATCTTGCCATAAGAAGCTAAGGTTGTCACGTTCCCATTCATCCGTTATTAGCAAGTTGCAGTGGAGTACTGGATTCAACTAATTAGGGTTTAATGTATCCTGGAGGCAGACCTTCTGAGAACACAACTACAAACTATGGTGATATCTCATCCTTGTAGATGACCACACTGTATTGAACCTCAGTGATATTCTGGTATCTTCTATTTCTTGCGAATACAGTGCTACTTGCTAGTGTATGAGTTTGTTAAATATTTTGTTTTACTTTCAAAACTTCCTTGAGTAACCATTTTGATGATGTTCCATGTAAAATACTGTATGGATCCTGGGTATTTGTACTGAATCTTTGATTTTTGTGTTTAAAAGCTCAAGCCTCTTTTCGCATAATCTGGATTGTTGCGTGTGCATACTTGTGAAATCTAATCAACTTATGCTGTAGGTCGGTTGGGACGAGTCAACAGCAGGAGAGAGACAGCCAAGAGTGTCACTGTGGGAAATTGAGCCTCTGACAACTTTTCCCATGTACCCTTCATTGTTTCCACTCAGGCTGAAGCGACCTTGGCATCCTGGAGTCTCTTCTCTGCATGGTAAGTGTTCTTTTTTTTTCATGAAAAACAGTCACTACCTTTTTCTCTGGATTATTGATGTTAGTTATATCCATTAGTCTATCTCCATCTGAGGATTAATCCATTTGATTGAAGTTAATTTGACAATCTCGAAAAGTTGACTCTTCTTTAGGCTTCACCCTGAAAATACATAGTATTTTAAGTAGGTTGATGGTATTTACATAGTAGGTTTATGTGTGCAATTTTGATCTTTTATATTTCTTGTTTCCTAGTGCTTGAGGAACTTCTAAGTTTGTCTCAGTTTTCAATATGAAAGGCTGGTGTGGGTTTTGATGTGTGACATAAAGATTCAAAATTTTAAAAATGCCTATTATAGGCTGCACTTTTGTGAAAGTCTTTTGTACTGTACATGTGATTGGAGGGCAAATACTTAGAGACCACATGAATTTTTTGAGAGAGATGGAAATTAATGTTGTTGAGGCGTGTGTGCCCTGGGATGCAATGCGGGCTGAGGTGCAGCATCTTGCCTTTAAAATTCAGGTGAGGCGAGCTCAATGAGGCATGCTACTGGCTTCGCCTTATGCACTCCTCAGGAAGGCAAATGGCGCTGTGTGCCTCGTTGAACTTCAAAATTCTAGCTCCTGGAAAATTGCTCGAGTGGGTCTAAATAACTAATGCCAGAAAAAGCATTTGTAAAATTTCTGTATCCTTAATCCCTAGCTCCTGTTAGTCAGTCATCGCGTTCAGTGAATTATTCAAGAGTGTTGGTTGAGCAGGAAAGGCTTGAAAATATCCATTTTATTGAGTGAATGGAAAAGGTAAAAAGGGTAAATTTTGGAAGATTAGCCAAAGGATGAATTGGTTAAAATGAATATTGGTCAATGAGAGTAAAATTAGAAAGTGCAGAAGGTCACTTACTGGTAAAATATGAACCCATCTGCTAAATCTGGAACATAAAGAACCATCATTTTAAGGATTGGTGAGAATTATTAATGGGTTGTACTTGATAAAAAAAAAGTGACGAGTTGAGGATAGTTTAGTTATGGAATAAACTTTCAGTTCCAGGGCAAAAAGAGGATTAACCAAAATTGAATGGATAGGGAAAAGAGAGATTGTGTTAGAAAATTTTCGTTCTGAGGATTGTATGCAAAGGTTGCCAGGTCCAAGAGAACGGTAACATGTGCATTCTTCATGTGGGCTTATATTTTGAATGACTAATGTATGAAAGTGGAAGTGAAACTTGTGGTAAAGGGAATTGGAGGATTGTAATAATTCCTTGTAAGGAGTGTCTGAAGCTTCTTTGTCCCTAAAATATTAGAAAGTGCCTCAAGGAAAACTTTTTATGCCTTTGGCTTCGTATGTAGCACATTTTTCTCATCATCTGCCATGGGATCTCCCTGGACAAGATAATTATTTCAGTTTTTTCGTTGACTCCATATCATGTTTTCATCATCTGCTAATACTGTTCTACCTTTTCTCAGATAACAAAGATGATCCAACTAATAGCCTCATGTGGTTGAGAGCGGATACTGCAGATCGAGGCCTTCATTCCCTGAATTTTCAGGGACTCGGTGTGGCCCCCTGGATGCAGCAAAGACTCGATCCATCACTGCTCGGAAATGAACATGATCAGCGGTACCAAGCAATTACAGCTGCTGCTTTGCAGGATATAAGAAATGGAGATCCCCTGAAACAACAATATATGCAGTTTCAGCAGCCTTTGCAATACCTTCAACAGTCATGCAACCCAAATTCACTCTTACAGGAGCAGCAAATAATTCAACAATCACTTCCCCAGCAGATTCTCCATTCCCAAACACACAATTTTTCAGAGAACCAGCCTGCACACCTTCTGCAGCAGCCACTTAATGGCCATCAAAATCAACAAGCACAACAACACCAACAAACTTTTCAACAGGCATTTCAGATTCCAGACAACCATTTCCAGCAGCAGGAATCACCTCTCTCCACTTCATTCATTCAAAAACCAGATTTTATAGATTCAAATATAACCTTTTCAGCGCCACTTAGTCCCTCCAATATACAGAACATGCTGGGTTCAATTTGTCCTGAAGGGAGTGGCAATCTTCTGAACTTCTCAAGAATGAGTCAGTCCATGTTGAATGACCCGCAAAACCAGCAACCTTGGGTACCAAAATTTGGTTATTCCCAGGTCAACAATTTCGGTAACTCGGTATCTCTCCCACCTTTCCCTGGGAAAGACGGTGTTGTGGAGCAGGACAACTGTAATGGAGATGCTCAGACACATCAACTTTTTGGTGTTAACATCGACTCTTCCCCACTCTTAATTCCTGGTACTGTGCCCACTCTAGGTAGCTCTTCAATTGATGCTGAAGTATCCCAGATGCCATTTGATGCTACTGGATATCAGAGGTCTCTTTCTGGTTGCATGGATGATTCGGCTGATTTTGTGCAAAGTGCAGCTCAAGTTGATCCACCAACCAGAACATTTGTCAAGGTTAGTGCTGCAAGTAAATTTCATTCTTACATTTTTACCTTGAAAACTTTTCATGCTGTTTATCTTTGTCCAGGTTTACAAATCGGGATCAACTGTTGGGAGGTCGTTGGACATTGCCCGGTTTAGCAGCTATCATGAGCTGAGAGAGGAGCTGGGTCAGATGTTTGGAATTGAGGGTCAGTTGGAAGACCCTCTGAGATCAGGCTGGCAGCTTGTATTTGTCGACAGGGAGAGCGATGTGCTTCTCCTTGGAGACGACCCATGGGAGTAAGTACTTGTGCCCTCTNTCCAATTGTTTCTTGGCATAGGGAGAACCTCTTTTGTTTTCAGGGTGTCAATGGATTGGTTCCAGTTTGGTTATTGAACACCAGGAACCGGAACGACTTGGTTCCGGTTCCGGTTGGTTCGCGGGTATTTGGTTCCTATTCTTTAATGTTTAATTTTTTATATGTAATAAATGATAAAAGTAATTAAACCATCTAAGAAAAAAATTGTATTTGTAAGCCGGTTTCAGTCCCTATCCTTTTGGTTCTGGTTCATCAGATATCAAAGTACCCAGAACCAGAACCGGTCCTAATAATAATTGGTTTGGTTCCTGGCATTCCCAGTTTCAGTACTGAAATATATGGTTAAAAGGTACACATTGACACCCCTACTTGTTTTTGGTTTCTTGATGAGGAGTAATTTTTTCACTATATTTCTCTTTTTAGCAGCATGAGTTGTTTTGTGCTGTAACTAATATAAAATTTGTGCTTTAAGGAGTCTACTTTTATGTCTTCTGGTGGTGCTGATATAGTTGGTCACATTTGCAGGGCATTTGTGAATAATGTCGGGTATATAAAGATACTTTCTCCGGAGGATGTGCTGAAATTAGGGAAACAAGGAGTCGACTCGTTAAGCTCAAATGGTCAAAAGCTGAATAGTAATACTTGCGATTCTCGAAACCTTGTCTCTGGTATACCCTCTGTTGGTTCTCTTGATCATTGGATATAAATGGTATGTTATACATTTCCTCTCTATCATAGAAAATATTGCTCGCAATTTTGTGCGGAAGACTTTGTTATTACCATGCTATCTTATTTCAAAGACTTCTCTTTTTGCATGACCTCTTTTGTTTTGATGTTCAAATGTCTCCCTGTTTTAGAACTTAGTGGAAGTAAGCTTTTAGCTAAGGTTGTTCTCAACTGTTATTATTACCCATCAACTCTTTGCCGTTGTCTTATCTCCATATGGTCGGTGTCCAATCTAAAAAACCTCGTATTTGGAACAGTTCAGGATCCGCTTACAACACTTATTCTTACACCATGGTTGCACTATTCTTATGGGGCCCACATGGACATGATCGAAGGGCTGATTTTTTTTTTTTAAGATGTTTGCCATGTTGGTCTAGTAGTTTCGTGTAACTGTGGTGTAAATTGGATTCCCACCCTTTCAGAACTAATTAAGACTATCCCAGATCTTCATGTATATGCATTTTTCCTACATTGCATGTTTACCTTGATTAGATTCGTTTTCTTTTCTTCCTCTTCTTCTTCTTCTTCTTCTTCTTCTTCATCCCTATGTTGTCGAAGTATAAGCTTGTCATAAAGACAATATCTGACTAAGATGGAAATACAATAAATTATTAAGGAGTAAAACTGTTTTCTACTCTTTTGGCTGTTAATTACATCACCTCTATATAAATCAAGCTTTGAAAAGCCTACTAAAATCAAATTTTGCGAGCAAAGATTTGCATTCGACTATATGAGATTATGTGAGAAATAATTGGTTGTGTACTTGATAACCAAGTGGAGGACTTCAAAAACGATAATTCTGTGTGAGTCTCAGCTGATTGATTGCCTTCCTTGGTATATTTTTTTTATTTTTTTTGATAAAGATTGCCTGCCTTGATAATGCTTCAAGTTCTAACTTCTGTCCTGGTTTCTTGTGTTGTTCTTGTTTAATGTTTAGATGGTTAAATGCAATAAGGGTTAGAGGAAGGGTTGTTGCAAATATATTGTTTTAGAACAAACTGAGTTCATATGGGATCTGTTCCGGACGTGCAGGTACTTCTACAGTGGCCCAAAGTTCGTGCGGAGAGCGAGCCAAGACACTGTCTGCCTATTAGTAACATTTGGAAGTTTAATTACAAACTATGAGTAGGACCAAATTGTTTCCTGTGTAATATAAGTGCATATACAGTCATACAGACCTGGTGCCTGTTTAAACCATCTCTAGGATTTTAAATGTTCCAGTTTTCTATTAGTCAGTTTACAATTGTTGAATCGTTGATGACTGCTTCATAGCATCAGTGTCTTTTGGAATGTTGTGACCCCCATATAATTGTTGATGACTTCCTCAATTTGGTGTTTTCTAATTTTTGGTATTTTTGAAAGTGGCAGAAGGTGTAACCGTCGTCATAATCATATAATCTGCGTTCCATAAGACAATAGCAGCAGCCGATTCGTAATGTAGTGTGAACCCTAGATTTTAGCCTTTCTATGTTTGGAAAGAATTATTTTCCACAGCTAACATGGAAACAATCTAAGGGATGATGATTTTCTGTGAGGATGCATACTCACCAAAATTCATAACGTTCCAAATCTAGGATCACTGAGTATGAAGAATCTTACCTAAACATGAAACAAATATTCCAAATCTTATCCAGAACAAAATTCCTAATGGATCCGAAATGTAGTTTATTGCAATGTAATTGATAAGACTCAAATGTCTTGTACTTGGTGCATTCTATAGTTCAAAGGCAGAATATTATGGGAAAAAGAATGAAGAAGATATGTTTGGTGTAGGAGAGACTCCATGAGTGACTTAAATTGGTGAGTTGTGTACAGTTCCTTTGCGAAAGTCTCCATGAACAGTGTGCGGTGGAATCGAAAGAAATCAACTTATTATTATTTGGAAATGCTTTAGTCACAGCAAATTTTTACAGAATTTGCTATAGAAGGCTAATCCAATGGTCAATATGTTTCACATACCTTCGTAATTCGCACCCCATCCTAAAATAATATGAATCTCACCTTAAATTATGCCTTCTGTACCGAATTCTGTAGCAAATTTTGTAACCACTGCCGATTACTATTAGACCATGTTTGGATGTCTGATTCCTGGGGTAGTGGGATTACAATTGCAAGCTAAGTTTAAATGAGGACAGAAAAACTCTATATTTAGGAATTGGATTAGCAAACAGTAGCGAATCCAATAATTCACCTTGGTGTATCGTGCGAGTTGAGACAATTCTAGATATTAGATGTTCATCAACACAATTTACTTGTTCTTTGCTGATGATGTCTTCCTTTTTTGTAATGGCAGTAATAATGGCTTGAGAGGGTTGCTTCAACTACTTTATGATTACCAACAATACTCGGGCCAGTATGTCAACAAAAACAAGAGCAAAATCTTTTTGGGTGGCATGTCTGCGTCCCAAAAACATCACATATCTAATCTATTTGGTATGTCTGAATGCAGCTTCCCTGACTCTTATTTGGGCTTCCCTATTTTTCCTGGCTCTGTAAAAAAGTGTCATGTCTGGCATGTTGTGGACCGGATGCAGGAAACTCTTGCGAGTTGGAAAGGTAAACTTTTATCATTACAAGCTCGCTTATGCCTTATTAAATCTGTTTTGTGTAGCATTCCAATCTACAATATGGCTATTTACAAATGGCCCAAAGCTGTTATATGGGCTTGTGAAAGGATTATGCGTAACTTCCTCTGGACTGGTGACCCTGCTAGTAAAAAGCTCATCACTAAAGCCTGGCATAAAATTTGTTGTCCTAAGGAGGAAGGAGGTTTGGGCCTGACTAGGCTGGAAAACATCAACATAGCACTACTTCTTAAATTGGTGTGGAGAATCACTTCCCACAAAGACCACTGGGCAAGTTTCTTGAAAGCTAAATTCCAAAGTAGAACTGGTAATTGGATCTCCTATTACAAGCAATCTTCGATTTGGGGTGGTTTGAAATGGGCAATTCAAGGTACGTAAATTTTTTTTGGGTGGATAGTAGGTGATGGTAAGGATATCTCTCTTTGGCATGATGCATGGTGTTCGACGAAACCAATAGCCGATTTAATTTCAAATAATGGAAGCTCTTTCGA
>MVGT01002401.1:27992-74402 GCA_002174775.1 Macleaya cordata | reverse complement strand
TCTCTATGCTTAAAGAACATCGAAGACGACACTCACCTGTTTTGGATTTGCCCATTTGCTGCCAATATTTGGTCTTGGATTCATGAGTTGTTTGGATTCCAATGGAATCCCAATGTTCAAAATTTTGAAACAGTAACTGCTCATGCTACAACTAGGAGTGCTGTCATTTGCGACCTTTGGGCTGCTGCTATTACTAATGTCCTAACTGAAATTTGGCACCACCGAAATAGTTGCATCTTCAACAATATTTCAGCTTCTTCTCGTCGGGTTAAAAGTAAGATATTAGCAAATTTCTTTGAATGCTCTATTCTAATGAAAAGCACTATGCATAACAGGGTAGAGGACCTCATGATTTTTAAAAAACTTCAAATCAATCCTAGACCAGCTAAACCCACTAGGGTCTTACAATGCTTTTGGAGTCTTCCTGACCTTGATCAGTTGAAAATTGGGTGTGATGGATTTTCAAGAGGTAACCCAGGTCCAAGTGGTGCAGGGGTGATTCTTCGTGATCACACAGGTAATACTATTGGCGCGATGTCGGCGGGACTTGGGATCTGTACCAACTTTGTGGCTGAGCTCTTAGCCATTATCTTGGGTTTGGAGTGGGCCTCAGATCGTGGATGGTAAAAAATATGGGTCACTTCCGATTCTCAAACTGCTATCAAATGCTTCGCAAGTGACAGAGTTCCGTGGTTCATTAACTCAAGATGGCACAATATCAGAAAAAACTTGACTATCAAATTCTCATCGGTTTTTAGGGAAACAAACTTTGCTGCAGATACTATGTCCAAGCATGGAGCTAATCTTCCCCTTGGAACGAAGGAAACCTTTGATCATCGACTAAGTTTTTTAGCTGTAGAAAATCCAAACACTTGTTATTTTAAATTTTCATAACCTTTACAACAAAAGATTATTGCGGCTTGGGGTGCCATTGGAATGCCTCGCCCTCATAACGTTGTGTAGGGTTTTGCTTTTGTTCTTCTACTTTGTTCGGAGCTTATCTCTACTTTTGTATATTTTTTTCTCTGATTAATATATTCTTGCTTACCTAGCAAAAAAAAAACGCAATTTGCTTCTATCAAGTTTGTTTATGTAAAACGAAACTTTAATCTACAGGTAGAACTAGAGCGGGTTGGGTGAGTTAGAAGCTTTGGACATGTCAAACTCCCACTGCATTTCTTTTTGTCTAGAATGTCCATAGAACCTACAAAACCGTTAGGGGTTGATTGTATTAGCATAAAATGGTGAGAGGTCTAGTTAGATAATGATTTGGAGAGTCAGCACAAACACTTGCCTAAACCAACGAGGTGGCCGTTCAAATGTCGTCTTAATCACAGATAGAGAGAGGTAGAGGTGGACTGAGAGGGAAGCGATGACGGTGGGAAAAAAATAGAGTTACTATTTTAGAGGGCGTTTGGCAACCAGAAGCAGAAGTGTTTATGAGAAGTAAAAAATCATAAGAAGTTTGTATGGCAAACTACTGACTTAGAAGTCAATAAGTCAGTAAGTCAATATGACAATATAACATTATCTGAAGCGAAAAGTATTGAACTATTATTGTTAGTTGTGATTGGTATAATAATAATAATAATAATAATAATAATAGTAATAATAATAATAAGAATATTAATAATAGTAATAATAGTAATAATAGTAATAATAATAATAATAATAGCAATAGTAATAGTAATAATAATAATAGTAATAATTATAATAATAATAGTAATAATAATAATAGTAATAGTAATAATAATAGTAATAATAATAGTAATAGTAATAATAATAATAATAATAATAATAATAATAATAATACTAATAGAAATAGTAATAATAATAATAATAATAAAGGTTTTATATAATTTATACTATCAGTGTTATGTATCATCCATCACCATTATTATCATCATCCATGGTTACCATCATCATCATCATCATCATCCATCGTCACCATCATCATCATCACCTTCATTATCACCCATCATCATCAATAACACCACCACTATCATCATCATCGTCATGTTCGTCACCAGTGAAGAGAAGGTGAAGACTTTTTAGTTGCTATATAGAAAAAATGATGAGAGAGAATGAAGAGAAAAAAACAAATAGAATAAAAATTATATAAGAGTTTGAGAAGAAGCTTCTCTCAGAAGCTAGAAGCTAAAATTTTTTGCTTCAAATAGAAGCAACTTTTTGGCTTCTAGAAGTCACTTCGTGAAAGTGGTACCATACAAGCTTTTTTGCTTTTCGACTTATATAAGTCAAAAAGCAACTTCTTAAGTGGTTGCCAAACGCCCTCTTAGGGTATTTCCTTAGCTATTTTCGGTATCATACCCTTTAGGAAATTGATGACTTCCTTTTACAACCAAAGTAACCCCCTCCTGATAGGGTTTCTAGAACCTTCATGCACGATAAGCCTACCCTTCATGAGAGGACTCGCGTACCCTACATTTTGAGCTCATATGTGCACGTCCAAAGCCTCTAACCTTATTAACCATGTGGCACACTGGGAGTGGCCAAGAGCCTAAGGCGTATCAGGTGTTATCACGCACGACAACCACGATCGTGGTGTACGACATGTCAGGGTAGCCTGATCCAGATGATCTTGTGGGAGGATCTTCCATACCCATGATGGTGTTCCCATTGGGCTTTCCGTATCACTCATGCAAAAGGGATGGTAGTGATCTCAAGGACGATGCCACTGCGCCTTTGCCTGTTGTAACCTTCAGACCAAAAACCTCTAATGCTCTCCCCCGTTTATGCCCCTTGAAGGCAGAGCTGCCAAATAAGGCTTAGGAGCCCATTTGTGCTCATTTGTATCCAATAAATTACAAATTAAATTAACCAAATTATCCTTGATAGTTTCAAAAGATAAACAAGCTAACAATCTACTCATGTAACAAATAAAAAATAGTTTTATAATCTTTCGAGTTTTACTTATTAAGTAATAAAAATCTTTTTGACTTTACATATAAAGAGACAATGGTCTTAATACCTCCACCCAATATTAGTAGTTTAATATATTTATCTGTTTATATTTTTTTTAAATATGCGACAAAAAGAGAATTTTTTTAGGCCACATATTTCTATATTATAATTCAATTAAAATCTTAATATATATATATATACACACGCTTGCCCAAACTCAACTTCGGGTAAGTAAAATAATACCTGATTCGCCCAAATACACAACAACCTTTGTCATGCTTACCTAAATACCAGTTCGGATTGATCTTGTTGACCAATTCCCCTTACTTTAATCATGTTGCTCATGATCTTGCAGAATTTGATTTTGAATCTCCATTGATGGTTGGTTGCTACCCCAGCCCTTTGTATATTTGACTCTTATTTTGTTGATCTTGTATGATTGTATTTTAGTATGATGCTCTACTTTTCCTACGAAAAAAAAGAAGAAAAAGAAAAAGCTTAAACAACAATGGTAAAATCATAATCAATGTAGCATGTGCCAACTAGCACAACTAATAGTATATATTATTGTTGGTTGTTTAGACCTCGTTCAATTCCTGATAACATCAAGTTACTGATCTCATTCAAAACAGGCTCACCTCTTCCAAAAAAAATCATAATTATAATCATGTAAAAATAGAAAAGAAAAAAAATCCATAATCAATTTTAGGCCCATTAATTAATTATTTCAACAAACAAGCTAAACTTTCGAAAAATCATTGGTGGATGGCTGAATTGTAAGCTTCCTCATGAATTGTTGTATTCACATCTACCTTTAGAATTTTAAATTGTGTAAGAATAAATGTAATATCCCGCCCTCACCTTTCAGGTCTGCAGCCCTTACTCAATGAGAACTAGGCATTCCGGCGGAACTATTAACAACCTGTAGCTCTAGGGTGTACGCATTACACCAAGCTAACAAGATGTTGCACTCACATTCAAGACACAAGTAAAATAAAGATGAATATAAACTTTATTAACTCAAAGATAAGCTGTCAATTGAACAAACGAATGAACGAATATTCTCAAAGAATAATAGACTAAACATGTGTCCAAAATAAACTAAACTTAAATGAAAGAATCAAGTAATGTCTTCACGGAAATCTAGAGAACTCTGAATACTTATTCTCGAACTACAAACATCACTGCTACTGATTATTCGCCTGTTGCCTTGGACCTGAAAAGGATAATGGTGGTGCTAGGTCAAAACCTAGCCAACAAGTTAACTAATTCCTTTGGCTTAGATTTATGAGAACCATGTGTTTCACAAGAGTGCATTAACAATATTGTATATGATATTCCAATAAAGGATTAAACATAGTAAAGAGTTGCACAAGATAATGGCTGTTGTGTTTTATGATCTTTAGTTGACATTAAGTTATCGCAACAAGTAGTGCTCCCTAGTTACTACCAATATTTCACCAGTCCCTGTAGTTTACTCGAGACACTGGCTGTGCACCACGTGAATCCAATGAACTACCTCGAAATCCGTCCCCTGAATACTGGTAACCCTATCGGCGTTACTTACGTGTCAAGTGATTCCGTAGACCTCACTTGGAGATTCTATAGACCTCGCTTGGAGAGGACCAGACCTTTACAAGACCTAAACTATATTTGCACAAAAGCCAAACAAGTTGTTTAAGCACATATCAAGCTTATGGTGGTTTCTTACTCATTCTCTATGTGTTCACAAGTGCTTATAATCATGGAAGCAGTTCACTAGAAGTTACATATGCATTCTAACTCATAAATACATATTCTTTAATAGCATGCATGTACATAATCATAATATCCTTCATACATGAACTAGCTACGCAAAAGAAACTCGCGAAAAACACTTTTAGGGTCAAAATTTCAGTAGGTATTGATACACCTTCAGAGAGTATCGATACCCACTTTCAGATGTGAGAAGTATCGATACCCCCCAGAGGGGGTATCGATACTAGCCCCATCTGTAAGCTGGTATCGATACCCTCTATATGGGTATCGATGCCCTCTGGGTTTTCTCGCGATTTTGGGTTTTGTTCTTCAACAAATCTCCGAGGAAACATAGTTTTTCTCACCTGCAACCTTAGGGAATCATATAATTATCAAATATTTATGGATTCCATACATTCTAACCATTAGAAACATGCATATATCATATGATCATAGATTACTTGCATTCATTCATGTAGTTAACATATAAACAACATATAATATAGGTTTTCATGCATTCAATAATTAAAGAAGCATACCAACATCATAGAAAACTTAAATCTACACCAAAAGAGCAAGTTACTACTTGCCTCGAATTGCCAACGAAATTGAATCCCAAGGAAGAAGAAGAAAACTCTGCTACAATGGCGTCTGAGCTTCTCCTTCTCGCTCACGATTCTCTGCGATCAGCCTGCCCGGAACCCTAGGTTCTTCTTCTTGGATTCTCTCTTCTTCTCCTCCAGCCGATTCTCTCTTTTCCTCTTCCTTTCTCTTGGTCGACTAAAACAAGGAGGGCTTGGGTTTAGTTTGTATTTATAACAAGTTAGAAATCTAAACTTTCTAAAACTCTAATAGGGTGCCCTCAATATAAGTGGCTGCCCCTAAACCTTAGTAATTTAAATTAAAAGGGTATTACAGTCTACCCCCCTAAAAGAGGATTTCGTCCTCGAAATCGCACATACCTCTTCAAAAAGGTCCGGGTAACTCGTGCGCTTCTACTCTTCTCTTTCCCATGTGGGCTCGCGCTCATTGTGGTGATGCCACTGAACCTTCACCAAAGGTATCGATCTTGACCTAAGCTTATGTTCCTTGTAGTCAAGAATTCTATATGGATTCTCTACATCAGTTGCTCTTAGTTGCAACTCTAGCTTGTGGAAATTGACCACTGCTGGGTGATCATCATCCCTGAGATGTTTCCAAAATATAGACACATAGAAGACATCATGAACTCTTTCTAACTGGTCTGGCAAAGCTAACCGGTAAGCCACTTTCCCTACTCTCTCTAGGATAGGAAAAGGTCCAACAAAATGCGGCGTTAACTTCCCTTTCTTATCGAAACGAAGGATACCCTTCATCGATGATACCTTCAGTAACACTTGATCACCTACCTCAAACTCGAGTTCCCTACACCTCTGATCAGCCTAGCTTTTCTGTCGACTCTGAGCTGCTCGCATACGCTCTCTGATTAGAGCTATTTTCTCTGTAGTCTGTTGTACTGTTTTCGATCTTAGGAGTTTCGACTCTTCGACTTCTGCCCAACATACTGGAGACTACAAGGTCTGTCATACAACGCTTCTAACGGTGCCATCCCTATGCTAGTTTGGTAACTGTTATTGTAGGCAAACTCAATAAGCGGTAATAAATCTTCCTAATTACCCTTAAAGTCTAGAACTACACAACAGAGCATGTCCTCCAGCACTTGGTTAACTCTCTCCGTCTGTCCGTCCGTTTGTGGATGAAAAGTCATGCTAAAGACAAGCTGCGTTCCCATAGCTTTCTGAAAAGCTCTCCAATACTTCGAGGTAAAAGAAGTATCTCTATCTGACACCATTAAGACTGGTACCCCGTGATATCGAACAATCTCCTTCACATACAACGTAGCCAACTGTTCTGCTGTGAATGTCTTCTTAACTGGCACGAAGTGTTTGCACTTAGTCAGTCTATCCACGATCACCCAAATGGAGTCGTTTCCCTTCCTAGTCTTGAGTGATCCTTCAATAAAATCCATAGACATATTCTTCCACTTCCACTCGGGTATATCTAAGGATTGCAAGGTGCCTGTTGGTTTTCGATGCTCTACCTTTACTTGCTAACACGTAAAGCATGTTCGAACGAACTCTGCTACACTCCGCTTTATTCCTGACCACCAGAAATGTCGCTTAAGATCCCGATACATCTTGTTCTCTCCCGGATGAATGGTATACTTACTACGATGTGCCTCGTTCAAGATGTTCCTCCTCAATTCAGATTTCTCTGGAACATACAAACGTCCCTTGAACCTTAAGCCACCATCGTCCGCTATAGTCATGTCTGTGACTTCTCCTTATTGGATACCTGCAACTTTGTCACAGCACCACTGATCGTTTCCTTGCTCACTGATGATTTAGCTTATTAGAGTAGGTTGAATGACTACACTACCCAACAATAGTTGTTTTTGCTCCTGTGTTGCCAAATCGAAGTCATATTCCGAAGCTTGTCTCTAGTAGTCGCCACTGCTGGACCATCATAGTCGCCTCTATGCCTCTAGGCTGCCTACTTAGAGCATCTGCCACTATGTTGGCCTTTTCTGGGTGATACTGCAACTGAAAGTCGTAATCCTTCAGTAGTTCCAACCATCTTCGCTCTCATATTAAGCTCCTTCTGCGAGAATAGGTATTTGAGACCACTACGCCAAAATCAAGGTTTTTCGACAGTTGGATGATTCTAAGATTGACTGACCGTATGTGTCGATTTATTTTTAACAGTTCAAATGTGTTAAGTTTTTTGTCCGTGACTCCAGGCTTTATTTTAACGTGTTTCGACATATAAAATTCCTCAAAATTTTGTAAAAAGCGCGGGCGCGAAATATTTTGGTTTAATTTTTTTATTTTCCCGCACAAACTCACCCTGCACTTACCCACTCACCCGCAGTCACCCTCTAAACAAACCAAACTATTCGGCCCCTCATCACTCTCCCTCGTATTTTTTTTCTGATGATATTTCTCTCCCTCACCTTTACTTAGAAAACTAGGTTTTTGAAAGAAAGGGTGTTATCAGACACAAGGATTTTTGAAAGAAAGCAGGGTTTCAGGTAATCTCTCTCTGATTTTTTTTGTCTGTGGTTCTCGCTCTCACCCCTACCTCCGTTCTCTCTGCCTCTCTCGGAAGGTAAACTCTCTCTCTGTGCATAACAATCGCCCCCTCCATTTCTTTTTCGTTATTTTCTCTGGATATTTCTAACTCTTTTTCAGTATAGGTTTTATTTCTCTGCGTGAATTCGTGTATGGGTAGATTTGTGGTGGAGAAGAACAGCCTAAAAGTCACGTCTTCCGATGCGTTGAAAGACGTCCATGAATGCGCGATTAGAAATTTTGGGGTTCCTCAGTATGATGGAACCATGGTTGGAACTGTGATTTATCCTAAATTGAATCAGAAAGCATGCAAGGGTTTCAATGAGGTCGACATATCTTTCAAATCGAAACCCAGTGGCCTCCCCACTTTTCTTCTTGCCGATAGAGGAGGTTAGATTTCTTTTTTTATTGATTTTTTATTGAAATTTGATGTTTTATCTGTTTTTCATGTGTTTGTAATTTCATGTTTATAATTAAGAACAGGGATGTTGCATAATCCATTTGATTTATATATAGTTGATGTCCTTGTTGTTATTTTTTCTCATAATGTAGATGTGGATCTCTATTTATGTATATGGATGGATGGATGTAGATATAACTCATCTCTCTGTATGTAACGTGAATTCAATATATGAAAAACACCGAATTTTTGTTGCATGCAAATTATATATTCTTACAACCATCTGATTCCATTAATGCCACCTAGTTGTGGAACTATATTTGGAATTTTGGACCTTTGTATCCTGTTTATGTTTTCAATTGGCCTCTCAAGAAAAGATCAAGCTTGAACTAGTTTCTGATTGGTAAGACTCTTTTGGGCAGATTGTTACTTCATATTAAAGGTATGGAATGCGCAGAATGCTGGAGCAGTGACACCTATTCTTATTACGGATGACAAGATTGAACCTTTGATCACTATGGATACCCCTGAAGAAGATAACTCGTGGGCAGATTACCTATAGAATATCACTATCCCTTTGGCACTAATTAGCAAAACATTTGGGGATAGCATAAAAAAAGCTCTATCAAATGGGGATATGGTAAATATTAATTTGGATTGGAGGGAATCATTATTTGTTTCCTGATGTGTGTAACAATTCGAACTCATTATTGTTTATTTGTTTCCTTCTTTCTCTCTCATTCAACTCCTTTTCGGAAAGCTTCTTTTTGCTAAGCTAATTTTTCTTAATGGTCTCTCTCTCTCTCTTTCTTGATCTCTTTGTCTGTATGTGTTAATTTCTGCATTTTTTAATGGTTAGGGTTCTTAATCTGCAATGTTTGTACCTATTAATTAATTTCTTATCCTCTTTTGGTTGGTAATTTAAAAGTTAAAATAGTTTTTCTATAGTTTAATTCTATAAACTTTTTTTTTTTTTTAATCTCATGTTTTATCCCCATCAAAAGAAAAGGTAGAGAATAAAAACTATTCCAACTTTTCTGTAAGTTTTTTTCTCCATTGAGGACCTGTGTATCTATACAAGTATTCTAAGAACCTCTAATTGTGTTAACATTAGCTTCATGTTTCTTAAACTAACTTTTTTCTGAATCATCTTTTTCTTTTTTGCAGGATTGAGGATCTAATTGCGAATGAAAACTGAATTGAAAGTACTTTCTTACTCTTAAAGTTTTGCATTTTGTTCATTGTGGTGTCTATTGTTGTTTTTGAAGTATGTTATTTATGTTCATGTGATTATTGGCATTGCAGGTCTATTATATTGATGCCAAAAATCACATTCATTGTATTCCATGCCAAGATTGGATAGGTAAGCTTGCAACCCTTTTATCCTATATTATGATGTTTCACTATATTATGATCATGTTGCTTGAAATAGAACATTCATATTTTGATTATAAGTATTGGGACCCAATCCATATCCCAATCCAATTTTGATAATCATATGCTTTATTTGGGACATAAGTTTGTCTTTATTTACATTGCAGGTCATCTTTTGACCACCTAGAGCCAAGGTATATTTCTACCGTTTTCTCTGTATTGAGCCAAGTTGATAATAGTCCGAGTTATTTTTCCTTTTAATGGTTCCTTGAGGCTCTAAGTTGGAATTCTTTTTGTTATTTTTAGATCCTGTAGATCTATGGTTTGTTTGCATATCTGATTCGGTATAAAAAAAAATTACAAAATCTTTGAGTTCAAGGCCAAGAAACTGATCGCAAGCCTTTACCTTGAGAAAGTGCCTGCACCTGATCCAATAGCAGGAAGCGGAGCCCCACTATAGAATAGAAAGGGCATCTCTAATCTATTTATTTGCAGGTCTTGGAAAGGTAAAAGTCTTGTGGTATCTCTCTCCTTAGATCGAAGGCGTATAAGAGTGAAATCTCATATTCAATTTCAGTCCTTCAGATTTAAATCTTCTTTCTCTAATTTTGTTTGTAGGTCTTGTAAAAGTCCTACAAAAGGTTGGTTTCTCTCTTTATCTTCCATCTTGCCTTCAATCAATGAAAAGTTAAAGAAAACGAGGCTAATCAAAAGGAAAGTAAACAAGACCCATGTAGAAAGGGCCGGGGTCTTGACTTCTGTGAGTTTTATGCCTATCAAGTTTAGCTTCAACATCAAATAAAATAATGGCAGGCACTAGTGAATAGAATGACAGATTGGTACTGTTTACTTCCTTTAATTTTCCTTTTTACCTAGACTCAATTTCAATTTTACTTGAAATGAATTTCAGGTTCGTATTTAGGTCCGACACTCCGTGAATCTTTTATTACGTAGGGAATATCAAGTTTTTGAATTTATATAAGCACTTTATAATTACTGGTTGCATGGTCAGGCAATGCTGAAATCTTCTATTATGCAGGGAATCTCAAGTTGGATTGGGCAGAGAAAAAGCATTTTAGAGAAGCATGAGTTTCAACACTACTTATACGGTGAGTAATTAAGTTTGAGTAATTAGATACTGAACCCTGCATCTGACGGTATGTCTTGATTAACCCTACATCAAATCATGAAAGATCACCCACTTTATGGCTTCATATAGTTATATTTAACCCATTTAGACAAATGACAAAGCTTTAATAGAACTACAAGAAGTTGGCATTTTTGGGTGGTTTTTTCTCAGTGTTATAGGAGTGTGTAACAAAGGTACTTTATGAGGATTTTTTGCTAGCTTAATTATTAACTCTTTTTGTATCTTACTTGATTCTTCTTTTTTTCTTTTTTTTATGTTTAGGCGATCAAAGCTGCGATTAACTCTTTTAAGTTCGTGATGACAGTTGAAGGTACTAAATAAGAGACATTATACTATTACTATCTTTTACCTTT
This sequence comes from Macleaya cordata, assembly GCA_002174775.1. NCBI lineage: Eukaryota > Viridiplantae > Streptophyta > Magnoliopsida > Ranunculales > Papaveraceae > Macleaya > Macleaya cordata. Next base: position 63,353 of record MVGT01002401.1, on the reverse strand, counting down.
CATTATTTGAGTTGCCTATTGTGGTTTGTGTTCAAATTTTTGCTTAATACTTCAACATACTTCAATAGCCTTCCCCTTACCATTTTAGAATTTAGATTTTGTAGCTAAATGCCTTTTCTAATTAGCTTTCTCATTGAGTTCATATCTATTACATACATGTTATGAGCATATGGTATAGTGATTGCTCAACATTATTTTTCACACAAACTGATTTCTTTCTTTTTATTTGTTTTATTTTAGTTCTCAAGATTGGAAGCAGGACTAAAGATACCACTAAGTGATAAAAGTTAATTATAAGGTAGAGGTAAGTTGTTACTTGAATTAGTAAACTTTAATTGAATAGGCGATAATTCTGTTAATGTTGAGCTCATGTCCATTGATGGATTCAATCTGTTTATATATGCATTGGGTTCCCAATTTATAGCTTCACGAATTAATAAGATTGGACCATTTCTTCCAACTCTTTCTCAAAACTAGTTCACTATAGTTTTATGAGAGGCAAATTATGTAAAACCCAGTCCTAATGGTGTCAATTAGTTTTTAGTTCCTAGGGATTTATTTTTGCAATCTTGCCATTCAACAAATTGTTATTTTGTAGTATCAAGTTCAAATAAAAAGGTGTTGTTAATGCTATGATATTGATTTAGCTTTTAATATATTTATGCATATCCTTTTATCTCTATAGTTAGATTTTGATACTTATTTGTTTTTTTTTTGTTTCAGGTTTTGACTTTAATATCACAACCTAAATTAGATAAGATGGAAGAAAGGCCAAGAGTCTGATTCGCACAAACTTCCAAGAGTCCAAGACTGGTACTGTAGAAGAGGATAATAGCAAGGTCAAGAGCAAGAGATGTAAACTTTGAAAAATGTGTATTTATTATTAGTATTTTCTGTAAACTTTATAATTTTTGTAAGTTTTATAATTTTTTTATATTCTTCATGCAAAATACACAATCTAATGTAATTTTTTATTGATTAATGAAGTAGCAATTTTTTGTTATAATTTTGTGGTGGATACTTTAGTACGTACCCAATTAATTGAGAAATGCAAAAAAAAAAAAAACAAAGAAAAAAAATAAATACGATTAATTATTGTTATTTCGAAAATGACAGATTATAACTGTCGAAGACAAGAAAATAGTGGATCGGAAACTTATGAGACTTTCGACTAGTATAATATGTCGTTCACGTTTTGACGGACGAAAATAGTCGTTTCAAAAAATGGTTTATTAACGGTCTAAAACTGTCGTTTTCATTTTTGACTACACCTTTTTTGACAGACCCTTTGACGGACGGAAACCGTCGAAAACAACGATTTTCGACAGTTTTCACCTGTCAAAAAATGTCATTTCTGGCGTAGTGGACTCTTGTGATCCTAGAAGAGCTCAAACCTTTCACCTATCAAGTAATGTCTCCAAATCTTGAGTACAAACACTACAACTGCTAGCTCAAGTTCACGAGTCAGATAATTGTGCTCATGAATCCTCAACTGACTCGAAGCATAAGCAACCACTCGGCTGTTCTGGATTAAAACACATCCCAGTCCCTGGTGCGATGCGTCGATAAATACCACAAGTCCAGCTCCTCTCTCCGGTATGATCAAAAAAGGAGTTGTTGTTAACTTTGCCTTCAGCTCTTGAAACGCTTGCTCACACTTGTCATTCCACTTGAATGTAACATCCTTCTAAGTGAGATTAGTCAAAGGACTTGCTATCCGCAAAATCCTTTGATAAACTGCCTATAATACCCAGCCAAACCTAGGAAATTTTGAACCTCTGTCACTGTAGTACAGCCTGAACCTTGGAGGGATCCACTGTCACTCCCGTTCCCGACACTACGTGTCCTGAGAACTTCACCTATTATTGCCAAAATTCGCATTTCTCAAATTTAGCATACAATTGATGCTCTCGTAGAGTCTGAAGCACTCTACGCAAATAAATCTCGTGGTCTTCTTGTGTCTTGGAGTAAATCAGAATGTCATCAATGAAGACAATCACGAACTGATCCAAGAAGTCTCTGAAAACCCGGTTCATTAGATCCATAAACACAACTGGTGTATTGGTAAGTCCAAATGACATTACCAAGAACTCGTAAGACCCATATCTTGTCAGAAATGTTGTCTTGGGAATGTTCTGCTCTCAGACTCTCAGGTGATGATACCCTGACCTTAAATCTATCTTAGAGAACCATTGTGCTCCCTTAAGCTGATCAAACAGATTATCTATTCTAGACAAAGGATACTTATTCCTTACCGTAACCTTGTTTAGTTCCTGGTAGTCTATAGATAGTCTCATGGACCCATCTTTCTTTTTAACAAAAAGAACTAGTGCACCCTAAGGTGACGAACTACGACGTATGAAACCCTGAGCCAAAAGCTGGTATATTTGGTTCTTTAATTCTTTCATCTCTATCGGAGCCATCCGATAAGGTGTTTTAGCAATCGGTTTTGTGCCCGGAACCAGTTCCAAATAAAAGTCTATCTCTCTGTGAGGTGGTAACCCTGGGACCTCTCCAAATACATCACGGTATTCGCGCACCACAAGAATCGATTCAAGACCTCCACTTTCAACCATTTGCTCCAATATATCCACAAAGCATAGGTGTGTCCTATCAAGACCACATTCTACCGCCAACGACAACACGCATGTCGCTTCCTCTGGTATGGAAAATGTTACCGTTTTCGCATAACAGTCCAACTTCGCATGGTATGCAGCAAGCCAATCCATGCCTAGTATCACATCAAAGCCCTCTAGACCTAACACAAAAAATTCTGAGGCGAAGTCTAGTTTTCCCAAACTAATTACACAACCCTTGCAAACTAGCTCTACTGGTACTATCCTCCCCATAGGTGACATACCAGAGAAATGGTAATCACACTTTTCTGGCCTAAGTGTCAAGATATCTAAAAATATACATGATATAAAGGAATAAGAAGCTCCGGAATCAAAAAGAATTCGGCCAGGCTGAGTGTGAATTAGGAACGTACCTTCCACCATTCCCGTTGGCGCTCTCGCATCCCTAGGTACTACAACATAGGCTCTACCCTGAGGCTGTCTTTGTTGCTATCCTTGCTATTGTCTCTCTTGATTAGGCACTGGTTGTGGTCGAGCTTGACCCTATCCGTTCTGCATTGGCTGTTGATTCTGCCTAGCCCCTTGTGCCCCATTGCGTTGCGGGCAATCCGCTGCTATGTGGCCTACCTCTCTATACGCATAACAAGGACCTTTAATTACACGCCTACTGCCCTCTTCAGTTCTCAGTGCTTCGGGCTGTGTAGGAACTACTGCACCCGTATTCTTTTCTTCGGTTTTCTGCTTCTTCCAGTAACCCCGGTTATCACGGTTCTTCCCTTGCTGACCTTGACTATTATTTTGATCACGTTTGTCTATTGGTTTGGCCTTAGCTTTCTTACTTCTCTTCTGCTGTGCCTCCTGGATCTCCTGATGATGAAGTCGTACACACTCCACAACCTTAGAAAAAGTATCAAAATAAGGATGCCCGATGATGTGCCTAAAGATCTGTCAATTCAATCCCCTCAAAAACTTCTGTATCTTACTCTGCTCAGTCGGAATAAGACCCGACGCATACAAAGCTAGCCTAGAGAACTCTCTATCAAACTCAACCACTGTCTGATCGTCTTTCTGCCTCAAATCTTGGAACTCTTTTTCCATTGCCATACGTGCACTCTGAGGAAAATATTGGTCAAAGAACATCACGTGAAAGTGCTACCAAGTTAGGGTGGTAGTATCTAGATCCTGTGAACGAGACTCCCACCAATCCAGTGCATCTTCTACAAGCTGAAAAGCTACAAACCTCTGTTTATACTCTTGTAGGCACTCGAAGGTCCTAAAGGTCTTCTCCATCTCCTTGATCCACTGATGTGCCACTAACGGAACTATAGAACCTCCAAAAGTCCGTGGTTTCAAACTCAAGAAATGTTTATGTGACTCTATCCAAGTAGGTTCTCCTACCCATACCACTGGTGGTTGCGGTACTTGAACTGGTGCTTGTACAGGAGCTGGTGCCACTGGACCCCTTGCACCCAACTGTGCATCTAGCCTGGCATCTACTACTGCCCCTACCGACTCTGCAATCAATTGTCGTACACAGCCCACTCCGGCATCTGAGGGTTCACCCCTCCTGTTCGGTTCTGCCCCGTACCTTGCCCGATCTCTCCTTGCTGTGGTGGTGGAGGAACCTCGGTAGGTGGTGCGTTCACCTCTTCCATAGGAACATCATCATTGCTCCCCCGTGTACCTCTACCTCCTCGTCGACCACCTCTACCTCTAGCTCTCCTCCCAGACATAATTCTGAGATACAACAAAAAGGAGGATGAGAAACCGAACTAAGTCTATCGCTATCCAAGCCAAATAGCAAGCAAACAACAAGCAAGTAATTCATTCGAGTTCACCCTTAGGTTTTGTGCCTAACGTGTCACAAACAACATCCTAACTCGTTTTATTCCCTCTAGGACTGATACCAACTATAATACCCTTCCCTCACCTTTCAGGTCTGCAGCTCTTACTCAATGAGAACTTGGCATTCCGTTGGAACCATTAACAACCTGTAGCTCTAGTGTGTACGCATTACATCAAGCTAACAAGATGCTTCACTCACATTCAAGACACAAGTAAAATAAAGTTGAATATAAACTTTATTAACTCAAGGATAAGTTGTCAATCGAACAAACGAATGAACGAATATTCTCAAAGAATAATGGACTAAACATGTGTCTAAAACAAACTAAACTTAAATAAAAGAATCAAGTAATGTCTTCACAGAAATCTAGAGAACATCACTGCTACTGATTATTTGCCTGTTGACCTAGACTTGAAAAGATTAATGGTGGTGCTAGGTCAAAACCTAGCCAGCAAGTTCAGTAGTTCCCTTAGCTTAGATTTAGGAGAACCATGTGTTTCACAAGAGTGCATTAACAATATTGTATATGATATGTCAATAAAGGATTAAACATAGTAAAGAGCTGCACAAGATAACGGTTGTTGTGTTTTATGATTTTAGTTGAGATTAAGTTATCGCAACAAGTAGTGCTCCCTAGTTACAACTAATGTTTAACCCGTCCCTGTGGTTCACTCGAGATACTGGTTGTGCGCCATGTGAATCCGATGAACCACCTCGAAATCCGTCCCCCTAACACTGGTAATTCTGTCGGCGTTACTCATGTGTCAAGTAATTCCGTGGACCTCACTTGGTGATTCTGTAGACCTCGCTTGGAGAGGACCAGACCTTTACAGGACCTAAACTATGTTTGCACACAAGCCAAACAAGTTGTTTAAATACACATCAAGCTTATGGTGGTTTCTTACTCATTCTCTATGTGTTCATAAGTGCTTATCATCATGGAAGCAGTTCACTAGAAGTTACATATGCATTCTAACTCATAAATACATATTCTTTAATTGCATGCATGTACATAATCATAATATCCTTCATACATGAACTAACTACGCAAAAGAAACTCACGAAAAATACTTTTAGGGTTAAAATGTCAGTAGGTATTGATACACCTTCAGTGAGTATCGAAACCTTTTCAGACGTGGGAGGCATCGATACCCCCCAGAGGGGGTATCGATACTAGCCCCATCTGTAAGCTGGTATCCATACCCTCTATATGGGTATCGATACCCTCTGGGTTTTCTCGCGATTTTGGATTTTATTCTTCAACAAAACTCCGAGGAAACATAGTTTTTCTCACCTGCAACCTTAGGGAATCATATAACCATCAAATATTAATGGATTCTATACCTTCTAACCATTAGAAACATGTATACATTATATGATCATGGATTACTTGCATTCATTCATGTAGTTAACATATAAACAACATTTAGTCTAGGTTTTCATGCATTTAATCATTAAGGAAGCATACCAACATCATAGAAAACCTAAATCTATACCAAAAGAGCAAGTTACTACTTGCCTCGAATTGCCAACGAAGTTGAATCCCAAGGAAGAAGAAGAAAACTCTGCTATAATGGCGCCTGGGCTTCTCCTTCTCGCTCTCGATCCTCTGCGATCAGCCTGCCCGGAACCCTAGGTTCTTCTTCTTAGATTCTCTCTTCTTCTCCTCCAGCCGATTCTCTCTCTCCCTCTTCCTTTCTCTTGGTCGACTAAAACAAGGAGGGCTTGGGTTTAGTTTGTATTTTTAACCAGTTAGAAACTCAAACTTTCTAAAACTCTAACAGGGTGCCCTTAACATAAGTGGCTGCCTCTATACCTTAGTAATTTAAATTAAAGGGATATTACAATAAACTACTGTTATTTTAGAGGTAGAAAAAATTATTTGCATGGAGATTAAGAGAAAAAAAATATTTACATGGGAGACAAAGGATGAGATAAATAAAGAGGGAGAACTGAGAACGACTTCACTCCTTTTCTTTGTTTTTTTTAGGTAAGTAGTGGAACAACTAATGATTCCTTAAAAAAAAGAGATGGCTTAAATGTGAATTGAGATTTTAACCTACTTGTAACGTGGGTAAGCATCATGACAAAATCCTAGCCGTGGGTATCATTCAGTCGAAGGAGTTTACTATACAACATATCACTGGCCATGATTGTGTTGTGATGTTTACCTGCTTCGGCGGTTTACAAGTGGGTGAACAAAGGCACAGCCATCGAAGTATAGTAGTATTTGTCTTCAATGTCTTGAGCATTTACGGTGCACGTGGCGACATGTGAAAGGTCAAACATCCATAAGATCTATTAATGAGAAACACCACAGGTTTATTTATGTAGAGATAAAATTCCACCAAGGAAAAGGATTGTAGAGTAGAGAGAGAGAGAGAGAGAGGAGGCTTATAAGCTTGGAGCTGAAAACTCAATAGGAGTAGATCAGAGAGACACAAAACACAACACTTGCATACCCAACTCTCTCTCTCTCTAAAACTCACTCTTTCTCTCTCTAAAATAACTCTATTTCCGTTTCTTTCTCTCTCATCACGTGACTTGATCTTTGAGCTCTCTAGCTCAGATCGGATCTCTCTCACCCCTTCTTTCTCTCCATTCTTTTGCCCTAATCATCTCATTCAGATAGGCGTCTGTCTTCAACTTTTTTGTTCTCTCTAGGTCTCTGTTTCTCTCTCTAGAATTTGCAGAGAAGCCATGAAAGCGGGTTCTCAAGATTCGAGCAACCCCCAAACAACTGCAGAAGATGAGACCTTGAAGCGGAATACCGATTGTGTTTATTTCCTTGCTTCTCCTTTGACCTGCAAAAAGGTAATCTGTTTTCTGGAATTTTAGGTTTTTTAGGGTTTTCCCAAATTTTTATTGTGTTTATTAATATTAAATCTTGTTTGGAAAGTTGAGTTTTTTTTGGGGGTTTAGGGTTTCAAAGGATGGGCTTTCGGATTGAGGTACCGCGTAATAGGAAGAAGCTAGGGTTTTATCTAGTGGCTCTTTTTTGAAATCATATTGGAATAGTTGTGATTAGTGCATCATGGGTTTCGTTCGGCAATTCAATAGAATTGAAATTAGTAAATCACTCGGAGACCTAATTGCAGTAGAACTGTATAGTTAGATCTTAAGGATTGGAACTAGTAATTGTTGAACAAGAATGCATCTTTGATGATTTAATTTCATGACTCTTGTTCTGTAATCCTTGTGATTATATTGAATCGTGCTGGACGATCCCCTTTGACTAGATGATGAATATCAAAGGTAAGGGGTGGGTGTGTTACTGATCAAATAAAATGCCTAATGTTTGTTGAAAATATAATTCTCACTGCCAAGTCTGCCATTCAAGTTCGAAATACAAATTTTATTAATTCTTCGTGCAAAAGATGCCTTTTCTTTTTGGCACCAAATTGGATATCTGCCCTGACTTTTCAGGAATTAGTTCTCAACTGCTTTTCTTAGCGAGTAGTCTCTATTGGACCTCATCGTGCTTATCTCCATTCAGCTGCTCATGCTTAAAACTTGACATGAGAGCTAGCTATCTATTAGATGCAATACTTGTTGGCTTTTGCAAGGGCAACTTTTATCCGTCACTGCAAGTGCTATTTTTTGTCTACTGGAGAAAAGTGGTTAATCCTTAGAGCTTATAACTTGCTAGACAAGTAACAGAACTTCTCATCTTGTTCCTGAGGATAAGCTCATCTTGTTCCTTGATGGACCTTGTTGTCCACCAAATGGACTTTGTGAACTAATTAGCAATCTCCTATTGTAAGTGTCTCTAATTCATAGCTTCACTAATGACACTATGTTGCAAATCCATATGAACTTTAGAAAGATGGTAACAGGGGATACTTGAGATACCTCAGTTAAATATTTATTTCAAGACTTCCTTGTAGTGATTTGCTAAAATAGCTCTTCCCAAATAACTTGTACCTAATGCTTCTTTACAGTCAACAGAACTTAGTGACATTGTTGACACTTTTTTGTTATAAAACTTACCCTTATTGTATAATTTGTATTCCAGAAATGGATAAGTTCGATTCATCCAAGCAAAATCGTAATCTTTTTTGGTAACTTACAGATAAACTTTTAAAATAAGGTCTTCCAGACCTTGATTGTTTTGTGTAAGCTTTCCATTCATTCATTCTTGAAGTCCATTCATTTTGTGCATCTAAACAACAATCTGATGAAGTAAGCTCACTGATAATGTCTAGATTCAGAGTAGTTTTGAATGTTTTCTGTAGATTAAGAATTGGTTTTGAATGTCTTTTTGTAATATGAAGCACAACAATAGCTTCATATGCCTACTACTGTAGTCCTGGAAACTAATCAACCTATAGGAACTTGTTATGTATTTCTTGCAAAAGTTTCATCTTCTGAATTGTTTCTTTCTGTTCAATCATTTGGATGCATGTACTGTTAGTGCAATAGGTCATATTACTATTTACTGAGCCAGAGAAGTCCTTCTTGTTTATTATTGTTAACACAATTATTAGCATTAGAGTGTATCTTAGTCTTTTCTACATTCTCACAGGGAAGTGAATGTGAGTATCGCCACAGCGAAGATGCTAGAATGAACCCCAGGGATTGCTGGTACTGGATGAATGGTAATTGCTTGAATCCGAAGTGTTCGTTCCGGCATCCGGTGAGTTTCTTTGTTCTCTTACTCCAATGGACATTGAATAATTTTTTATTTCTCTTCCTCAAATATATCTATGTGTTGTCGTTTTATTCTGGACAATGAATCTGTTATTTTCATTCTAAAGTTACCTCCAGTATTCATTGTATTATGAGATTTCTTAATGCCTAGCTTTGGATTTTCAGCCCCTCGATGGCCTGTTGGGAACTGCAGTGACAACTTCGACAAGATCATCTTTGCCTCCTTCACTAGCTGCAGCACCAACACAATTGTCCACACCCCACAATCCTGCTTCTAATTTGGGTAAACAAGCGAACCCCCACAAACAAGCTACCCCTTGCTATTACTTCCAGAAGGGGCTTTGTTTAAAGGGGGATCGATGTCCCTTCATGCATGAACCACTGTCCGTTGATAGTTCCGTCCCGCAGCCACCTGCAGCAAAAGTTGCTATATCTGTTACTGAATCTCAGATTCCCAAGAAGGCTTTTGGAAGCCTTCAAAGTTGTAGTACCCAACAGCAGAAGTTCCAGCAAGGAAACACGATAAAGCCAGTAGAAGTACCACATGCAGCGAAACCACCAGCAAAACCTGAAATTGCACTGTCAAAAAATGGAATAGCAGTTAAGAAAACTGCGCCGCAGACTAACTCTTACAGAGATGAGCTTCCGAGGTACAAACCACCAAATGTTCCTCCAGTCATCAGTGCAGATTCTGTTAGTAGGACTCACCGTTCTCGCCAAGCTTATCCATTGGATTATCCCAGCTTCCAGAATGGCAAGGAACCTGATGAGTTTTTGGCAGAATCCTCTCCTGGTTTTGATGTTCTTGTAGATGATGAGCTCCGGGATTCTGACTACTACCATAATGAAGATGAATTTGGAAGAATGAAAGGTCATGAAGGAAGACATGCGAACACTGTGAATGAATTTGATTACAAGCGGTCCTCTGATTACACTTCCGTGGGTAAATTTGACCAAGAAACTTACAATGATTCTCGTAGTTATGACTTATATGGACGGATGCAAGATCAGTATGTTCAGGAACAGCGAAGGCCTTCATCTGAGAGAACTTCAGAGAGGCCAATTGAAAGGAGGGGATTCTCAAGAGCTGAGAGCCCTAGTCAGGTCGACAGGTCGGATCTTCGGTATCGACTTTCAAAGCACAGGAAGGTTAATGGGTCGAGATCGGCTGTTAGTCCTGATCGGCGTGGTGAATTCTACAGGAGGGATGACCGTGACCGTAATGTTGGGGATCAGCGATTCCGTGATCATTCTCGTAGGGACACCCGCAGTTCAATTCCACGTGAGAGCTCCATAATAAGCAATCGCCTACAAGGTAGAATAAAACTCCCCGGGAGATCTTCACCGGACAATCACTATAATGATTCTCATAAAGAGAGGGAAACAGACGGGGGAATAAACCGGGGCCGATTGTCACCACCAGGTAGGTTGCCAGCATCCTCCCCCTCACAAGGAAGGCTTCAAGACAGAATAAAACGAAGAACACCAGAGGATTTCACCACAGAAGGGAGAAATTTCAGGGGCCCACCAATCAAAAGAGATGAGGTAGATAACAACACTTTAAATTTTGCTGGTCCAAAAAGCCTAGCAGAGCTAAAAGGTTCGAAAGTTTCTAATGAGAATCATCAGAAAAACACAGAGACAAGAAAACTTGTGAGTTATCAGGAATCAGAAGGTTCTCCATCTTTCGAGGGCCCAAAGCCTTTGAATGTGATTTTAAAGAGGAAAAGAGAAGCAGGAACTGCGGGTTCTGGAGATGACACCTTTTCTGGCAATGAAGAGGAAACCAATCAGAGAAGGAAGGGTCTGCTAACCAGCTCAAGATCGAGCGGAGTTGCAGAGAAACAGAGTGAGATGCCATTTGAGTCCAAGATAGAAGAAGCTCACCGCAGCAAGGAAGATGATTTGGAAGAAGAGGAGGGTCTGATCTCTGCAGAAGGTGATGATGTGACTCATGAAGACCACTCTTTTGAACAAAAAGGGGCTGACCTCCAGGAAGAGGATGTGATAATGGCTGACAAATTGGAAGAACAAGAATTTGAATCCTATGATCAGAGAGATGGGGAATATGACTACGAGCCTGTTGAGGGTGGGGATTTCAAAACAGAGGAAGATGATGTTAATGCCGATGCAGAAGAGGATTTCTCTGACGATGAAGATGGTGATGACTTTGCCAAGAGAATTGGTGTAATGTTCTCCTGAGAAGAGAGAAAGAAAGCTAGAGAGAGAGAGAGTGGATTGGGAAATCAGATGTTGAGATTGACTGCTGCTTTTAAATTATATGATTGGGTAAGAATATGATGATGATGATGATGACCCTTGGGGCTGGGGAGCTTTGCTTCTATTTAAAATAGTATAAGACAGTTCTGATGAGCAATGTATTAGATAATTGGTTTTCTTGATAACAGTGGGAAAACCTTCTCTTTGTTCTTTTTTTTGGTTCTGTATTAGTTGGAAGAAGCCCTTTTTTCTCTGTATTTAGACTGATTGAATGATAATTTCTTTCTGTGTCATGCCCTCATAAATATTGAGAAAGTTAATACTGAAAGATTTTGTTTTACTCTCTCATCAGGTAGCTTCTGTTGTTGCTGAATTGCCTTTTTTGCTCTCTCTCTCTCTCTCTCTAACATACAATTCTTCATTCTACTGCAGCTTTTTCTTTTTCTTTTTTTGCAGGGATTGTTGAGTTTTACTAGTAGTACTAGAAAATTTTATTAGCATCTCTCTTTTTTATTACTTTTTTCCCAATTGAATGTAAAAAATATTGAAACTGCCCCTCAAATGAGAGGAGGATTGAGTGGAAGTTAAATTTGGGGTGTCAGCGTGTTGGTTCCAGTTCTGAATACTGAACCCAGAATTGGGAACTGACTTAGTATGTCTACGGGGTTTGAGATTTAGGGTTAGGAGTGTCAACTGGAATTTCCTGTTCATTGAACCTGAATTGTGAAATCGGCTCTGGTTCTGGTCCCTAGTTTTATTACCTTCCATATAGGCTATTAGGGCAAGGAGTGCACACTGTTAAACTTCAAATCCAGCAAATTTTTAAGGCTAGTGGGCACCCTTATACCTCAAACCCTTCACCTGGTCTGGTAGTTTGATGGAGGGTGTAGGGGTTAAGGGTTCCCGCAGATATGTTCTGCGACGTAGAACTTATTTGCGACAGGTCTCATCGCAGATAAGTTCTACGGTAACACAATTAAAAATGAATAAAATAAGGGAGTCGCATAATTTATCTGCGACACACCTTTTTTTTAATTAATAAAATAATTAAAAAAATAAAGTGTCTCAAATAACTTCTGCGATCGCAAAAATTGCTTGCGATAAGTTACATTTTTCCATTAGCCTTGGGACTCTGTTATACCTCAAACCCACCTTACTTGTCGGTGGGTTTGAGGTAGGCGAGTGGCCTTGCCCTTAGCATCGCTTAGAATTGGAAGTTTGGAACCGATTACAATACTAACCATTGTGGTAACTAGAAGTCCCAGCTCCCGCATTCAAATATGTAGAAACAGAACTGCTGGTTTTAGTTCGGCTCTCGGTTGAATAGGTACCCATTGACACTGTAAGTGTCCTTAGCAGGTTCGAGGAATTTGTTTCCTGGCTTTGCCTTCATGCTAGGGGGATTATTTATGGCTACTAAGCCCCTAGGCTTGAGCTGGTCCAAGAAGAAAAATAATACTAAAATGCTACTCTATAAAAGATAAGTTAAATTTGTTTGAATATAGAGTGTTGAGAACAACATGATTTTGCACGGATTCTCAACTTTTGGACCATATTCCATTTTCTAATAAGCTTTCAGGTTATCAATTTTACTGTCTTAACAAAGTTTTATTTTATTGAAAAGTTGATTATTATACATGTCGAAATCACTTGATGTGATTCTTGCTTGATATGCACCATGAATAGTTTCTATTTCTTTTGATGAAATTTACAATTTTTTTTCATTTTTGTTATTTTAGTTTCCTTTCAATGGAGTTCTTTTGACAAATTAATTTAATTTTTTTATCAATTTATTCAGTTTTCATTTAATTTGAGAGTTATTTTTTTTTTGGTCATCAAGCTTTAGACGAAGTTCTAACGTTTTATTGCATTTTTTCATTGTCACCTGGGATTTGGGGATTTTGGTTGAGCTTAGGGTCAAGCCCGACCAACACCAGGCCCGCCCGACAAATCCTAAAATGATATTAACCCTGCCCGATTGATTCCTAACCCGACCCATAACGATCCCTACTGGGACTGTGGGACCTAATCTTTTCATTTCTCACCGCATTTTTTTTGAAAATAAATTTATTGATATTTCTTCATAGTACAAAAGCCAAGAAGGAAAAGATAGAAAAAAATAAATAAATAAAAACTATCAGACAATCAATCAAAGAGGTCCAGGCCTGTGGGCCCACCCATTCAAGCATTCCATCAACGGTCCAACAAGCTTCCCATCACAAATCGCAGAATAAACGGCCTCGATCTGTTCACCCGGAGAAATTTGTCTGGTCCCACTAAGCAGCTCTGTCCCAAGCTCCTCACGTACGAATTTGTAAACAGGATATGATCGGCATTCTGTAATTCTGTTTGGCACGTGTGGAGATCCCTTGTCGTAATTGGCACGTGTGTTCTTCACTTGAGCTTCTAATTGCTCTTTAAGTTCTGCTTCAAAGAGCTTTATCCGTCCGAAGATGCCGGACTTGGGAGTTGTTTCAATGCCTGTTGTTTCATCCATGGGTGAACCTTGTAGCGAATGTTCGACCAACACGTGGCGGAGTTTCTGCATGAGAGGGTAGTCTGGACGACATGGATCGTCCACGTAAGCAAACACTGGCTCATTCTCTACCACCTGGAGCAGGTCTTTCTCTGTGAATCGGCCCGGGAGTGGCTCACCGTTTGGTCCTGTACTGAGTGTCTTCTTCGCCACCTGCGCATTTTAGCAAAACACTTGTTAATTAATGGTATTTAATGAAGGAAATTGCTAAGGGGGCCATATTTAGTTGTGACATCATTTTGAACAAGTATGAATTTGCTAACCCACGTTAGCATGGGTGAGCCTCACCTTGAGTTTGTACCTTCTCAAATCTTTGCATATAGAAAAAGAGTACAATCTCAATTTTTCACTTATTCTTACACCTCTTTTACACGAACACGTCGGGTTGCATGGAGGCAGGTAATCTAAGGGCTAATTATGATCCATAATTAAAAGATTTAAGAATAAAGCAGATTGAAAGGGTAGAAATCGATGTGGAAACTGAAAGCCCACCAATAAAATGGTGGGGTTTTGTCCACCCACGTTAAATGTGGGTCAACAAAATCGCACTAATGAATTTTGAACTTTAAGATGCAACCAGGACTCACCTGAGCTACGACAGTCTTAACAGTGTGGCGAAGATTCTCCTCAAGGTGACGAAGATCAATAGCCTGACAAAGTGCAGCTAAATAAGTAGCAGTCATTAGCTTCAGAATATGAATCGATTCGGCCGATTTCCTGGCCGAGACTAAACCCAGTGAGTTTACATCCTGGTTGTGTTGTTCAGCACTTTGTACATGTGTCGTCACCGGATTCGCTAAATATTGAAGCTCAGAAGTATAAGAAGCCATGGCGATTTCAGCACCTTTGAACCCATAATCCAAACTAGGGTTAGGTCCACCACTCAAATTCGAAGGCAATCCTCCATTGTAGTAATCATTAACAAGTTCAGAGAACTGTGCAAAAATAAGCTTTCCAATGGCTGCTAATGCAATTCTGATGTTGTCCATTGATACACCTACTGGTGTTCCTTGGAAATTTCCACCATGAACAGCCTTGTCGCGTGCTACGTCGATCACTGGATTGTCGTTGACGGAGTTTATCTCCCGTTGGATCATATGCGTCGCCATTCTTATCACCTCTATCTGCATTATTTGAGATCGAGTATCGTCAGCAAATTTTTTAATACATGAATTTTACTTTTTTTTTTTTTTCTCATTTTGTACGTACTATCTTAGTTAATGTGATCAAAAAAAATTTAAATAAATAAAATGTTGAAAAATTAAGATTTTTTTTTTTTAACACAACTGATAACATTATTTGACATAACATATATATACATCTATTATTCCTTATGGGTCCTACAGTAAAAATTTTTTTCACTCGCCCTTTTGATGTCATCATATTCTTGTCCTACACTGAATTATTAACCAGCAGGTTGGACGCCTAAAAAAATAATAATTAAATAAAATAACCAGTGTTAGAAATTATTAGTTCACAAAATTCATGAGTTTAGCTGTTTGGGTTCTGAAAAATCCCACCTTTTATGATCGCATTTTCAGAACGTCTACTGAATAAAGTTCATTTTAAATTATGCCTCTTGACCAAACATGATAACCACACGACATCCCTGTCTTTAATTGTTTTTTGTTTTTTCGATGTTTGTTCTGAAGTAATTTTTTGCTAATTCTTTTGATGAAGACGTTCTTTTTTATCATGTAAATTATTTTTATTTATCACATAAAACTTTTGAACTTATAAATTATTGAGTAGGAGTACTATTTGGATCGACCATTGGTTTGATGCAGTAGAACCCATGTTTTAAGTTAAAGTGGACGTCTAAAATCATTTTAATTTGAGAAAGCCGACTAGATATTATTTGACCACTTCCGCATCGGGTCCTAAATCCAGACAATGATGGGTCCAAAATAGTATTTTTCAAATTTGATTGTAAAATGAGAAAGAATCCATGGACATGCTTATATGTACATGCTTATGTCGGACTCACATGAAGTTGATCTAAGTGATGATTTTTTTTGTGAGAATGATCTACTTGGTGAGGAGAACATTGTCACAAAAAATTTGTCCAATCTAGAACTCCTAACCCTATTAAATGTTGATTTAAAATTAACAATATTTATAGATGGTCTATAAATATTGTAAAATTTAAACTAACATTTGATGAGGCTAAAAGTTTTAGAATGGATTGATTTTTTGTGAAGATGATCTACATAATGAAGAGAACATCCTCACAAAAAATCAGCTCTTAGATCAATTTCATGTGGACCCCACATGAGTATGGACATATAAGCATGTACATATAATACGCATGTCCATGGACGCTTTCTCTTGTAAAATAATGTAAATCAATGGGAAGGAATCAATATTGGGTGGGTTACTGGTTTTTTTAGAGAGGTGACCCACATATTAAAAGGTGTACTGTGTACTGTACACTAAAAGTATGGGGGAGATCAAATTAAACCTCTGATCTCTAATCTGTTAACTATCAAAAGCCTACATGTAACTCATTTATTATGGCTCACCGGAAAGGAAAAACAGAGTGAAGAAGAAATAAAAGTTTCCATTATTTGGTAGCAGTACACTTTTTTTTAATTCCTTCTCTATTTAAGTAATTTTATATGAAATTAAAGAGAAAAAGGAATGGTTTTGTACCTCCCTTCTTTTTATAGGAGCCAACTGTTTTGTCGGCACTATATATGCCCGTCATACATAAGAGATATTTTTATCACCTATAATGCTGGCTGAACATAATAGCTAAACATAAAAATGTTAATTTAATGATGTGACGTCTATATTAGGGTTTGACTTAGCATGTTGGTATTATGTATTCGTTGGCGCCTGCATGTTAGAAGAACATGTCAATAGAGACACAATACCACATCATTAATACAACATTTTTTGTTTAGTCATTATATTGAAAATTAAATAAAATTATGAAAACCCAAAAAAAAAAAAGTAAAGAAGTAAAACTGATAGTTAAATATAAAAATATGATTTAATTAGGCAATTATAAATATTTTATGAACTAAAACTTAAAAAAATTGGGTTTAATAAAAGTGGATTCAATCAAAAGTTTTCAACTGTTTTGCCATAATTCAAGTTTTGACTGTTATATCTTTATAGAAAGAAAATGAAAAAAAGCCATTTCCTTTTATGTGAGTACTAAAAAAGGGTATAGGAAGATAAACAAACAAAAAACTTCAAGTTTAAACGACAAATCTCATTAATATTCAATTTTTTTTCAGAAATGAAAATCTGTTAACGACATTCTCAAGTGTGCAGTTGCTAGTGCCTCATGGTGCCACGATAACTCTACTCGTCCTTTATGTATTTGGCAAAAAAAAAAAAAAAGGGCTGGCGACGTCCCCTGACCTAGCATTTTTCTTTATTAAGATTGGTCGCGATATTTCCACACCACTAATTATTATATCCACATAACTTTTGATTGAATGGTTTGTCGATACTCAGAATTGATTGTACAAATTTTCATAAAATGACGTGTTAGCAACTTAGAACTGCCAAGATAATATTGTCGGTCATACATAATCGATAAATCATTTTGTATTATTGGTTGTATAGTTCAAACAATACAAATTTGAGTTGTGGGAATTTAGTAAAAAAGTTGTGTGGAAATATTAGTAGTCATTTAAAAAAACCAAATAAACAAACTAACATGCATAAAACCTTAGCAATTAATATATAAAATAAAAGTAAATATTTTTAATGGATTGATGTAAATTTAGTTAAATTTAAATTTTTGTTGTTGTCGGGGATGGAAGCAGAATGCAAAAGTTGATTATTTTCCAGACCATTTATTTTTTAATTAATTTTTAATAAGGTTAAAATTTTTAAAATAGAATGATTTTTTGTAAAGATGATGTATAGGAACACCTTCACTAAAAATTAACTTGTACATTGTATACAAGTATGGCCCTACAAAACCTTTTTTTAGTGATCAAAAATCACGGTCCTAAATTATACAACGCTGCTGTTTGGACCGACGGGCTTACAAAACAAATGCCCGACACTTATGTGGCATAGTGGGTCCCACTGCCACATAAGTTGAAAACCCCCTCATAACACTTCTAGAAGGGAAAAAGCGGTGGATCCCACCCTACCACGTAAGTATCTGGCACCAATTTTGTAAACTGGTCGGTCCAAAAAAACTTTATTGTAAATTATATCAATAAATCGTACATGTACTCTATATGATTATTGAACCATGCAAAAAAGAGAGAATGTGGAAAAAAAAAATCAATAAATTAAATTTATTAATGTTGAATGATGATTGTGATCCAACGGCAGAAAATCACTCTCCTTCGACTGAAATTCAAAGTCGTTGGAAATGACTTAAATGATCTGAGAATAGTATCTCGAGGATTTGTAATCACACGGACACAAATCTTCATGCATGCTTGTAATCCGGCTGAAAAGATTTGATGTCTCTTTAGTTAACTATAGCAAAATTCTTAGGAGAATGAAGATGAAATCATGTGAAAAGCGTGATTTTGAACGTATGTGACTAAAATACGCCGTAGGTGTATATATTATGTAGTAACGTACGTACCTGAGGACCTAACCACTGAGGAGAGGTACGAAGAGCATAACGATCCTGTTTAGGTTTTTGTAACGGATTCTGTTCATGAAGCTTCGCCGCCTGCTTAACGTACGCACTCCCAGCCAAAACATACTCCATCACCGCCGCTGCTTCCATCTGCCCCGGATGATGCTTCAACCTGTGAGTCAATGGATCTGTGAACTCCGGTTTCCCTTGCATCACCTCACAGAAAATCGCCGATCCAATTTCCGCACCCAAAACGAGCACGTTAGCATCATAGCACACGATAGCACCGAGCGCCGCTCCTACAGCAGTTCCGTTCACGATAGCAAGTCCTTCCTTAGGTTGTAATTCATACGCCTTCTCAACTCCAACTCTTTTTAAAGCTTCGACCCCATTAATGACCTCCCCTGAAGGTGTACGTACTCTGGAGTTTGGTCGACCTGTCAGTACACCTGCGATGTACGATAACGGAACCAGATCTCCTGATGCAGTGATGGTGCCGCGAAGTGGAAGTAACGGCGTTAATCCGCCGTTAATCAGATCTTTAACGGTGTTAAGAATATCCCATCTGATTCCTGAATAACCTTGTAAAAGAGTGTTGGTTCGCACGAGCATTGCCGCACGTGTGACATCACTTGGAAGTTCGTTACCGTCTCCGGTAATGATTCCGGCGTTTAAGAACCGGATAAGCTCCCGTTGTAGGTCGACGGCTTGGTTTGTGCGGCGGTGAGATGTGGCGCCGAAGCCTGTAGTGACACCGTAAGTGTCAGTTCCTTTGCAACACTGAGTCGTAACCCACTCGGCGCTTTCTTCAACTCGTGATCTGGTTGACTCAGCATCTAAACATACGGACACCAAAGAAGGACGACGAGCTACTGCGACTACGTCTGCTACTTCGAGCTTTTGACCACGGAGAGTAACCGGGTCGAATCGGTTGACTCGGTCGATCATTTTTTTAACTTCTTCGTAATGAGAGCCATGAAGCTCCTTCGCCGATTTGATCCAGTTCAATGGATCTTCATCGCACGCGCCGTTGCCATTGATTTTCACGTGGGAATGGTTGCCGTTCTGTAATAAAGGTACTTCAGCTCCTGCAACCATTTTTTTGTATATTTGAAACTCGTGCGAAAAGATGGAGAGGGAAGAAGGAGAAGTGGTGGGTTAATATAGGAAGAGGAGAGAGTGTTTGCGGTTTGAGAAATGGCCACGACGAATGATGGATGGTGTTTAATGAAGGGGTGATATGACGTGGAGAATTGTGAGCTGTTGGATTTACCTTCCCCTTACTTGATTAGTCGTTGATAGGGAGAGAAAGTAGAGAGAGAAAGTGAGGAGAGAGAGAGAGAGAGAGGAGGGGGGTTCTTTTTGATAAGAGAAAGGAGGGGTTCGGTGTGACTTGTGAGTGAAGTGAGGATGGTATGATTCGGCACGTGGGAGAGAGGCCGGTGGTTATCAAAGCTATTAGGCATGGGGGTGGGTTTAAACTTTAAAGTTCAACCGCCTTTCCTCGCCACATATCACACCTACTTCCACACTTGGGTACGTGCCGATTTCATTACTAGATAGTGTGCCAAATGGGATTCCCTTTAACTGATCATTATGGGGCTTGATATTTCAGCCCTAACATTTCCTGTCAGCAACTCATTTATTCAAAGAATTCAAGAGTACATGGGTGTTTGGCCCCGCAGGTGTGCACCCTTCTTATGACTTTTGGATCAAAACTCTTGACATGTGGTTTGTCATTACTTTGTTCTATGTAATATTTAATAGTAGTTAAGATAGTCCTTTGGTGGCGGTTATGATAGCTTTGATAGCTTTGATATTTGTGCTTCTCACACATCTTTCATGCTGTATCGAATTCGGGAGTACAAATTTTATAAAATAACCTAATTATATAAATCTTTTATATAGTATTATAGAACTAATAAATCATTTTGTATTATTAGTGTGAAACCCTATATTTATAAAAAAAAAAGAGTTATGCTAATAATAATTTCAATAGTAATAACAATATTATGAGCAAAAAAAAAAAAACAGCAACAAAACAACAAAAAAACACAAGAAAGAAAGAAAGAAAGAAGAATAAAAGAGAGATTGTGAGAGAGAGTGAAGGAGGAACCGTGAGGGAGAGTTTGAGAGAAAGAAGAAGACTAAGAAAGAAAAAAAAAAAGAGAAGAAAGCTGAGAGATAGAGTGAGAGAGGCAGATCGTGAGGGAGAGAGATAGATTTTGAGAGAGGGAGAGCAGAGAGAAGGAGACAGCAGTAGCAGCAGCAGCTGCTGCTGTCCTCGCCGGAGAAGTGCAGCAGCTGCCGCCGGCAGCAGCTGCCGACCAGCAGGAAGAAAAGAAGAAGAAGAAGAAGAAGAAGGAGAAAAAGAAGAAGAAGAAGAAGAAGGAGAGGAAAGAAGGAGAAAAAGAAGAAGAAGAAGAAAAAGAAGAAGAAGAAGGAGAGGAAAGAAGGAGAAAAGGGGAGGTAATTTTTCTAGCCTAAACCCCTAAATTTTTCCTGATTTGTAGTGTAATAACTTAGGGTTTTGTCCAACATGAATGCTAGTGTAGATCTTGGTTTTTTTTAGAGCTTAATGGTAGAAGAAGGGATGAGATGGGTTAATATTTTTGTGTTAAGGTGAGAAATCAGCACCCAAATATAGTAGATCTTGAAATTTTTGTGATGTAAATTGGGGTTTTTAGAAGAAAAATGAAATTTTGTTATGCATTGGAATTGTTAGATGGATGGGTTGAAGATTTGATGTGAAAATATGGGTTTTTATGATCTAATTTCCCCCATTTTGATGCATGCAAGTGGAGACTTAAATTTGATGAGATTATGGTGATTTGTCTTTTTATAGCTTGTGAATGGTGATAGAAAAAAAATATATATATGTGATGTTCAAGGTAAATAAATTTGATGGTGAAACCTATATTATTGGGGATTCATAAGATTATGATAAATCATGATTTTAAGTTATGAGAAGCCATGAGCTGATTTTTCCCTAGTTTCATATTAAAAAAAATGAAGTTTGATTTACTCTTGAACTTAAAAGTGACCCGATGAACCATTTTAGGCATTTTGAGGTAAAGATGACCTTATTTATCTTTAGTTTTAATGATGGTTCCTGGAAGTTGTTGCTATAATGAGTATAGAGTTTGGAACTATTCGTGTTTGAAATCCATATGCGCTTATAGTTAGAGTGTAGAAGTACCTTGTTTGGGTTAAATTGGAATGGTGGAGGGTGACTAAATGGCTTTAACTCTGTTTTCATATCTTGCTTGAAAAAGGGTAGAGTTGGTAATGGGAAATAGGAAATGGATCTTGTGTGATATTGACGGATGATGGGAAACACAAGGAAATTCAAATATATTGGTTAGTGATGAACCTAAAGTTCATGAAGGGTTTTATAGACTAGTTTTGCTTATTTTGGACTGACTCTGTTAATGTTAAGTAACGGATAAGTTAAACGGTATAAGTATCTTGGTTGAACTTGAATTAGAATGGTGATAGATTAGATGCTTACAATGGGGGCTTATAGCTCTTGCCTTTGAGAATTAGTATGATGTTAATGAATTGAATTGGACTCGAGTTGTATAAGAAAAAAATTTTGAGGTTATAGATGTAGGGGTGTTCGAGATTCTATTGCAAATCAACTTGGTTATGTTAGACCAGGAATCTAGGTGATTATGGATGAAACTATCGTATTTGGAAACCTGGAGGATAAATCTAAGCCTAAGATGGTCCGGTTTACCTATTTCTGGATTTTGAGGATTTCTAGTATATTGGAGGGTTATGGTAAAGTTAACTTAATCGATGCTTTAAACGACATATAGTCTTGACTTGTCTCTTGATAAAAATGGTTGATTAAAGACGTTTGAAGTAGTAGTAGTACTCTAAGTCGTTGATGTTCTTGATTTTAAATTCTTATTGTTGCTCTTTTTCTATTTGATTTTTGGTTCTAAGTACTAGAACCTAACCCTGTCTTTTGTTTCTTTGTCCAGCTGGTGAGCTGGGTGTTGCTGACTCTCTGGGTGAGGATGATCAGTTCCTATACCGCTAGAGGTAGTTGGTCAATTCATCTTAATAGTACCCGACCTTTTAAATGCATGTTTCGAACTGTTATATATGTACTTTTGTATGCAAAGCATGGCATGAAATTTATGGATAACAACAAACTGATGTTATGAAGAAAACATTGAGAAACTGGTTTAAAATACGGAAATATGTATGCTTGACTTCATATCATGTTTGTGAAATATTTCTCTCGAATTGTGAACAAATACGACTTCAATTTTTCTATCACGGTTTATGTGGGTGAAAGGATGGTTATGTTGGAAAACCATGTTTAATGTATTGAAAACCTTTGGAAGAGACAAAAATCTGTTTATTCGAGTGTTTCCTCGATGTGAAACCCAACTTTAAAAATGCGACAAAAAGGAATTTCTCCCGTGACCGCCTAAAGACGGTAGTGGCGTCTCACTACAGGGCTTGATAGGGTTCACGACGACACGGGGAACCGTGTATGCCTTAGGTGGACTAGTGCCTATGTTACTTCTACTCGGATTCCCGCCCGAGTGATCTGTGTGTGTTGGCCACCAGGGATCCTCACCCTTACGAGGGTAGGTGAGTTGGTTTGCCAGGTCCCGCATACTTGGGTGCGTGGGTTGGCCTGCCAGGGATCCTCACCCTTATGGGGGTGGGTGAGTTGGCTTACCATAGTCCGGCACCCTATGGGTGAGTGTGTTTGGCTTGCCAGGGATCCTCACCCTTACGAGGGTGGGTGAGTTAGTTTGCCATGGTCCCTCACCCTTAGGACTAGTTTCACTTGTTGTATGTAGATTTTCAAAAGAGAAGAAATTTCAAAAAGGGGATTTCTACAAAAAGGACTTCGGTTTCCAATAGGGTTCTTCCAAAAGAGTTTTCGAACTTTGTTAGGTCCATGAGTTCACTCATGTCATATTTATCGAATTTCGTGTCAAAGGTAAACTCAAGATGGTCAATGTAGCTTGAGTTAGAGTTAGTGAGTCATTCGGTTCGTTGCGAAGCAAAGACTCCAAGAAGCTCAACTCACCACCGGAACTCATCTTAGGATGGTAAGTGACTTAGAAACTCAATATCATAGGTGGTTAGTTCATATTAGATCATATGAGAACCACCGGAACTCATCTTAGGATGGTAAGTGACTTAGAAACTCAATACCATAGGTGATTAGTTCATATTAGATCATATGAGAAACCACCGGAACTCATTTTAGGATGGTAAGTGACTTAGTAACTCAATACCATAGGTGGTTAGTTCATATTAGATCATATGAGAAAGTACGGAATGGCAAAAGATGTCAAAACCCCTTAAAACTAGTGTTTGAAAGAATGCTGTCAGAATACCACGGTTTTTCGGGAAACTGTGACCATTTGTACTGTGGCCAAAGGTTGGTTTCGAAACCAAGGAGGTTGGTTTCGAAACCAAAGTTGAAAAATGATGTCAGGAGGTTTTTGGTTTCGAAACCAACCATATTGGTTTCGAAACCAACCCTGAAAAATGCCAACAGATGGTTTTTGGTTTCGAAACTGACTTGTTGGTTTCGAAACCAAAGCTACAGAATGATGTTAGATGGTCTTTGGTTTCGAAACCAAACATATTGGTTTCGAAACCAAAGTTATGAAAATCATTCCAGGCCTTTTTTGGTTTCGAAACCAACCTTCTTGGTTTCGAAACCAACGCCCAGATATGTGCGATTTCAGCTGTTTCGTGAGCTGTAAAGTGATTCCTTTTCACTTTTTTGCACATTTCCTCTTAGCATATTTTAGGGGAATTATTGGTGCGTGGGGAACACCTCTAAATGGGATGAGGGATCAATGGAATGTCTCCTCATCTCCATTATTGTGTCTAGCTTTTGACCTAATACAACCTAGAGATTTCTGGGTTTGTGCTGGACATTTTGAGTTATAAATAGGGATTGAACCATCAATGTTTAATCAACCATTCACCCTATTTATCAACAAGTTCTTGGAGAGTTTCAACTCTAATTCTTTAGCTTCCAAGCTTGTTGTACATGCTTTAATCCTTCCCATTTTAACTCAAAACCTGAGTTTTGTTGCCGGTGGATTTCCGGTGGTTGAGCTTGAAGTTTCAAGCTTGTGGTGATATACTTGAGGAGTCAAGTATTGGTTCAAGGTGCGGGACTTGTGGAGTTCAAGTTGGAGACGCATCATCGTCTACTAAGAGGCAAATTCGTGGAGTTCGAATTTGTGGAAGAATTGTACACCGTAGCTGTTGGAGCGTAGAGGGAGTCGTAAATCGTGTCCATCGAGTGGTAAATCGGGTTGTAAGTTTTCAATAACTCTTAGTGGATTTTTGCTGGACTAGGTCCCGGGGTTTTTCCCAGTTTTGGGTTTTCCTCGTTAACAAAATCTCTTGTGCATATTTCTATACTTGTTGTGAGATTGAAATATTCGATTCTTGTTCTTAATTCCGCATATTAAGAATCGAATAAGTCAATACTCTTGTTAGAGATTTTTGTTGTACTCTTATCACCTTAGTAATTTTTAATTAGGTGATAGTGTGATCCTTAACCATAGTCACATTGACATACGGTTAAATTCATTAACCGTAGGGCGAATTTAGACTTTCAATTGGTATCAGAGCAGGTTCACTTGCTGGGTTTAACAACCTAAGTGTGATCCTTGTTGTGACTTATGGAATCACAAAGAGAGGGTAGTGCAGTAAATTTACCTCCATTATTCAATGGAAATAACTATCCTTTTTGGAAAGCTAGGATGAGAGCTTTCTTAAAGTCTATAGACCAAAGAGTTTGGAGAACTATTGAGGTTGCTTGGTCTCCACCTACTATGATTGTAGGACCTAGAGACAATTCTAGAGTAGTTCCTAAACCAGAAGATCAATGGGATGCCATAGATAGTGAAGCTGCTACTAGAAATAGCAAGGCTCTCAATGCCATTTTTACTGCTGTATCGGCTGACGAATTTTGTCGCATATTTAATTGTGAAGTAGCAAAAGAGGCATGTGACATTTTAATGGTAACCCATGAAGGTACTAGAATTGTAAAAATAGCAAAGCTTCAAATGTTAACCACCTAATTTGAAACCATCAAAATAGATGACAATGAATCTTTTGATAAATTCTATGCTAAATTAAATGAAATTGTCAACAATTCTTTTGCTTTGGGTGAATCTATTTCTAACTCTAAGATAGTACGTAAGGTTTTGAGGTCTCTTCCGGAGAGATTTCAAGCCAAGGTTACGGCTATCGAAGAGAGTAAAGATATTGATGCTATTCTTCCTGAAGAACTTGCAGGTAACTTAAAAACCTTTGAATCCAGTTTGCATCATTCAAGGACTTCAAAGGATATAGCTTTTGCAGCATCAAAGAATGTCACCTATACTGATTCAGAAGACGAGGATGATCATGGTGATAATAAGGATCTTGAGTTTCTTTTCGAAAATTTTATAGAGTTTCTTAAAGTCGAGAAAAGAAAAATTCTGAAACATGGGATTTCATCCTCAAGTAAGAGTAAGTCATTAAGTAAGGATAAAGCTCATAAGAAAAATAACAACTCTAGTGATATTCAATGTTTTAAATGCCATGGTTTTGGACACTTTTCCAATGAATGTCCCAACAAAAAGTCCAAAAGCAGGAAAAAGAGGATGGTCACTTGGGATGATTCAGTAAGTTCAAGTGACAATGAAGATAAAGCAAACTATGTGGCTTTTACCACTTCCTTGGAATCTTCTTGTGTCCACTCAGAAGATGAAATAAGTATGGAATCAGAAGATCTTCATACTGATCATATTGGAGACAAAGAAGAAACCACTAAGGCTTTTATTACCTTTGTGGAATCTTCTTATGATCTCCTTGAAGATTTATATACTGATTTTGAAGATCTTCAGGCTACTAAAGGAAGTAGTAAAGAGAACATTGAACTAATGGCTATGGCTGCATCTGTTGATCATGAAAAAGATATACAAGCTGAATCTAATGATCTTCGAAGTGATAGCGAGGATGATGTTGATCCTACAGAGTTGTTCTCAAGAATTCTTGAAAATAGTAAGAGCTTGTCAAAGGCAAACAAGGAGCTCAAACTAGAGAATTCAAGTCTTATGACTGAGAAGAATGATCTCACTCTTCAAGTGGAAGAAGCCTCTAAGAGGAAGGCAGAGGACAAAGAGATTCTTGAAGGAAAAGATAAAGAAATCAAATTCCTCAAGAATGAGCTGGTGGTGACTAATGAGAGAGTCACATCACTTCTTGAAGAGATACAAAAAATGAAGGATGAGCTAAAAGAGTCTAAAGAGATGCTCATAAAGTTCAATCATGGGTCGAATAACCTTGTCTCTATGTTGAAAGGATCGAAGAATTCGAGTGACAAGAAGGGACTCGGCTTTGATCCAAGTAAGGTTGCTAGCACCTCAACGTCGACGACCTTTGTGAAAGCTAAGACTCATCCTCCTCCTCCACAAAAGAGAGCAGTTAAGCAAGTTGACCAACAAGCTCCAAAGCAAGTTGTCAAGCAACATATCCCAAAGCAAGCTATAAAACCACAAGGTAAGCCTAAAGTTTCTAACATTAATAATGTGTGTTCTTATTGTGGTTATAAGGGACATTTGCAGAACAAATGTAGATTCTTTTTAGAAGATTGCAAAAAGTCTCATAATGTCAATCAAGATCTTTTAAAAAGAATCAAATCATTGAGTGACAAGGCTCAAGCATTGACTGGAGATATTGGAAAGCTTGACAACAACAAACAAGGTATGTATTCCTTTGGATCAAAATCTTATTCAAAGAAAAGGAAGAGAAACAAGACCAAAAAGGTTGTGCTTGAGACAACCAAACCTACTCATGTGGACTTAAATCAAATGAAGACATTTAAGAAATTCAAGGCCATATGGGTAAGAAAAAGTGATTTGGCATGTCTTGAAACTCTCACTACATACAATACTGGTAAGTCATCTAAGTACTTATTGGTTAGTGGTAGTGGTCGTACCATTACTTGATTGTTGATATTCTCACTCCTTCCCTTGTTTTGATTGCATATATAGTTGGGGTAGTTGAGTGAGTGTTCTACTAGTTTGCATTTTAGTTGATTGTTATGCATTCTAGTGTTTGTTGTATGTACTTGTAGATAAGTTCTTATTGCATTTGAACATGACATTTCATCTACTAAGTATCATACTTTACAGCATGCCCATTTATTGTCAAATCATTTTTGGGACATGTGTGTATATTTTTTTGTTTGTCATCTTGTTTCTTTGTCAATACTGAATGAAGTGTATAAACCTTTGTTATTGATTGAGAAACAAGCTACTACACAAGTAGTGAATATTGATGGTCAACCACATCAAGCAGAATTTTTTTCTGTAGGTTTGTATTCTCACTTTTCCCCTGTTTTGCATTGCATATTATTTTTGGGTTGAAAAATGAGTTTTGAAGATTAGTTTGCTTTCACAAATTGCATTCTAATACATGTATGTTTTAAGTGTTCTTCTTGTTGTTATTGGCTATCTTTTATAGAATACTTGAACATATAAGAGATTTCACAAATCTGAATTACTTTATTTTATTTTGATATAGCTTGTGAATCTCTTCTCTAAATCCATATACTCTCTTGACTGATCTATAAATCTTGTGCACATAAGAGCCTCTTGAGTAAGTGTGATTTTATCCTAGTTGAATCATTGGATGGGTTAAAATAAAGCTTATGATTCATTAATGGACTGAACTAGCTGGTTGGACTATCTCTCACTAGGATATTGTGTTTTGATGAAGTGCTGAAAAATATTGTTATATCTTGTTATGAAACATCACCAAAACAGTAAGCTCTCGTAAAAGATCTTGAGCTTGGTGAAACACCAAAAGAGTGAGTTCTCGAAAAAAAAAATGTTGAACTCGGTGTTTGAACATCAAAAAGAGTGAGATCCCGCAAAAAGATTGGGAACTCGATGTTCTTTATTCTTCATCTTGACCTCATAGTGACCCACTTGGTTCCAATACGGGTACTTTCTTGGTTGTGTCTCCTCGGATAAGAGTCGCTTGCAAGTTTAGGGAAAATATTGGTAACAAGTTGGTGATCTATGTCTCATGCTCTTGAGTTCCTCAAGTTTCATTCAAACTCAAACATGAAGGTCATTAATAGGTAACAATGTGAGATAGTTCTTTCATGCTAGGTAAGGTTCAGATTTGAAGAAATTGGTAATATGGATAACCTTATCTTATTTTCCTTTTAGGATGGTCTCACATAATGATATTGTTCTCTCAACACACACACACCATAATCAGAATATTGAGTGTTGTGATTTTCATGATTGAGAACTTGCTTGGCTATATTTGAATAAATTTTTGCAATTTCATGATTAAGAAATTTTTAATTGTGATTGTGTATTATATTATTGATAGCCTTGACAACATGATTTGGACACAACAAAACTTTTCTACTTGCATACATTGATAGCATAGATTTGTTGTGTGTTGATGCATGTTGAACCGGATTAGTTTTAAGATTCAAATCTTTCTCATGATCTGGTTGAGGGGGAGCTTGCATGTTTTGTTTATTTGCATATATTTGTGCATGCTTGCTCATTATTTGCATTAAGCTAATATTTGAAAAAATCCAAAAATTTGCATTTTCTCCATTGGTTTTCAAAACCAGGATACATTCACACACTTTGGTTTTATTTCTTATCTTAGCTCTGATACACCTTGTAACTAGCTTTGATAAATTTTATAGTGTGTGACATGTTCTTACTTGCCTTCCACCATACTTTCTTATTGTCTATCTAACTATCTACTTGGTTGAAAATTAGTTAGATATTTATTCTTATGGTTGGTTGGTTTGTATTTGTGTTTCCATACATTGTCTTTCTCAGTTTCTCCTTGTACTTTTGTTGTCTTCTATCCTTTGTCTATTTGTGACAAAAAGGGGGAGAATTATGTGTTCTTGACTTTGCAAGGGGAGTACTATGTGATACGAGTTTTATCACATAGGGGGAGAGATTCTTGTAGCACTTATCAAGGGGGAGTGTAAGCATATTCATTATTTATATTCATGACTTCCATGGTACCTTGATGTGTCTTGTGGACATGTGCAGGAAACAAGTTAAAGACAACCCATAGAGTTTAATGTCTCTATTTGTTTGGGGGAGTTTTGTCTTTTATCTCTCATTGAACCTTATGAATGGGTGTTGAATGGGTTTTGTCACGAAATTGACAAAGGGGGAGATTGTAAGGTCCATAAGTTCCCTCATGGATTTTGTCAATTTGCGTGTCAAATCAAACTCAATATAGCCAATGAGAGTTTGCAAGTTGTCTCTACATTTTTAACCAATGAAGACTTATAGTGAAGGAGAGAAGACTTGTGCAAAGCTCAACTCACCACCATTGGAAGATATCTTAAGATGGGAGAAGCTTTGACAAAGGGGGAGAGATATTATCTCTACCTTCATTAAATGCTCTAAACATTCTTCAAGGTATGTATTTAGTATTTTATAAGATTCCTTGACTTGTTTTGTGAGCATGTGCAGGAAACAGGTTGTTTTATACAATCCGTGTTTTAAGTTCTATTGAGTCATGTGTAAGAAAATACGAGTTGTAATGGGGAAGGTTCTTTATACTATTTTCTTATGTATGGCTTTGTCACGAAAATGACAAAGGGGGAGATTGTTAGGTCCATGAGTTCACTCATGTCATATTTGTCGAATTTCGTGTCAAAGGTAAACTCAAGATGGTCAATGTAACTTGAGTTAGAGTTAGTGAGTCATTCGGTTCGTTGCGAAGCAAAGACTCCAAGAAGCTCAACTCACCACCGGAACTCATCTTAGGATGGTAAGTGACTTAGAAACTCAATATCATAGGTGGTTAGTTCATATTAGATCATATGAGAACCACCGGAACTCATCTTAGGATGGTAAGTGACTTAGAAACTCAATACCATAGGTGATTAGTTCATATTAGATCATATGAGAAACCACCGGAACTCATTTTAGGATGGTAAGTGACTTAGTAACTCAATACCATAGGTGGTTAGTTCATATTAGATCATATGAGAAAGTACGGAATGGCAAAAGATGTCAAAACCCCTTAAAACTAGTGTTTGAAAGAATGCTGTCAGAATACCACGGTTTTTCGGGAAACTGTGACCATTTGTACTGTGGCCAAAGGTTGGTTTCGAAACCAAGGAGGTTGGTTTCGAAACCAAAGTTGAAAAATGATGTCAGGAGGTTTTTGGTTTCGAAACCAACCATATTGGTTTCGAAACCAACCCTGAAAAATGCCAACAGATGGTTTTTGGTTTCGAAACTGACTTGTTGGTTTCGAAACCAAAGCTACAGAATGATGTTAGATGGTCTTTGGTTTCGAAACCAAACATATTGGTTTCGAAACCAAAGTTATGAAAATCATTCCAGGCCTTTTTTGGTTTCGAAACCAACCTTCTTGGTTTCGAAACCAACGCCCAGATATGTGCGATTTCAGCTGTTTCGTGAGCTGTAAAGTGATTCCTTTTCACTTTTTTGCACATTTCCTCTTAGCATATTTTAGGGGAATTATTGGTGCGTGGGGAACACCTCTAAATGGGATGAGGGATCAATGGAATGTCTCCTCATCTCCATTATTGTGTCTAGCTTTTGACCTAATACAACCTAGAGATTTCTGGGTTTGTGCTGGACATTTTGAGTTATAAATAGGGATTGAACCATCAATGTTTAATCAACCATTCACCCTATTTATCAACAAGTTCTTGGAGAGTTTCAACTCTAATTCTTTAGCTTCCAAGCTTGTTGTACATGCTTTAATCCTTCCCATTTTAACTCAAAACCTGAGTTTTGTTGCCGGTGGATTTCCGATGGTTGAGCTTGAAGTTTCAAGCTTGTGGTGATATACTTGAGGAGTCAAGTATTGGTTCAAGGTGCGGGACTTGTGGAGTTCAAGTTGGAGACGCATCATCGTCTACTAAGAGGCAAATTCGTGGAGTTCGAATTTGTAGAAGAATTGTACACCGTAGCTGTTGGAGCGTAGAGGGAGTCGTAAATCGTGTCCATCGAGTGGTAAATCGGGTTGTAAGTTTTCAATAACTCTTAGTGGATTTTTGCTGGACTAGGTCCCGGGGTTTTTCCCAGTTTGGGTTTTTCCTCGTTAACAAAATCTCTTGTGCATATTTCTATACTTGTTGTGAGATTGAAATATTCGATTCTTGTTCTTAATTCCGCATATTAAGAATCGAATAAGTCAATACTCTTGTTAGAGATTTTTGTTGTACTCTTATCACCTTAGTAATTTTTAATTAGGTGATAGTGTGATCCTTAACCATAGTCACATTGACTTACAGTTAAATTCATTAACTGTAGGGCGAATTTAGACTTTCAAACTTTAACTTAAAAGACACACAACCTATATATATATTACTATATATTATCACTAAGGTGAGCTTGTGAAAGGTTAAGGACTTTCTACAAGGATGGTGGATCATGCTTATCCAGATGTGGTACACCATCTGAGACTTTGCTAGGTGTTTTTGTCTTCAGGGCTGAATGGGACGTCAGGGAGACAGGTACATCTAGGGAAGTCTGGGAAGTCACGATTATTTCTTGGTAAATCATGTTTGTTGGTGGTGTTGAGTAACTAGTTTATCTGAGGTTCGCATGCCTACTCGATGGGTATTAGACGCGGGGGAAAGTTATCGGTGAACCTTCTCTGGATTAGTTGGGGGCCCTTGTCTAGTCTGCAGTCGTCAAATTGTTGCACTTGGTATTGATCTTGAAATAATTCTGACTGGGGTAACCCGGTCGTGTTCCTTGGCTATACTAGTAGAAGTACACTGCTATTGTTTGTATATTTATATGCAGGATTTTCTTTGATGTTTAAATCTACTATATAATATGCATTGCTCTTATAAATGCTTTTGAGTTGTTATCGGATTAATCGCTGCATGTGATGGTATTAAGATGGTTGATCTACCTACTGAGTTTCTCACCCAATCATTTTCGTGGTTTTACAGTGGACAGTTGAGGATCGAGATAGGATCCTTAGTGGTGCTGTGGTGAGGTTTTCTGGGCGAGGGATTTCCTTATTTTGGGTTTGATGTAGGTTTCCTTCTCTTCAGTCACAGTGGATGTTTTGCTACTGGCTCGGTCTTGAGCCTTACGTTGCCTTGTTTTATATGATTACATCTCCTACTTTATCTTCTCCCACTATATGTATTTTGATAGGAAACAACAAATATAACTATATATCATATCACAGTTATATCTATGATAAGTGAGTAATTTGAATGTCATAGTTATTGGCAGGTTCCTCCTGGTCCTACATCGTTGGGATTCCAGTTGAGTTGAGAAAAAAAAAATGGGTGGCAATTTTTGTGCATATCTTTAGTTTCTTTACTTCTGTTGCGTAAAATTTTGTATGCACTGTGTCTATTAGATGACGAAAGGTCCAGTTTACAGGGGAGACTCTGCCGGATTTGAGTCTTGTTGTAGACTGATGGTATTGTCCCTTGTTTTGGAGCACGGCGAGTTACAAGTAGTAGTATAGAATCGTAAATTATTGGGCTGAATTAGTAAAAAAAATTGAGTTAGAAATATTATTTCTCAATGCAGATCATATTTTTGCCTCGACATTTGCAAATATGAATCAGAGGTAATCTAATGGTTAGGAATTGGTAATCGGAGGAGATTGCATGGCATTGCTATCCTTATCCCTATCGTCCTTGGATGTTTAAGTACTGTTTTGATCTTTAGATCGTTTAGATTTTTGCTTGTTTGGTAGTACTGCCTGTATCTCAGTCGTAGCACACTGACATATCATATTGGGCCACGTACACTTAATTTTTTTTAAAAAAAAACAAAGAAAAGAAAAACGAAAAAGTTTTCTAGAAGATTTTATTAAACAAAAAAAAGGCAAAAATAGTTTTGTAAACATATTCTATTTTGGTTCCTCTACAAAAGTTTGCCGAAACATGTTACTCTCTTTCTTAATGCTTGGACAAAAAGAAAAAGGGTTAATTTAATGAGTCCGGATCAGAGTATAGTGTTATTTGTACATTTTATATTTTATATGCACAGTGGAATGTGGAGGCCAAATGCTGTTGATCTGAAGACTGATTTTTTTTTTATAATGTTCTCTTCACCTTGTAGATCATCCTCACCAAAAATCAAAATATTCTAAAACTGGTAGTCCCATTAAAAATTGACTTTTTTTCTCATCGTTCATTGTTCACCGTTAATTTTTAATCAACTTCCCATTAATTTTTGATAAGGTTAAAAATTTTAGAATGATATAATTTTTGGTAAAGATGTTCTACTCATCTTGTAGATCATTCTCACAAAGAATTAGCCATTAGTTCCTCACCATGTGAGCCCCACAACTAATGTAAAAATAACGATGTACAAATAAGACTGTACACGAATCCGTTCTCTAATTTAATTTACCTCCCAAAATTAATGTAGATTTGGACTTACCCTCCTCAAAGATCCCGTAATTAACTTACCCCCTTAAACTCAAGGTTTCCATCTTTTTTTTTGTTAGAAGGCGTATGCGCGTCTCGCATGCTCACATTTATGACCAAAATGCCCTTTACATGCATAACACGTGCATTACTTAAGGTCCCTATCATAGGATTAATCCCACGGTCTATCTTAAAACTTCAGATCAAATGGTTGAGATTAAACTCATAACCTTGATCTTCTTCTTCTTCTTTCCCATCCAACCCCATGGACTAGAAATTCTATCTCCAACAATTCCTTACCAAAACCCTAATTAATTTAAAACCACTATTGTCTCCTAAGACGATGTACCATCAGAATTTAACAAAATAAATGAAAGCTGGAAGGAAGGAAAATACTAGTCGAGTGGTATCTGGTAGTCAAAGCCACTGTAAGAACAACTCTTCAGCAACATGAGGGTTCGATTTGAGTGCCAATGGAGATACCTCATGAAGCTACAATAATTCAACATCCAAGGATGCCACATCCCCTACTAATTCCATATCCATCACAACCTAATTTTTTATTTCATGCCATCGAAACCCTAGATCTTTTTTTTTGATACAACTAAAAATGGAATATCACAATCAACTCATGCATCTAAGTAAGCAACTGTTTTTATAAGAGTTACTAAAGTATTCATTTCCATTTAATTTTAAAAAAATATTGCAAAACAAGAACATAATTGGTCTGCAGACTACAGAAATTACTTTAAACTAATCAAAAAGAAGAAAAAAATCCACAATTCATGTAACTTCACCAACTTCACCTTGGCCTTGTAAATGTAGGCCATTCCCCTACCACAGTAATAAGCAACATCCTCCTTTGTGTACACTCCTTCAATTTGGATCAACGAGGTGCTTAGATATTTATTTGATTTCTACTCTTGTAACCAAGAATGGTTCCTCGTACATAGAGCCTGACTCTTTCGCCTTCTCTACCCTTCACCATTTTCATTCTTTGGGATGCCATAGGGAGACGGCCTGCTAGGATAAATCTGCTAGACTATAAAACCCTAAAATAGGACCAAAATCCTAGATCTCTTAATAACCCCTTTTTACCGGTAGTGATGTCTGACACCATCATTAGTAAAAAATGATGGTGGTTTTGTGGTGACGATTGTTGTGGGAGATAATTGTTATTTTAGATTATTTAGGATTTTGGTAGAGGAGTTGGAGATGGAATTTCTCAGCTATGAGGTTGGGTGGGGAAGAAGAAGAAGATCAAGGTTATGAGCTAATCTTAACCATCTGATCTGAAGTTGTAAGATGGACTGTAGGATTAATTCTAGGTTAGGGACCTTAAGTAATGCATGTGTTATGTACGTGATGGGTATTTTGGTCATAAATGTGAGCATGCGAGAAGCATGTACACCTTCAAACGGTAAAAAGACGGAAACTCTGAGTTTGAGGAGGTAAGTTAATTACGGGATCTTTGAGGAGGGGTAAGTTCAAATATCCATTAATTTTTATTTTTTTTTTTTGGGGGGGGGG
>MVGT01002401.1:13566-27937 GCA_002174775.1 Macleaya cordata | reverse complement strand
TGCGACCACTAGTCGGTATTACATGCAAATGAGCCCTACTAACGCGTGTGATTTGGCAAACAATACGGCAAATCCACCCAATCATATTTTCTATCGCCACCTAATTTTGATTTATATGATGAAAATATTATAATTATAAAAATTTAACATTTGGATCATCTTCGCATAAACCTACAAACAGATGTACAAAATATAAATTAGTTTAACGTAAAATAATTTTTAAAAATTTGTTTATAAATCGCGAACAAAACGTGACCTTAGTCATTTTGATTTTAAAAAAAATACCATACTCTTTGTATTTGTTTCTTTTGTTTTTTCTAATGATGTTACAATTACAAGCAGAGGGGGCTAGCGAGGTACTACTAAATGCCGCAAAGAACAACTCCACCCAAAGTTATCAAAACTGGACCGGACCGGTGGTCTGACCTAGGTTCGACCAAAATTTTGTATTTTTTGGTCAAACCGATTTGAATTTGAGAACTGGCGGTCTGATTGGAACCGATGGTCGAACCATCGAACATGGTTAATCGGTTCTTTCATAAACTCAGTTTTGCAAATTTTTTTCAAAAAAAAAAAAATTTAAAAAAACGTACCCCAAACAAAGATATCAGTTTTTGTCTTTTAGATAATGAAGGGATTCCTATTCAACTTTGGAAATTGAAGATAATTATATTGATGATAATGACTATTTATCTATATATTTTTTATTTTTACCCTCTAAGATTTCCTTTTTCTTTTTTTTGAAATTTTTTATTTATAAAATTATTTAATAAATAGAACTAGTCCAACCGAATCGAACCTAGGTCCAACCAGTTTTGAAAAATTTTGGTTCGATGACCGGTCCGGTTTTCATAACATTGACTCCACCAACTAATATAGGTAGAAGCGTCATAACTATACATAAAATACAAGCACCAACTTGGAGTTCAAAGTTATAAGATGGGCTAATTTACTTTGAGGATGATCTACATGGTAAGTTGAATATTTTCAAATCAATCACTATCTCATGCAGTTGAGTGTCATAGACCACAATACAAATTAACCTACAAAAAAGTCACTGTCTAAAGGGAATTAATTTTCCAACTTATATGGTAGTGTAAATTGAAGGTTCACGTGCATTAACTCCGAGGACTAAGTGGGTAATCTAAGAGGACCCCAGATACTTCCATTAGCAGTAAAAAAAAACAAAAACTACAAAAAATTAAGGGTGTGTTTGAGTTGTGGTACTTCAGGGTGATGGTTTGAAATCCGTGAGAAAATGTTCAATTTTTACAGAGGGGTATTCAATCCAGATTTTCATGCACTTTCATGGACTCTTTAAAGTGATGGACTTCAACGGACTTTGACAGACTCCTGCAGACTTTTACAGAGTCCTGCAGAGTCCTGCATACTCTTACAAACTCTTGCTGCAGACTCTTGTAGTCTCCTGCAGACTTTTCTAGACTCCTGATGTTTTGTAATAACAAAATTAATAAATTTCAACATAACATCACAAAATTCATGGATTTCTACTGACTCTTGGAATGTTTAGATGATTTATAGTGGTAGACTTTGACAGAATTCTTCATGAATTTCTATATACTCTAGAGGCATATTGAACATGTTTATAAAATAGATAAATTCTAATAATCAAATTCAATAAGATAAACCACATAAAGTTCACATCCAACAAAACATGTTCAATACAAACATAAACAAAAATATGTCATTTGTTATGATTCTAGAGATCCCTATTATTGTCATTGTCTCTAACACGTACCATTCCACATAGTAGTAGCTATACTATATGGTCATTCATTACTTATCAATCATAACTATTTATAATAACAATAATAATTTAATTTATATCTGTTAAAATTAATTATTCATATTTATGATTATTATAAATTATTATTAATAATAAGTAATGATTATAAATAAATAAAAATTGTCATGATTAATATTTTTATTAGTTACCAATCATAACTATTTATATTATTAATTATTAATATTAATTATTATTAAGTTCACCACAATAATTAATCTTAATTATTATTTTTTAATTTAATATTAATTATTAATATGAAGTCCACCACAATCTCACCTATTTTGGTGGAATTTCATACAAGCTAATTTGTACACAAAAGTCTTTCAAAGTCCATGAAAAAAGTAAATCCATTAAAGTTATGGACTTTAAAGTCTATAACCAATAACATATGACTTTGCAAGACTCCATCAAATTCTTGAACCAATAACACATGACTTTGCAAGACTCTCTTAAAGTCTTGAACTAATAACACATGACTTTGCAAGACTTTTCAAAGTTTTGAACTAATAACACCTAATTTCACAAGTCCATGAAAATCATGATTAAATAACCCTCCCCCCTTAGAGTTTGGTTGGGCCCAATTCCCGTGATTTAAAACTTCATTGAGAACTCATTTGGGCTTCCCCATAATGGTTGGCGTTCACACCCTCTCCCTGTGAAAACTCATTCCCCTCACAAAAAGAATTGGCCACGTCATTTATTTTTCTTTTTTCTTTTCTCATGGACTTTTCTAAGCCCTTGCCAAACATCAACATTTAGAGTAATGGTTTTTCACTTTCTATGAAATGCCAATCCCCATCACATCACTTGGTTTTCTCCGGTAAAACCAACTCCCCTGACCCAAACATACCCTAAAAGTATCTGGAGATGTGGAAGCATCTTGTAATAGCACATTTAAGAAGACTTTGAAATGATGTGGAAGCATCTTGTAATAGCACATTTAAGAAGACTTCGAAATGAATTTGCTTGCTCGGATCATGCCACATATTTAGGTACTCTACTGTAAGTGGGAATAACATTGCTCTATACTTTTAGCCATATAGATCATTTAATGCCAAATAACTCTGTTAATGAGGCGAGATTTGATGTTCACTAGCTCATAGGCTAAGCCGGCTCATATGAAGAAGAACCAATGGCTGATTTTTAAAAATTAACAGTAAAATAAATCGTTTAATCACCATTAAAATTACAACTACTTTTGATGAGATTACAAATTATTGCGAAATGATATGTTTTTTTTGGTGAAGATGGTCATAATGATGAGAAGAGTTCGCTTAGAAAAAAGGATTTTGTTAACATGTGCCCTAAGGGAGCATGATAAGCTTTATGGATTTGTGTTTTGTTTAGTTTCTTAAGGTTGTCCAAATGAACTGATTTTTTTGTATGTATGTTATTTACAGTATTTGATTCATATCTAAAAAAATCAGCTCAATTCGAGACCTCTAGCACCCTCTAACACCACAAATCTTAATCAAGACTATAATAGTTTGAATGAATGACTCAATTTAAAATAATTTAATTGGATGGTTACAAATCTTTGATTGAGCTAATTTTTTATGAACAACTTATAAATGATGATAATATTGTACCTATAAAATATCAAATGATTTGAAGCCCTCTACTTTACAATAAAATTTCTTTGAAAATATCCTTATCATGTGCCCTAAGGCACACGTTAACATACCCTAGAAAAAATCAGCCCTAGTCTTCGAATCATTTTATGTTGGCCTATAAGTGAATGTAGGAAAGCATTGTGGCTTTATAAGGATCCTACCCCAATGTTAAATAACACATAAGAACCTATACCTCTTAATAAAAGATTATTGTACTCCTAACTTGTTCACATCTTTTTCTAGGTTTAAATATTGATGATTAAATTTTTTTTTTTTTTTGAGATCTACGGTATCTGGGTCTCTTAGAGCACCCGACTAGTCCCTAGGGTGTGAGCAAACCTCTCTATCTACACACAACCGATTAAAATCTTATTGTGGGAGTGGCCATCAAGAGGATCGATCACTCGACCTCCATTTTGTGAGGTGAGCATCTTGACCACTTAGCCATCCTCCTCATGGTTAATATTGATGATTATTGCACAGCCCTGATCCAAACAAGCGAAACGAGGTACAATGACTAGTCCTATCATTATAATAAATTTAAAAAAAATAGGTAGATGATAAGCATCACTTTAAAGACGACCAACTAGATTTCATTAATACATTTTCTTTCAATTAAGGTTCATCTTCTTTATTATAAGGTGGCCAGGAATCCCTAGACCTAAGACTTTGTACCGTCTTACTTAATTGCCATTTAAAACAGATAAGTTTGGTTTTTTATTTTTTTTTTAACCAAAAACAGATTAGCTTGGTATCTTCTCCAACATCTGACTGTACGTTATATGGGAAATATTTCTTATCTCGACTGATTTTTTCTACCGTGAGAAGCACAGATAAATCGGTAAGAGCATTTAATTCATCACGATCTAGATCGAAGACGCTATCAACAAAACCATCATCATGTAACGATTTCAAAGATTACACGAGACAAAATAGTAAACCTCATCCTATTTTTTTTTTTTATTCCAATATCTTTCAAATTATGTAAGGGGTGTGTAATCATTGGGCCAACGACCCATGTGCCAAGTCCAATAGTATGGATCATGGTCAAAGGGGTGTTAGTAAATATATAATAAAATTGGGTGAGTTCCACAGTAAATAATGGATGAAAAAAAAAGAGGAAGGACCTTTTTACAAAATCCCTTTACACAACTCTTACACAGCCTTGTGGACTCTATATAAGGACGATCTAATGATTGATTTTTTTGTAAGAATGATCTCCTTACCATGTATATCTTCCTGACAAAAATTCAATCTATTCTAAAACTTATAAATTTCGTTCACTCACTTTGATTTTCAAAACAACTTTTG
This sequence comes from Macleaya cordata, assembly GCA_002174775.1. Lineage (NCBI taxonomy): Eukaryota > Viridiplantae > Streptophyta > Magnoliopsida > Ranunculales > Papaveraceae > Macleaya > Macleaya cordata. The sequence continues at coordinate 23,206 of MVGT01002401.1, read as the reverse complement.
ATTGGATTAGAAGTTTTAGAATATGTTGATATTGGTTGGAGAGGATCTGCATTGTGATGAGAACACTCTTTCTAAAAATTTAGAGTAATTTTGTGCACCCACCATACAATCACTTTTTTTTTTATTGGCCAAGTGTTTGACAGTGTGAATTCAATTGTGAAATGAATGAATTCACACCGTCAATCACAAAACCAATGAGAAGGAGGGGAACATGCACCTCTTAATGGATGATGATGCACAAAATAGCACTTCCAAAAATTAGGCCATGGATATTTCCTATGTAGACTCCACAAGGTTGTATAAGAGCTCTGTAAATTGAGCTGTGTAAAAAGTTCCTTCCTAGAGACAAAATAGTCACTAATTATTAAGTACAAGAGAATACTAAGAAATTCTTGTCCGGATATCGAGACACATGTATTTAACTATATCATATAAAACAAAATGCAACATCTATAAAGCATAAACACAGAAATCAGACACAACATGAACAAGACAACACGGTAAAATCTCAAAAAGTAAAACACAGACACAATTAGCATAATTAATTAATTAATAAATATATAAATAATTTAATTACAAAACACATAATCAATCAAAAGTATAATTTTAACTACAAAGATTCACATTTCAGCTTTCGCCTAAGTCGAAATATAAGAGGTCATAAGTCATAAAGTCACGCGGTGAAACTCCAACCTTCTTCTTCAGTGTACTAAATGTTAGGATTTTGGAAAGCATGGCTTTTGGGGAGTTTTTAGTGCAAAAATGTAAAAGATTTTTTGGTGTTTTGGTTTAAAAATGGACTTTTAAGGGGGTTGAGTATTAAATAAGATATTAGTTGTAACAATATATCAAGTTAGATGTTTTAAAGAAAAAGAAATTTAAAAAAATAAAAAAACTTTAAAAAAAAAGTCCAAAACGTGTCATGGCCATGTCCTAGACATGTCCCGCCGTATCCTAGTCGTGTTTGGGCCAAAACTCACATGGGACACGCATGAGGCTTGTCCAACACGTGTCCGGGCCTTGTCCGTGTCTGACATGTGTCCGACACGAACACTTGGCCCTTTGAAGTGTCCGTGCCTCTTAGGGCCATGGTTTTTCGACTTGGTCGCGTCGCGTTTGAATCGGCCGACTCGGATCGAACTCGATCACCACCTAGCTAATTATCCACTATCAAGCTCGGCCCGTTATGGACTCAATGCGACTCGGGCTTGAATTGGCCGACTTGGCCTCGACTCGCTCAACTCGATTAGTTCGATTCCATGGACTTGAATCTATTTTCTTTCTTATATTTTTTTGGCCTGTCTTTGACTCGTGTGACTCAGCCTTGACTCGGTTGACTCTACTGTATTTCTTTTTTCTTTCTTTTTTATATATCTTTTTAACTCGTCATTGACTTGGCTCGGACTCAGACTCAGACTCAGTCACCACTGAGTCGAGTCCGAGTCGGCAAACCGGCAGCATGAACGATGTAAATTTAAGAAACGTTTTAGGCATTTCAGTCATTTCGCAGATTTCCTCTCTCCTTCACACAGTCACACTCCCACTCTCCCTCTCTCTCTCTAACATTTGTCTGCAACAACCAAAACCCATACCTGAAGAGTGAAGACCAACAAAACAAAAACCCTAACCCTAATCAACCCATTTCTAATGGATTCTTTAAGCAGAGGAGCTCTTATCCATGGAGTTACCTTCTCTCCTTCCAATCCCAATCGAACAACACAAAAATCACTTATTTTGAATCCCCGTTTCCCTTCATCCAATTCTCGAGCTAGGTTTAGCGTTAGGGTTTCGTCATCTTTCAATGCGGAAGGCGAAAAAAACCCTATAATCCGAAAGATTAAGAATACAACCGGAGCTCTCATTCTAACAGTAGCAACTGCATTAATGATCGGAAAATTCTCTCAGTTACCTGCAAGAGCAGAGTCTCCTCCAGTAGCCCTAGTTGAAGAAGAACAACAACAAGAACATCAAGAAGAGGAAGAAATAAAAGATGATAAGAAAGATCAAGAACAAGAGAAAACTAATGAATCTCCTTTATCGCAGTTTATTGAATCTCATTCCGAAGCAATCGATGCTTTAAAATCTCTACTTCAAGATAAGCTAGAATCAGGTGAAGACGAGGAAGCTTTAACAATTTTGAAACGGTTAGTTTCAGCTCAACCTTCAGAAGTTCAATGGAAATTTATGATGGCGAGAGTACTTAATGAATTGGGTGAAACAGCCGAAGCTCGAAAGGTTTTTGATGAGATTTTAAGCGAAAATCCTCTCTCTTTTGAAGCTCTCTTGCAAAATGCATTGCTAATGGATCAACGAGGAGAAGGCGAAGCTGTGATTCGTCGTCTTGAAGAAGCCCTGAAACTTGCAGAGGAAGAAAACAAGGATAAAGAAGCTCGTGATGTTAGGTTTATAATAGCTCAAGTTCAGTTTCTTCAGAAGAATGTCGATGAAGCATTGAAGAATTATCAGGAATTAGCAAATGAGGATCCCAAGGATTACCGGCCGTATTTTTGTCAAGGTGTAATTTATACCTTGCTTGATCGGAACAAGGAGGCCAAGGAGCAATTTGCTAAGTGTCATGAACTTTCTCCTGAGAAATTTGAGGTGAAGGGATACTTGCAGACGCCATTATCAAGGACGAAATTGTTTGCGACCGATTCGGATAGTTGAATTCGCTCTTGCTATATAGCTCTTCGGGATCATGAATAATGAGAGAGGTTAGTGTTATTGAGAATTTTGTGATGAATGCTCTGCATTTGTTGAATTTTGGTTTGTCTCTCTGCAATGTTATGTTTCTAATTTTGGAGCAATACTATATTGAATCTCTAATTGGGTCTTCACAGGGAATAATCACAAATAAAACTTTGTTTCAGTTCTAGTTTCTTGATATTATTGTTGTATGTTGGTCAATTTGATAAAATTTCATTTCTGAGTACTGGACTTACGTGTTTGAAATAGAAATGGGTTGGATGAAAGTAGCCAAGAAATCTCTATCTAAAACTGGAATTTACGTGCTCTGTTAGTTTGTGATGTATATGAATTTTGGATTAACATTTAGAATTTCAAACATGAAATGAAAGATGCTATACAGTGGTTCAAATTTGTCCTTTCCCTGATCTCATAAATTCGGCAAATTTTTCTGTAAGGTTTGCCATTATTCCCCAATGTTCATTGAATACTTCCACATGTGAAAAAGGGAAAGATACAATATAGTAAAGGGTTCTGATTTATTACATGGTTTTTCTGTAAATGGGTTTTTACACAATTCTGTGGGATGCATATAGAAATGAGTTTGGCTCTGATCTATACTAAGATGATCTTGTCATCATGGATACCTCAGCACTTCTAGCCGAAGCAAAGTGGTTTTTGAGTGACATATTCTGGGACATCGATTTCGAAGTAACTTTTAATACATTTGGTAGGGGTACACATTTTAGTGTTTTGTTTTTCTGTGAGGATGTTCTATCAAAAAATTAAAAAAGAACAAATTCTGTGAGCATGTACATCGCAGAGAGATCGTGTTTATTAAAATTAACCCTTAAGGTCATCTCAATGTGGTCCATAGAGGTGTGAACAGAATAATATGTTTTCGTAACCCAGATCTCTGGTAAATCCTTTTCTTCTTAACTTGAATGCCTAGTCCCAATTGTAATTAGAAGGCCCTAACAACATCATCCTAGGAAGGGCCGTGGAATTTTTAATGAGTTACCCTCATAATTAAGATCTCTCTTGGTGACTCCAACTACCAGCTATTGTCGAATGGTCTGTTATACTGTAGTGACAAGTGCGTCTAGACTCTTAAGAGGTCAGTGAACCTATCTTACTATAGTGTGAGTAGGTTATGGAAATACATAGAGTAAGGTAAGGGGTGTGTAAGTTATTGAGATTGTACAAGTTTGGATAACAGAAAACCTTAAGATATATGCCTCATTCGTGGGTTTTAGCTGGTTGATCTTTTCTAATACGCTCCAGTCATAAGTGTTTCATATAAGAAATAGATAGAAGGTTCATATGCAGATAAATAGAAATTATACATTGTGAGAGGTCTAGACAATATGAGAAGCAGAACGAGTTGATTAGTTGTTGCCATTAACATGTCGAGTTAAACCCTTAAGAAGTAAGATGCACTGCATGAGAAGGAAAATGGATAAATCATAATATTAGGAAATTTCAGATGAAGTTTGAGATGGAACGCATATACTCCCTTTTCCGTCAGTTGAAACACTAACTAGGTCAATACTTAGGCAGTTAGGCCTGATGCTTGAAACCAACCAAACAAACATGATGATATGTATTGTACAATTTTACTTCCAGAATGATTGAACTTTTTTTTGATAATTTAAACCATTACATGAGCTGCCCCAAGGGCTTGAACTCAAGACCTCCCCCATAGGGGAGGGGATGCCTAACCATCCAGGCAAACCCGGATTGGCCCAGAATGATTGAACTTGGCAGACATGATGCATGATTATTGATATTCAACTACTGTTTCTAGTTTCATGGGAATAGCTTATCCCAAGGAAAAAAAAAAAACTCAAGGGCATAAATTACTCAGTTTAAAGAGAGGAAGAGAATCAAATTTAAATTACGCAAAGAAATCACTCACAAATATTAATATTGATCTAGGGTTTTGAAACAAAACTCCAAGTATATTTCAGTCTCCAGATAAGAATTCTCTAACTATTCCAAAACTGAATGAAAAGTAAGCTTAAAAGTTCAAACTAATATTTGAAGCAAACAACTAAAAAAAATAGAAACAAGGACAAAATAGGAAATGGAATATGGTTTGGGGGTATCGGCTAGCATTTCTAGTGCCAAAATGCCTAGCACCTCCTTTAGATGGCGTAATGTCCTTACGGCCCAAGATTTAGGTTTGCGTCAATAAGATTCTGCCTAACATAAAGGAAGTGAATCATATTTTTTTTTGCCTCAAATCCATATGGAAATAGCACTCAATCACTCGGAAGGCCTGAGTAGGATCAGCAAACCTTATAGGGTTGGATAGTTAGTTTCATATGCTAATAAAGTATTCCAAGTATATTTTATGAACCAAGTAGCGAGTGTAATTTTTCCTGCTTCAATTATAATATTTGGAAGTACCTTGATGCAGATGTTCGATTTGTAGGCGTCAAATAAATATTATAGTCGACTGAATTGCTATGGTTTTTGATATGTCATGGTGTTTAGGGTTTCTTGACAAAAGAAAGAGTTACAGTTATATTGTCTTTATTCACTCCATAACACCTACCAGAAGTAGAAACTTCTTTTTGCATCATAAATCTTATTTGATTTTTAGCCATACAAGATCTACCACTCTATATCAGATATTCTGTAGAGATGAACTGACTGTGCATACCAAACGATTGTGTAACTGTTGATCCTGTACCTGTGAAAATATGTTTGCATCTAAAAGCTCTGGCTGTTGCTTTTCTCATTGCCAAGATATGGGTAATGATCCAAGAAAACAATCGAATTGTGTCAGTGGTTGTAACTTGTAAGTTTGTAGCCATTTGGAATCTGTTGCATATCTTTAGATGATACAAATTGGAGGATTATTTTGTTTGGACTATTTGGTAAACAGTTTTCTGTTCTACGCTACTCCATTTTTGTTTGTTAATGGATGATGTCTGCATATTTCTAGTTTTAGTTAACAGTTTTCTGTTCTACATAAGTCTTATACCCATTGTTGGTTGAGTTTGGATATTCAATTCCCAGATGTATATTATTGAAAGTTTAGATAGAAATGATTTTAGTTCATTTATTTTTAATAGTTTTGATAAGTAGGTAAAGAACTTTCTTTGTTTTTAGTATATCTACGAGAAAATGGTGTGAAAACGCGTAAAATGCGTGTGCTGCCACTTGTATATATCCATGAAAGCTTGAACAAAGGGTTCACAAAAGAGACAGAGAGATATCAAAATCTGGAAAGAGACCCAAGAATACACAATGGGTTGAAAAAGCAAAGCATCTATAATAATTACATATGCTCTTTAGTTTTGGTAACCATCAATTTTGGATTGTTACAAGTTGCAAAGCAATCGTCAACTATCACTTCTTTTATTTTCATACAATTGAACCAACTTAAAATTGTTTTGAGTCTCATAACATCAATGCGCCACTAAAAAGTTCTTGCAAATGCATGAGAATATGGCGTTTGTTCGAGATATGGAAAACAAAGGCTACAAAAAGCCCACGAAAATGGTTTTGCGAATGAGTTTTTAGATACAATCCTGAAACACAAACCATTAAAAAAGAAAAAAAAAATATTGTTGTATTCATGTTTTCTGGAACTTTGTATCCAAAATCTCTTAAGAACCAATGGTACTCAGTTTTGATTACTTGATACCAGTTCCGGATTTAGTACCAAATGCATTTTTGGATATTGAAAATACCACGAATATAATCTGAACTTTTGGACTGTGTCCTAGTTCTGGAAAACTGTTTTCAGAGTGCGATGTAGCTAAGTTTTTAGAACCAACAACACTGATGAGATGGGCCTAACACAAAACAACATTTGTTTTGGAGAGCAAGAACCTCCTCTTAGGGATCAAGAATTTGGTGGAAAACTAATTAGATTTATAACATGATTTCTAACCAGTTTTCCACCAAAATCCCTAGTTCTTACAAAATTCCTACTTAAAATCTCCCGTTCAAACAAACCATTAAAGAATTTTAAAATTTCTTTATGAAGGAACCCTTTAGGATAAAAAGGAATATTTTTTAAATAATTTAGGGTAGTGTTGGATATACCCCCACATAAGTAGCAATTTACCCCGATTTTAGTTTTTAAAATAGGTAAAATTGTTGTTAATATTTGGGCTTACAATGTATCTCTTTACCCCAAACAAAAATATTACTAGGTCGTATTTGTTTAACAGAGAAAGTTAGAGAGATGATGGTGTTAGAGATTCACTTCCCTTGGCTATATCGTATATCCCACTTTATTTTAATATAAGTCTTAACCTAGTTTTTGATATTATGGTTGTTTCGTGAAGAATTTTGAATTGATAGAGAGAGAGGGAGAGAGAAGTAGATGGATGGCCGGATTTTGTCACAAATAGTAAGAGAAATGCAAAAAATTGGATCATGTACAAATTAAGAGTACAATTTCTTTTTTAATCGACCATTTGAATGTGTACATATTGTGATGTATCCTGTATAAATCATAATCATAATTAGTACCCTATTTTTTCAAGCTACATTAAGGGACCATACCTCAGTTTGATTTGTGTAGATAAAGAAGAGTATAATAGCTGTTAGCCACCCAGTTAAGAGAATTAGACATTTAGAACCGTTAGAATAGATAGCTAGGTAGAGTTGGATCTTCTCTCTCTTTCTTACTTACTCTCTATCAATTCATTCTAGAAAAAGAGGCATAAGCTTAACTCATGAATTCTCCTTAAGAAACGATTGGTAATTGTACCCACCTTGGGAGAGGATTTGGTGCAGGAATATGACTCTTTGTCTTGAATTTTTCAATTTTATGTAACCAAATAATATGCCATTCTGTAGTGGATTATTACGAAAAGAGTTCCTTGGTACCTAGCTCCTTTAAGATTCTTAAAAATTTTAAAAATTATATCTCGTTCTTGCTCTCCTCATTCCACTTGGAGGTTTGAATTAATTGTAAATGGTGTGGATAAGTGGATACTAACTCAGTTTAGAAAGAGTAAATTTTAGATGGGGGCACTTGGGAGATGGGGTCCTGAGGGAGCCATGAGAAGGTGCCACTTGTCTCTAGTAGCTTTTACTTTCTTTTTGGAATTGACACAAAAATTAAACTACCAAAAGTACCCCTTTCTTCACCAAACTGTTTTTCTATCGGCTCTTATGTTCAGATGATGAGTACTGCGAGGAGATATTTCTTCAATAAGAATATTAATGGAGTTAAAATGAGTAAAGCAGGGTGAGTTAGAGAAGAAAATCCTAATATAATCAATATTCTGTTGAGTACGGTGGGCACTTGGATACTATCAAGAAGACACTATTTTATTAATAATAAATATCTTACAAATGGTAGAGTACACAACTTACAACACTACACTCTCAAACACTCAATACACCTTCACAAATACTTATTTGTACTAGCTAATTACTTCATTCACTTGCTAGCACTTATCACTCACTCACACACTCACTCACTCACTCACTCACTTACTAACTTTGCTCACTTCACTTGCTTGGTTACAAAATGGAGACTAGCACCCTATTTATAGTAGTCTTAAGTAGGTTAGAGAAATATCTAAAAAGTAGACATCTAAAAATATCTAATAATAAAATATTATATAGTAGAGAAATATCTAGATATTAAAAAATGAAAAATATCTAGAGATAAAGATGAGAGAAGAGTGGAGAAATTTCTAGAGAGAGAAGGGGGAAGAGAATTCTAGAGAAGAAAAGAGGATTCTAGAGACTTGTTAAAAGTTGGTGGTGACTTTCAACACTCCCCCTCAACACCAACTTTCTTAATCAGCTCAGTTCGTGAAGTCATTCCAAGTTCTGCCCGGAGTTCTTCGAACTTCATAGTGTTGAGTCCTTTGGTGAATGTATCTGCGACTTGATCATCTGTCTTGATTTTTTTCATCTCTATCTCTCCTTGTAGTACTTTCTCTCTTATAAAGTGATAATATATCTCAATATGCTTGGTCCTTGCATGGAACACTGGATTCTCGGCCAGGCGAATAGCTGATTGATTATCACAGTACAAAGGTACTGCATAATCTATGGTTTGATGTAAATCTTTCATTAGTTGTCTCAACCATGTACTTTCCTGAGCTGCTGCTGCTGCTGCCCTGTATTCTGCTTCTGTAGTCGACAAAGATACGGTTGGTTGTCTTTTGCTACACCAAGAAATTGCTGCTGAACCAAGACTAAACACATAGCTAGTGGTCGATCGTCGAGTATCATGATCACCAGCATAATCAGTAGTAGCCAACTATTTTGACTATTTCCCCTTTCTTGTATAGAAGTCCCAAGTCGATTGTGCTCTTTACATACCTTAGTATTCGCCTTATTGCTTCTAGATGAGATTTCTTTGGCTTCTCCATATATCGACTTGCTACTCCAACCGCGTACGCAATATCAAGTCGTGTCAGGGTTAGGTAGATTAGACTACCTACTAACTGTCGGTACATGGTTGCATCGCCCAAATCCTTTCCTTCATATGCACATAGCTTAGCATGAGGCTCCATAGGAGTGGAGATTGGTTTACACTCGAGCATCCCAAATCTATGTAACAAGTCTTTTGCATATTTTTGCTGACACAAGAATATTCCTTCCTTACTTCGTTCGACCTCGAGCCCAAGGAAGTGTTTCAATTCTCCAAGTTCCTTCATCTGAAAACGTACTGATAGGTTTTCTCTTGTCCTTTGGATCTCCTCTATATCATCTCCTGTGATGATCAGATCATCTACATATACTAGCACTATTGCTAGTTTTTTATTTTGAACTTTGACGAATAGGCTCGAATCAGCAGGTGCAACAGAGTATCCACTTTGAACTAGGAACTCTGCTATCTTACCGTACCAAACTCGTGGGGCTTGCTTCAATCCGTACAATGCCTTCTTTAATTTGCAAACATAGTCTGGATGGGTTTTGCTTTCAAATCCCTTTGGTTGCTCCATGTAAATTTCTTTGTCTAGTT
>MVGT01002401.1:0-11818 GCA_002174775.1 Macleaya cordata | reverse complement strand
CTGCCATTCTACACTCTGAGACGCTTCTTCAAAACTTGTTGGTTCATTTACAACTTCCTCGGCTAATGCAGCATTAACATACTTCGGATTAGGTTTTCGTTGTCTGGTTGACCTTCGAAGTTGTGATTCTGCTTCTTCCTCTTGTTGATGTTCTTCATCTTCTCTTGTAGTACTATTGTGCACTCCTGTGTTCCATGGATTTTGTCCTCTTGGTGGGCTGGGTTCTGGATTTTCTTCACCTGTTGAAGGATTTGCTCCTTAGGTTGTTCTTCTTTTTGTATTTCCTCCCTCATTTTTTCTTGTAATTTATCTTCTAAATCTTTAGAATTCAGAAGCACTACTTCTTGCGGCGACCACCAAGATGATGCCTCATCAAACACCACATTCCTTGATGTGTAGCAACTACCAGTTGTAGGATTACAACATTTCCATCCTTTTCTTTCACTGTCATATCCTACGAAGATGCAACGTATTGCCTTTTTGTTGAATTTTCTCCGTAGGTGATCAGGCACAAACACATAGCACACACAACCGAAAACTCGGAAGTGACTTCCTGTGGGTTTGGTGTTCCACAATTTCTGAAATGGTGAAACAAACCCTAATCTTGCCCGTGGTAGCCTGTTTATAAGGTGTGCTGCCGTCGTCATACACTCAGCCCTAAATCGGCTAGGCACGTTTTTAGCATGTAGCATGCTTCGACATATCTCTGCAAGATGCCTATTTTTCCTTTCTGCCACACCGTTTTGTTGTGGAGTGCCAGAACAGGTTAATTGCCGCCGGATATAACATTCTCTGAGGTAGTCAGAGAATTCATTTGATGTATACTCTCCTCCATTGTCTGTGCGTAAGCATCCAATCTTCTTTCCTATTTCACTTTCAAACTTTTCTCGAAATTTCTTGAATATGCTAAGGACTTCTGACTTTTGTTTGAGGAAGTATACCCATACGTATCTCTAGAAGTCATCAATGAAGGTCACCATATATTGCATTCCACCGATTGATGCTTGCTTTACTCGTCCAAATACATCTGAATGGATGAGCTCTAGAGGTTCTTTAGCTCTGAACTTCGACTCTTTGTACGGTAGTTGATGTGCCTTTCCATATTGGCACCCTGCACAAATGGTCTCACCTCAAATATCAAGTTGAGGAAGACCTTGTAGCATCGACTTTTCCATCATTATCTTCATCTTGTGATAGCTTGCATGGCCCAATTGTGCGTGCCATAGATCTGTAGTCTCATTCTTCCGTGTCTTATCTACGTATGTTGATTCTGCTGACATTACGTAGATAGAGTCTAACCGCCGTCCTTTCATTATTGGTGTACCTGAAGGTTTAAGATTTTGGTATACTTTTAACATCTTCAGGGCCGAACACCACGTAGTTGCCTGATGCTGTCAGTTGGGATACTGATAGCAAATTTTTCCTCATCCCTGGCACGTGGTAAACATTTTGTAGTTGAACTTGATGTGGACTGAAGCGCGGTACAATTACCGAATTACCGATGTGTGCGATCGGTAATTTTGAGTTGTTGGCGGTTACCACTACTCGATCTCCTTTGTACTCGTACATGCTAGATAGCTTCTCTTTATCACCGGTCATGTGGTTGGAACATCCTGAATCGACGATCCAATCTTCATTATAGTTCACCACTCCTGGATTAGATACTGCAGCGAGTGCCGATTCTTCTTCTTTAATGTCAATGTCTACTTCTTCTTCAGTGTAATTATGCTCTGTCACTGCAAAAGATGCTTGAAAGTCCCACTCTTCTTCACTACTGTCTTGATGAGCTTTGGATGTCACCAAGTTTCCTTCAAGACTTCTTCTTTGACCAGCAATCTCTTGCAAAGTCACCCTTCTTGCCGCAGTTGAAGCATTCATTATTTCGACGCATATCTCCTCTGGACAGCTCATATCTCTCTTTGTTAGGTTGAGCTCCCCCTGTTCTAGAGCTCCTCTCTTGTGGCTTCCATGCTCTACCTCCATCATTTTTTATTTTTGCAAAATTCTTCCTTCTATATTTTTCTTTACTCTTATTGTTGAAGAGTGCCTCCTCTTCATTCTTTAAAGTGACCCCAGCAATCTGTTTTGCTAAACTCTCTTGGTTAGCTAATATATTTTCTAGCTCCAAGAGAGAAGGTTGGGTTTGCCAACCTTGGACCGCAGTGATAAAAGATTCATATTCAGGCCTTAAACCATGAACTATTAATCTTCTCATCCTTGTCTCAGTAATTTTATTTTCAGGGTCTAAAAGTAAAATTTCACGGGACAAATTTTTTATTTTCATAAAATACTGACTAACTGACATACCTTCTTGTTTAGTGCTGATCAACTCGCTTTCTAATAGTTGGAGGCGAGCATCGTTGGTTTTTGCAAAGAGAGAGGCAAAGGCATCCCATGCCGCTTTGGGTGTTTCTGCATCCTCGATGTGCTCTAACAACTCATCCTCTATGGTTGTTTTGAGCACATACATGGCCTTCCCCGCTTTGATCCGCCACTTCCTAAGAGGGTGTTCGGCAACCACTTAAGAAGTTGCTTTTTGACTTATATAAGTCAAAAAGCAAAAAAGTTTATATGGTAACACTTTCAGGAAGTGACTTCTAGAAGCAAAAAAGTTGCTTCTATTTGAAGCAAAAATTTTTTGCTTCTTGCTTCTCACAGAAGTAACTTCTCACACTCTTATATTATTTTTATTGTTGTTATTTTTTCTCCTCATTCTCTCTCACTATTTCTTCATAGCAACTAAAAATTTTCATCTTACTTTTATCGGTGATGATGATGACCATGACCATGATGATGATGGATGATGATTGTGGTTGATGATGATGGGCGATGGTGGTAGTGGTGTTGATGATGACGGGTGTTGATGATGATGAAGGTAGTAGTGATAATGATGATGATGATGATGATGATGATGGTGGTGGTGGTGGTGGTGGTGGTGATGATGATGATGATGATGATGATGATGATGATGATGATGATGATGATGATAATGATGGTGGTGGATGATGGATGATGATGGTGGTAGTAGTGATGATGATGTTGATAATGATGGAGATAGATGATAGAAATATAACACAACATAAATGATAGTATAAATTATATAAACCCATTATTATTATTATTATTATTATTATTATTATTATTATTATTATTATTATTATTATTATTATTATTATTATTATGTTGTTATTGTTGTTATTGTTATAACAATAAACAACAAAAATAATAGTTCAACCTCTTTTATTTTTAGTTTATCCTCTCTCATTTTGACTTCTGATTATGTTACATTGCTATATTGACTTATTGACTTTTCAACTTATAAATTAGTAGTTTACCATATAAGCTTCTCATAATTTTTAACTTCTCAGAAGTACTTCTACTTTTTTTAGAAGCAGAAGCACTTCTGCTTCTGGTTGCCAAACGCCCTCTAAGTGCTTCGGCATTTTCACTTGGAGGTGGTGTAGTATCACTACCACCAACAACCTCCCACAAATCTTGTCCTTCCAAATAGGACCTGATACGGGTTTGCCAATTTTTGTAGTTGTTGTTGTTGAGCTTTGTGAGTCCTCCAGTTGTACTCCCAAGATCCGCCATCGTGATTGGTCCCAGACCAGATAGCTTCACAGTCCCAGACTGTATGCGATCATGATCTTCCTAGTAGCGCCACAAAAGAACGATCCTGGATCGTCCCGCTCTGATACCAAATTGTTGAGTATGGTGGGCACTTGGATACTATCAAGAAGACACTATTTTATTAATAATAAATATCTTACAAATGGTAGAGTACACAACTTACAACACTACACTCTCAAACACTCAATACACCCTCACAAATACTTATTTGTACTAGCTAATTACTTCACTCACTTGCTAGCACTTATCACTCACTCACTCACTCACTAACTTTGCTCACTTCACTTGCTTGGTTACAAAATGGAGACTAACACCCTATTTACAGTAGTCTTAAGTAGGTTAGAGAAATATCTAGAAAGTAGACATCTAAAAATATCTAATAATAAAATATTATATAGTAGAGAAATATTTAGATATTAAAAAATGTGAAATATCTAGAGATAAAGATGAGAAAAGAGTGGAGAAATTTCTAGAGAGAGAAGGGGGAAGAGAATTCTAGAGAAGAAAAGAGGATTCTAGAGACTTGTTAAAAGTTGGTGGTGACTTTCAACATATTCACATCATCTTCAAGATTTATTCTGATTCAACCAAAAAAAGATTTGCTCTGATGCTGTTGTGTTTTTGGAAATGATTAAATCAACATTCTGAGATGAGGTCTGATTATAATTTTATTTGAACAAGAAAGCCCTAATTTATTTATTTTTATCGATAAAAAGTGAGAGTATTCATTAAACCAGAGAGGTAGTATAGAGGAAGAAAACCCTAAATTCCAGTAAGAAAAAAGACAAAAGCCTTATATTCCTCAGCAGAGCACTCTCTAAGTTTAACTTGAACTCCATGAACGGAGCACTTTAAGACCTTTCTCTCTCTCCATTGACCTCCTCTTCGCTTCCCTTACGGGCCTCAGCTACAGTCCCATTAATAGATTCAACACTGTTTAAAACCTAACATTTTAGGTAAATTCATGAATCGTAGAAAAATTGTAAAGTCAAATATTTTGTAAGAGAGATCTCTGAATTTTAAATCAACTGTTATAAACCCAACTATTACAACTCCCTTTCACTCTCAAGGGTTAACGTTGGATTTAAAATTTGAAAACTGAAAAGTCCATTTAGGTGGGAGAGAAGGGGGTACTTTTGGAAATAAACTGAAAAGTCCATTTGGGTTCGATTGGGTTCGATTGAGGTTTATTAACCTTTGGTTGGGCTCGATAGGAGCACCAACTCGACCCAACCCGTCCATCTTTCAACCCTCGTTGGCCAGTCATAATCGCGTTATCCTAAGGAATGTATTGCAAAAACTCTCGAACAAACAGAGGAAAAGATGTCTTGATAGAAAGGATAAGAGTAGAAACAAGTAGACTCATATCCTATTTTCAAGTTGAAATTCATATGAAGTAAGAACTACAATAGTTTCAGATTTCTATTAGTACAGTTATTCAGTTCTCATTTAGTAACTGAAGATCTCAAAGTTGACAGTGAGTACTCATGTACCTCTTACTACTCTACAGACCTTATCATCCCATCAGAAGTTTGATTCCCAATGACATTGCACAGATGATAAGACCTATCATCCCCAAAAAACTGAATCTCCTGTAAAAAATATAAGAAACAATACATACCTATGAGTAAATCGAGAAATCCGCCATAACAAATTTTACAATTCATAAATGGTTTTGACTTTTGAGCAAACATAATGCGTCCGGTCCACCTGATAATCTAATCAGACAAGTTATTTGATCATTCTTGATCGAGACGATTTTTAGTGAAGATGATCCATAGTCCATACATTTGCCACTAGAAATTATACTCACGAAGATGATCTCCGTGAAGAGGGAATCATCCTAACAAAAAGCCAGCCATTATGATATGGGCCTGTGAGTGTCATTTAATGCATCAAAAGATGTGCCAATGGATTCTTGATCTAAATATTCTTAGAATGGTATTACGTTAATACATAGTTTTCAAACTGTAATGCCCACATACCGACATGGGAATTGATCTTTGCCATGACGACCATCATACAAAATTCAAAATATCTAAATATACAAAGTTATATGCTTCCATTCTTTGTATCACCTTCAATATGTTCGTTGATCAGATCCACTCAATATTGGATTTGATCCACGCATTATGATGATCCAATAACAATAATTAAGAACTAGTGGACTAAAGCGTGTAGGTGTTAAAATGGGTAATACATGAAAGTAGTGTTTGTCATCTAAACATTAGTTTCTTTCATGTGATTTTCTAGGTGTGCAAACAGTTACCGAAACAGGCTAGCTAATTAGTTTTCTTCGGCACCCAAAGTTTAATGGTTTCGGTAAACTTTCTAGTTTGATTCTACAACTTGTCACTGAGTCTGTACAAAATCTGCAACTCCGCAAGATGATAGTGAATCCTTCATACATACTCAGTAACACGATACTCAGCCCTCCTTTATACAGACTTATTAACACGATACCCGATCCTCCTTTACACAGACTCAGCAACAAAATACTGAATCCTATTTTACAAACCCGATGTTTGGTCATACAATACAGAATCCTTTAGTAGTACTTGACATTATCATACCAAGACTGTACGATTTGGCCCAGTCAGTGAACCGTAAACAAGTACTGAGTCTGTACAAAGTACAAAGTGGATGGTGCACGTATTAAGTACTGTGTCTGTACCTGAGTGCTCTAATCCAAAACGATGGTGTCAATACCCAAGCTAAGTTCCCCCAAAACAATCATAAGTTTGGGAATTAGAATTGAATTCTCACAAATTAGGTCTAAGTTTGTGAATCTTCTAACCAAAGAACTGAAGGATCACCAATTTAGTAAATTGGAATTCCAAGAAGTAAACAAACAACACCTACCCAATTCCGAAACCCTAATTAAACAATTAAATAAGTACTCAAAAATCAAAGAGAAAGGGTTTTTGAGTTCATCCATACCCGAGCTTCAAACGTTTCTGTGGTTCGCCAGTGGAGTATCCGGTGAAGTAGAAATAACGACCCACAGTGTAAACAAGTCCAAGACCAGCAGATATTAATGGATATTGAAGCCCTCCCAGAAGCAGCATAACGAAGAACATCGGCATCATTTCCAGTGAGTTCTGATGCCCTCTCTACATTAACAAAAGAACCCGAACCATCAATATCTCAACAAACCCACTAATTTAAACCTATTAAATTTTCAAGCAAAGAAAAAAAACCCAAATACCCAAATTAATCATCACCTGAACACAATTGAAGAGCTTAGCATCCTTGTTTTCAGCTTCTGTTGCGTAGAGGGCAGGATAAAACACCTTGTACCTGCAAATCCTCTGGTAATTAGTGTCATAGCTAGAGAAAGAGAGATAGAGAGAGAGAGAGAGAGAGAGAGAGAGAGAGAGAGAGAGATTTGGGTCTGTCTGAGCTTACTTTTTGCGAGCTTTGCCGACTTGGAAGGCCATCCAGAAATTGAGGAAGCTGTAAAGAACAAGAACCAGGACTACGTAACCATACTCCTTTGGAAGTAATTCAACTCCTTCCATTGTTTCTTGGTGTTTGCTTCCTTTGTCTGAAATCTCTGAAACTGAGTCGACTCTACAGGTTGAGGATGGAACTGAGATTCTGAGACAGAGAAGTAGAAAACCAGTCAGCTCTATTTGTTGGCTAATAAATCCTGTTCTTCTTCTAGACTTCTTATCTATAATACAATTCAGGACGGGGGTACAGTTGTCCTTTTATAAAAATGTGCTGCTTCATAAGCCCCCCGCCCTCCCCTCTCTCTCCCTGCCCTCTCTACCTCCCTCTCGATCTCAGCCTGCCCCTCTCTGCTCCCTGCCCTCTCTCTCTCTCTCTCCGGAGGTTTTGAGCCGTGCCGGAGGCACGGCGATATACCTCATCTATAATACAATTCAGGACGGGGGGTAAGTTTGTCCTTTACATAAGCTATTAAGACAACTTTGTTTCCAACATAACTTCATCTCCCTCTCCCTCCCTCTCTTCTTCTCTCCACAATCTCTCTCGATTTCGGCCTCCCTACAAGGTTTTGAGCCGTGCCGGAGGCACGGCGATATACCTAGTATAAAATATGAAGAGAAGAAGTAAACGCGCCCGGTCCATAGATAGATAAAATGACAGTTGTTTTGCCTGCCTCATCATTGACTTTTTCAGATCTGTCTTCCTTTCCAAGACAACAAGATTAGATTACAATCAGTGTTTTAAAAACCGGACTGGACCGGCCGGTTCAACCGGTGAACCGGTGACCTAGTCAAATTTCCGGTTCGGTTCAACATTGACCCAGTAATTTTCTCAAAAACCGTCTTTTTTAATGTGAACCGGTCGACCCGGTCGGTTGAACCAGTGAACCAGGCGACCCAGTTGATTTTTAAACCGGTTTTTTTTAAGTTAAAGTGTTATAATTTTTTATATTTAGCAAAAATGAGCTTGCTGGGTTTTGAAACCAGGACCCTCAAGTGACAAACCTCTTACCATTTCAGCTACCATTAGATTGTTGTCATTATGACTTTATAATTGCTATACAACTAATTGTTATTCAAGAGTTTTAGCATTTTCTAAAACTTAAACTGTTGAGTTTCGAATACAAGACCCATAAGTGACTTCAAAAAGACACTTTACCAACTGTGCTACATAAGACAATATGTTTTTATTGTTGTTATTGTATTAATAGTTTAAACTTATCCCACTGGTCAACCCACTGGTTGAACCAGATTGACCCAACCCACTAGCTTCTCCGGTTCGATTACCGGTCCGGTTTTTAAAACATTGATTACAATACAATTTACAGAGGCCTTAATCAAATCAGGAATTGGTAGGTAGTACTGTATCAGACTTGTGTTCTTAGATCTGAACCGTCTAATCAACTGAATAATCCAAAAGTTAATTTCTGTTTCACATTTTACCCAACCCCATACAAAAAAGGAAGGGTCATGTTAACGTGTGCCCTTAGGGCACACGATAAGGTTATTTTTTAAAGAATTTTTTTGCAGGTTAGAGATCTTTAAATCAGCTGATTTTTTGTATACATAATATTATCATTATTTATAAGATGTCTACAAAAAATCAGCTCAATCAGAAATATCTAACCCTCCAAACAAATCACTTTAAATTTCAGCCGTTTATTTATACTATAAAAATCTAAATTAAGTTTTCGTGGTGTTAGAAGGTGCTAGAGGTCTCCGATTGAGCTGATTTTTTTAGATATGATCCAAATAGTATAAATAACATACATATTCCTACAAGAGGAGATTAAGAGGAGAGAGAAAGTAGAGAGAGAAAGTAAAGAGAAAAAGAGTAGACGCAATATGTAATGTGGCCTTTGGCCTACATCCACGGATGTAGCTCTCTCTCCAAGTATTCACTAAGAGTGGTGATATCCCCCATCCTCACTTACACTTGCGGATATCCTAGACTAGAGGATATCCTCATTTTGTCAAAATGCACTTGGGGGCATCCCCTCAATAAACTAGGGGATATCGCAACCCTTTGTTAATAAAAAATTTAATTTTATTAAATATTTAAAACATAAATACATAAAAACTAAAAAATTATTAAAACTTCATCTTCTTCCCACCGCCTCCCCTCCATCACCATGCCACCACCGCCACCATCTCCACCTCTACCTCCACCATGCCAAAACCTTGCCCAAAACTTGCCACCATCGCCTTCCTCTCTCCCTCTCTCTCTCTCACCATCACTGGCAGATCTAAAATTTCAGATCTATCGTCTCTCTCCATGCTCTCTCAATCCCTCTATCTCTCTTTCTCTCTCTCTCTTACTCGATCCTTCTCTTCCTCTCTCACCGTCACCGACAGATCTGGAATTTCAGATCTGTTGTCTTTCTCTATTTTTTCTCGATCTTTCTTTCTTTGTTCTTTCTCGATCCGTCTCCCTCTCGCTCTCTCACTGGATCTCTCCTTCGTCTTTCCCTCTTTCTTTCACCCCACAGTTCTTCACCAGTGGTGATGATGGTGGTGGTGATGATGATGGGGAAGATGAAGAAGAAGGTGGGATGTATTTTGAGTTATGGGGTAGAAATAAAAAATACCCACATACATAAATGGGGAGGATGCCCCCAAGAATAAAAATCTTTAAATTTTGGTCAAACTTGAATTTGACCAAAAAAAATAATCCTAGGATATCCCCAAGTGTACGTGAGGATGGGGGACATCACCACTCATTCACTAATGAAAAGATTGTGTTCTTTTACTAGTGATTCTCCCCTATTTATAGATTATGAGGGGGTTTGGTGCTCACATTAATTATAAAGATAATGATTCAATACATCTCACAATATTAATCTAATCTTGCTCCACTCTTTATCACGTGCCACGTGCAAATATTTAGTATTCACACTTTGCCCATTCTCTAGAATTTTCAAAGTATTAGGAAAGTCTTGAGAATATAATCTTCTTCTCAGCCTTTGCGTTGCCCCTTAGTATAGATCTCTACCATGTCCCTTAGTGTGAAGATATGTGATGAGTGAATTGCCAAGAAATGTCACTATTCTACTGCTTTGATTGTCCAATGTTGTCTGATCACTTTCGCTTTGCTCCATTAATTGGTTTTGAAGAATGATGAACCTTATTGGAAACTGACTCTGCCCCAGCATACTTCAAGAACTGACTTTGCCCCTAGTAGTTTCTTTTGCCCCATTGCATTGTTGGCCATCAAGTTTTGCTGAAATCTTAATTTACAAATTAATTTTTTGAAAGATGCAATTTGACTATGAAATATGTAGTTTGAATCTATTAAAGAAATTTTAATGAAGGCATGTGATAAAACTGACTTAGGCTTACGATAAAACTGATTGTGATAAAACTGATTTAGACTTGCGATAAAATTGATTGTGATAAAACTGACTTAGACTTGCGGTAAAATTGATTGTAATAAATCTAACTTAGACTTGCGATAAAACTGATTTAAGAATATCATTTCCCTTTTTCTCCTGTTTTTTTTTACTTAGAAAAAACTTTAAAGTTTTTTGCTTCATTTTTTGTTTTAAATACTTGAAGATCTTATTTTTATAGTTCTTGTGGTGCTTGCGCATGTAGCAAGGCTTTTTGGTGCTTACGTATTAGGCAAGACTTTGTGCCAATGACTTTTATTGGACTTCTTATGCTCGTGTGCTTGGCGAGACATTATGCCAACTAATGCTGGACTTTTTATGCTCACGTGCTAGGCGAATGGTCTTAATATACTCGCGTGCTAGACGAGATTTTGTGCTAACAATGTGGTGTTAGGGTTAGTATGCTCGCGCAAGTAGCGAGGCTTTGGTGATTGCAATTACAAGTCTTTATACTCATGTACAAGGCGAGATTTTATGCTTACAATGGGTGTAAACTTTTACGCTCACATGCTAGGTGAGGCTGGGTAATGCTACAGGCACCTTCAATTTGCACCTTAAAATCACCTCATTAAATGCTCCTGTACTTTTTCTGAAAAAGTAGACAAAAAATATTTTGTTGAACACCATTTTCTCCTTCAACCCGGACCGTATCCTAAAAAAAACCCATTTCTCTCTAAACCCATTTCACCCAAAATATTAAAAATACTCCATTTTCCTCCCGTTTCTTTCTCTCTCTATAGTCATTTTTTAGATTCCATTCAAAACACCTACAGGAATCTAAGGAAGAGAGGAGAGAGAGAACTCAACACTACTTGCATCTCACCTGTGCCGATCTCCGTCCGTCGTTGTCGCCGTTAAAATCACCGTCGGTAGCCATTTTTTTCTCTCTCTAAATAGCACCCGTGTATATGCGCAATATCAAAATCCAAAATTAGGTCCGGTCCTCTTCACACAATTGTTTCATTAGAGAAAAAATTAATAAAAAATCATTAAAATCCCCATGAACCCTAACACAGGTCCTCTTCACACAGATTGAAGAAGAAAAATTTTGGATAACATCTCCTTCTAGAGTAAAAGTTATAATTATACCCTAGGAAAAAAACTGAAAACCTAATAACAACTGTTATTTGGATTAGATAAATAAATTTTTTTCAAGACACCAGCATAAGTAAATTGACACTCCAAATACAAGTCAATATCGCCGCCGGTATCCCTCTTTCTCTCTCTTCCCCTCTCTAAATAGCACCCCTAGGGTTTGTTTTTGTTAGGGTTTATTGTTAGGTTTTGATTTCATCTAGAAAATGAGCTATCTACATCTTGTCTCTATCTGATTCTAAAGTTTAA
>MVGT01002151.1:28521-52419 GCA_002174775.1 Macleaya cordata | reverse complement strand
GGTGGTGAGTTGAGCTTCTTGGAGTCTTTGCTTCGCAACGAACCGAATGACTCACTAACTCTAACTCAAGTTACATTGACCATCTTGAGTTTACCTTTGACACGAAATTCGACAAATATGATATGAGTGAACTCATGGACCTAACACCTTTGTATGTTTCACACATATAAAAAACCTAAATAGTTATAGAACATTTAGCCTTGAATATATAAAAAGCCGAATCTGAAAAGTTCTTACGAATAATTGGTGTGAATAAGAAATGTCCACCTACTTCTATCACTAATGTGTTGAAATTTTTGCACATTGGGATTCCCGATCTATCTTGTATGTCAAGTTGTCTTTTTACACTTGTGCTGATTTTTCGATTGCATCTATAAAATCGAGATTTGCTCGGACTTAACTCATGATTGTGATCAAGGACAACTACGGTAACCCGCCATCTTTCATCCATGTCTAAACATCCAGTGACCCTAACTTTGCATCCCGTTCCACTTTTGGGTCGGGGCTTCAAGGGATTGCTTGATTTACTACCATCCTTCGCTGCTCGAGCACACTCCAAAATAACATATCTCACTACACCATCATCCCCCTTCCTTGTTGATCTTTTTCTCACAGGAAAGCCCTTGAACATAGCATAATTTTTTAAACATTCATACATTGCATCAAAATTGTCAAAAATCATCCCAACCTCAGGAACAACTAGGACACTTTCATTTTCTTTATCCTCAACACCAATAATTTCAGTATCCTCTAATATCCCTTTACATGCAGATTCGTTTTCTATTTCTACATGCCATACACAAATACATAGAACAACACAATTAAGGGAGTAAAAAAAAATCAACTAAATCAAACAAAAGATTCACCACATAGAACAACACAATTAGGATTCATGTTTTTTTTTTTGTTTGAATTCTGGGTTTTAATGGAAAAGATTCTGCATTCTGGGTATTCTTCTGATAATCTCTAACTCCTGTTTATCTATTTCACTATTTACAAATTTTCTACTCTCACCCTAACTCCTGTCATAATTAGGGAGAACTAGTTCCATTTCAACAGAAAGTTTTTTGGAAATCACACTCAATTCCAAATCAATCGAACACAATATACCCTTAAGTTTTTTGGAAATCACACTAATTTTAATACATACAATTGATCAAAACACTTGCAATTTTTTAAAAAATAAATGAAAAACACAAATCAGGGAAAAAGAAGTAAAACAGAAACACATGGTTATTCAATAGGTATGTCCATGGGGCGACGTCGAAGAAAGAGAGAGATCGACGGCGACGACTTCCTCGTTGACGTCGGAAAGTTCATCGACGATGTCGGGTCTTCAGATCCGAGAAGATCTAGAGAGGGCGTGACGGCGGCAAGGGCACCGGCGAGGGGCACCAGTCTCTCTCTCTCTCTTGGTACCGGGAGGGTTTCCCTCTCTCTCTCTCTATTCTCTATCTCTCTCAATAGAAATGGGGACAAAGAAACCAAAACCGTGAAATCTGGGTTTCACTCGACATACGCGTTTTTGAAAAGAACACTAGTCAAAGGAAAATTCAAAATTTTGAGAATTTATGGGTGGTCCCGTCAGCAAACTCGAATAACGAATATATTGTGACACGTCATCGACACCTCAGCACGTGTATGGTGGTGTACAAACACGGTGTAGATGTATCATTTCCCTTTTCTAAAACATAATAATTTAATTTATCTTTTGTTTATAATTTATATAACGTAAATAATGGAAAAAAGGGGCAAACGAATAAAAAGTTCCGGAAAACCCAAATTTTAACATTATAAAATTTGATCAACTAAATTCAAAATTAATATCTAAATACAATTTCTTAAATTTGTGGGGTTATTTTAATAGTGAGATATAAGAACTTATAGCTATGGTCATGCGTGATAACTAACAGGGCTTATGGATGTATCGTTTATTAACTCACCCACGTGCTATCCTAATATTTTTTTTTTTAAAATTCATTTTTTTTTTTTGTATCCAAATTTTTTGATGAATTTTCCAGGGTGTATGTTAGTTAGTGCACGGATTAAAATTTATTTTTATTTTATTTTTTGGACGAGGGGAAGTATGGGTGAGATTATTAATTATTCTTTCAAATATTAATTTTTTTGAAAGAGATATTATAACATAAACATAGACTAATTAGATAAATATTTTTGAGGTCTCAAATGTTACAATACTCTTTTATCAATGGCACCAGAAAGCACATTCATGGAGGTTTGACCAACCATGGAATTGGTCCCCCCTTATGTCAACCATAAGAACCTTTTATTCCAAATAAATTTTCTATCATAATTCAATTCTCTTCATGGTCTTAACAAAATGCAACAGGAGGTGGGTCCGGCCTCTTCTATTGTCATAAAATAAATTAATTCTTTCATGAATTCGAAAAACTTTCTAGCTACTTTTTTAATTTAATTTTTTTTCTAAAATTTAGTTCTTTAAAAAAAAATAGTAAGATAATAAATAGACATCCACAAATATTTTTAAAATATTTAGTTCACAGTTGTTAATAAAAATATTTCCTCTAAGTTTGGAGTAGTGCTGCCCCAAGTTGCAAGGAACGAAAGTGGTGGGTTGCAACTTGAATCGCATGAACAAGAAATGAAGTAGAGGGATCTGTTTTTGGTCTTCGATCCCAATGATTCATGAGGGTGAAAAGAATGTAACTAGTACTTGACCCACTTCACTTCTAGATTGTGTAGTCTATAAATACAGCAATTGACCTCGCCTACCGAGTAAACTAAATGAACCAAAAAGAAAATATTTATTTTAAATTTAAAAATTCTAATTAATACTTTCATTTATGACAAAAAGTTAGATACCCCATATTTAAAATTTTTAAAGTCAAAATTAGTAATTCGACTGCACAAGTATTATTTTAAGAGGGAGGTTATTGCACCCCCTCTTAGAACGCCCCCTTATAACGCCCCCTCCTATGGGGCCCACATACGATGCATCCAAGGGCTGATTTTTTTATGAGATGTTCTTCTCAATATGTATATCATCATATTAAAAAATCAGTCTGTTCTAAAACTTTTAACCCCCTCAAATTACTTATCAAAAATTGATAACTATTTGACCCCTCAAATAGTTACTAAATAGTTACTAATTTTCAAAGGTTAATTTGAAGGGGTTAGAAGTTTTAGAACGAACTAATTTTTTAATATGATGATATACATATTGAGAAGAACATCCTATAAAAAAAATCAGCCCTTAGATGCATCGTATGTGGACCCCACAGGAGGGGGCGTTATAAGGGGCGTTCTAAGAGGGGGTGCAATAACCTCCCACTTATTTTAATAGTTCATCTTTAATAATTCAAAATTCCATGAAAAAAAAAATTCCGACAACAACATATGACATATTTCGGAGTGAGTACTAAGGACAAATTAGAAAAGAATTTTTAAAATCCACAAATAATTTAATAATTGTAAGTTTTAGACTAATTCGATCTCAACTTTATTCAAATTATTATCTGCCCTAAAATAAATAAATAAAACTGAAAATGAAAAAATAACAATAGTAATAATCACTAATAAATAATATGATCACATCCTTACACAATATTCGAGGAGGATTTAAGGGTTGGGATGAGATGAGGTAAGATGTTGTAATGATGACTCAATGACAGCTCTCGTAGAACACGAGATTGATACCCCTGCAAGATCTGTTCGTACAAAACCAGACCATTTGTGTGCTTTTTATCACAATTACTGCACGTGCAAGTGTAGCGAAAATGAACCAAACCCTAGATTGGATCTCGGTTTGGACACGTGTATGGATAGGATTGATTATAAATTCTGAGGTTGTTATTTGATGACGTGGTCATTTCCTCTTCGTTGCTTCATTTTGTCGGCTATAATTGTACATAGCTTTTCACGGCAACTTATTTCTATTTTTAGAAAAGAAAGATAATTCAGTTTTTAGCACATCAAAAAATTTGTTTTATTTTTATATTTCCATCAATCTAATCTATCAAATATACAAAATAAAAATAAAAACAAGAACAAAAATATCCCTATACATATATATATTAATATGGAAATAAGTTCCTAAGTCTCAAACCACTCTACAAAATAAATAAATAAAAAGAAAAAAATAGAAAAAGAAAAGTAGAAATTAATGAAATGCATTTTTTTTACTGCTCTTAATTTTTTTTAAATAGTATTAAAAGAACTCGTTATAAATAATAGGTTCTGATTTAGGTAATTTTGATTTGGACCCTAATTGTCCATAGATGGATCAAAGCAACGATTTCTTATGCCCGTGGCATTCGTGCACTAAAATGTGTGGCCGTAAGATATCCCAAGTCCACAAGAATTTGGCCATGCACTTAAATACAGGTAAACTTGTGTATGACATGTCCTTTTCAAGGAATAATTAAATAGGAACCCAAATAAGAAACGGGCATATACCTTTTCAAAACAATTATCCTTTTTATGGTATGTAATTAACCTTTTATATATAGTGGCCCGGGCCCAACACACGGATAATAAGTATGGGTTGATTTTCTCCCAATAAATTCACTTTGTCTATCGATACGTATATGAATTGGTAAATTATGCGGCACATTAATTGATTAATTTCTTCACAAACTCTTTTTGCTCTTTCGCATGCGCTAAGCGCATATGAGCCGAAAAACTATGCAATACGTGATTTAACAAATATTCCTACAAATCTACGTTGCACATGTGATTTAGTAGACCTACCCCCACACTACCACTTAAGATCATCACTAAAAAAAAGTCCAACCTTTAATTATTTTTACATGAGCTCACAAACAGGTGTAAGTAAAGTGTAAGAATAATATAGGTATTAGGTGGGGACACTCGGTGACGTTGTATAGTTCGATGTGATCTAAGCGTTGAGGAGACCCCACTGGCAACTGTAACCAAGTGTAAATAAATAAATAATGTTACGAGATATATCTGATATTTCTAAAAAGGTCTTAAAAAAATACCGTATGGTGTTAAACATTACGGCTCAAATGAGTTGCACAGTTCACAACCCACGCCCCTTATATATATAATAAACCAGAAAAGTTTGGTTTCTGTATAGCCCATCAACGGTTAGGAGAAACCATCTTATGGTATAGTTTATAATTATGGTAATTCAGTAAATAAAGAATCTCTAAAGAGCTTATAATTAGTATGGGTTTGTAGAAGAAAAATGTGGTTACACATGACATAAAAAGAAGGTGTACATGTAGCGAAGAGAGAAATTTATGTGCTCGTAAAATATTTTTAAATAAAAATTTCATAATTTTTTAACCAGAAATCAATTTTTGACAAAATTTGTATTTTCGAAAAGCATTTTTGATGATCTTCAAAATGAGATCAATCACTATATCAAAATCTAAAATAAAAAATAAAATATATTTTAGGTATTAAATACAAATTGAGTGCATGCGGAAACGCATATTATTTAGAAGACGAAAACGCAAGACGACATATTGGTCGTGCCAAAGGTACGGGTTACAGTTAATATATATGTATATATGAGAATGGATTCATGTACATGCTTATATATACATATTCATGTGAGATCCACATGTAGTTGATCTAAGGGAAGACTTTTAATGAGGTTGTTCTCTTCACTATATAAATCATCTTCACAAAAGTTAATCCATTCTACAACTTTTAGACTCATCAAATAATAGTTTAAAATTTATAATATTTATTGAAAGGTCCCTTTAGGTTTGTCAATGTTCATGGTGAGACAATGTACTCAATTGTAAGTCCGTGCTTGAGTTAGAGTTAGGTTGTATCCTTCGTGCAAACTCACACTTCATCGAAGATCAAAGAGAAAGCACGCCATCAGACTTAACTCACCACCGGAACTCACACACGCTGGTAAGTGACCCTGTTTATCATTAATAGGTGGTTAGAATGCATTAAGACTTAGCCACATAAGCTAGGATGAATGTAGAACTCTTTTTAGAAGCTTTTCTAGCTTATGGGCAGGGTGGTATCGATACCCTCTGAAGGTGGTATCGATACCCTCTGAAGGTGGTATCGATACTGACCTAGCCTGTAAGTCAGGCTAGGCTGGTATCGATACTCCTCTCTGAGGTTCAATGTTTCAAGTGTCAAGGTTTTGGACACATGGCTAATCATACTCCTCAAAAATTTTAAATATGTACATGCTTATATATACATATTCATGTGAGATCCACATGTAGTTGATCTAAAGGAAGATTTTTAATGAGGTTGTTCTCTTCACTATATAAATCATCTTCACAAAAGTTAATCCATTCTACAACTTTTAGACTCATCAAATAATAGTTTAAAATTTATAATATTTATAGATCATTCATAAATATTATTAATTTAAACCAACATTTGATGGTGTTAAAAATTTTAAAATAGATGATTTTAGGTGAGGATGTTCTCCTAACTATTTTAGATCATCCTCACAAAAACTCAGCCCCTAGATCAACTTTATTTTGGCACCACAGAGCTTATAAATATAATATGTAATTTCGATAAAAAAAATAATAATAATAACATGTACATATAAGCATATACACGAATCCATTCTCTTTCTCTCTATGTATATATATACATATACGGGGCCCCTACCCTTCACCACTACCTAATTTTGATCTGCATGATAAGAAGATCATCACCATAAAAATTTAGTCATTAGATCATCTCTACATGGGCCCACGAACAGATGTAAGTAGAATGTAAGAATAAAGTGTGTATAGGTGGGGCCACACTTGGAAACTACTCATAGCTAATGTCATTTAAATTATCACCGAGGATATTTTCGTCACAAAAAATCAGACATTGGCATATGAGGCCACAAATTAATATAACGAAGGCACCCATTTTTAACTATCAAATTAATTTATTATGGGTTTTTTTTTTCTTTTTTTTAGGAGGGGACTAATGCTCAAGTTATAACAAGGATTAGATACATTGCAATCGGAGTGTGAGAAGCACAAAGAAACTACTTTTAGCATCGTCACCAACAAATGAATGAGGTGGCCATCAATGGACACAAGAGCAAAGGGCACCACCAACAAGTGTATGAAAGGGGCACACTACTAATGGACGTAGAAATTTATTTAGTAGTACCTACATAAACATATCAAATTACATGAATCAAACTTCACAGAAATACCATAGCCAAGAAAATTTGAACCCAAACCCCCGTAATCAATTTTAAACCCATAATCAATTAATTAATTTACAAGTTACCAAATGAGGTGTGAACTAAATCTTATTTTTAAAAATGCGCATAGGCAATTCAACTTGCTTAAACTCAAAACTAATAAGAAAAAAGAGACTCATTATCTTGCAAGGGCATTCATGAAAATTTAAAAAAGTGAAGGGGTAATCAAATTTTTAAAAGAGAATCTTGACTTCCATCCCGCGTTTTCTCATTAACGAGCCACTTATTCTTACAGATTTTTACAATGGCTTCGGAGGTGCACATGATGAAAATGATTTAAAAGTTGGATTAAAATTTGAATAACTAAACGGGTTAATTATATGTTTCATAATGATGTGAATTTTTGTGAGGATGAACTAATGAAAGTCTATATATAACCAGTTGTTCTAAAACTGTGTTTATAGCTTTTATTTAGATTTTTATTATTATTTTTACTTAAGAAGACTTAAAATCGTTTTTAAGTAAAAGTTGTTTTTTTTTTTTGAGATCTAGGGTATTCGGTTCTCTTAGAGCACCCGACTAGTCCCTAGGGTGTGAGCAGACCTCCCTATCCACACACAACCGGTTAAAATCTTATTTTGGGAGTGACCATCAGGAGGATCGATCACTCGACCTTCATTTTGTGAGGTGAGTGTCTTGACCACTTAGCCATCCTCCAGATGGTTAGTAAAAGTTGTTGTTGTTAGTCAAGGATGGGCGAGAGTTTTAAAAGAAGGGGGAGGGGAATTTAAAACCACTATTATCCTAGGATCATAATATAAAAAGGGGATGATATTAGGGAAGCCATTTTGGATGGAGGGAAAGCAATTTTAGGGTTGTTCGAGGGTTCTCCCCCCAGAATACACCCCACCCTTACCATTTTCTGTTTTACAACCCAACCACTACCATTATCACCATCGCCACCACTAATAGCACCTCTACCATACTCTCACAATCGGCTCCACCTCCACCATCATCAGAGAGACAGAAAGATAGGAAGAGATCGAGAGAAAGAGAGAGATTGAGATCGAGAGATATCTGAACATTTCATATTTGAAAATTCCAAATCTCTCTCTCTCTCTCTCTCTCTCTCTCTCTCTCTCGAAACAACACCACCACTGATCGCCACCATCCACCACAGCAAAACCCTAGATTTGAAAAAAAAAATTGACTATTAATTGATGGTCGAATTTTACTGAAATTTTCAACAAGCATCGGTTGATATCATGTCCATGATGATCACCGGTCGTCGTTTTTTATTTCCAGATCTCTCTTTTTCTCTGTTTGTGGTTGTGGGGGTGGTGGCATAGTAGTGGAGGTCGTGGCGGTGGTGGAGAAGATGAAGGTAGTTGAGTGTATTTTATTTTGTAGGGTGGAGATAAAAAGAGCTTAATCCCCACATCCAAAATGGTTTGGGCTTAACGGCCACACAAAATAGTTTTCCGTTCATCCAAAATAGCTTCCCTAATATCAACCCCCAATAAAACCTAAGATTTGTTTGAAGGAAAGTGAAATTTGTCCTCTTCATATGAAAACCTCTATGTTAAAATCCATATATAACAACTGGAAATTCAGAAGCTTGGAGGGACATATATGTGGCTCCACTTCTGTTGTTGATAACCCAAATATGTGTTCAAATTCTACTTACAGAACTAAATTAGTTAGAAAAATATTGAACGATAGGGCACAATTTAAGAGTGTCTAAGTATTTTTTATCACCGAGTTGATCTTTTGTTGCATTGTTCATAGCGCTTTTGTTAGTAGTAAAGTTTTTTGTATTGTTAAAGTAGGCAACTCTTGAGGCCTTGCTTACTTTTTTGTATTGTTAAAGTAGGCAACTCTTGTGTTTAAATTCCACTTACAGTACTAAATTAGTTTAAAAAATGTTGATCGATGGGGCGCAATTTAAGAGTTTCTAAGTATTTTCTATCATGGATGATTGATCTTTTGTTATATTGTTCATAGCCTCTTTGTTTGTATTAAAGTTTTTTGTATCGTTAAAGTAGGCAGCTCTTGAGGCCTTGCTTATTTTTTCTGTACGTCCTTTTTTTGGTACATACATTTGTATTTAATTTGTTTCTCCGCCTCGTTAATAGCACATTTTGTTACTACATTGGGCATTAGCCCATCATCAAAAGAACAGAAAAACATATCTATTGACAAATTCCATAAAATCCCTTTCAAAAAGATAATTCAAAGTTTACATATCAATCAACCAAAAAGATGATGGATAAGATGGACGCCGCATGCACGCACGCACGCACGCATGCGCACACACTCATGCGTGAAAACTTACAAGAATATCTCATTTTATATATGGTTCTCTTAATCTAGCTAAGAATCGAAGTATAACACCCAAATATGAAATAAGTCATGAAATCTTACGCAAACCCTAGGATTGGTCAAACAGGTATAAAAGATGTGGGCCCTTAGATCCAATACCAACGGTCAAACTCTTACTGATATATACAACTTGGGGCCCACTAAGTAATCACCTATCGTGTACGACTCATCCTTGCAAAGTATGCAAATGCAGAGAAAGAATCAAATGCCCATGCCCTCATCCAAAATGCACCTACTTAACTCCAATCATCCAAAGTCTGCATGGAGATGATCCAAGATTGATTTTTAGGTAAAAATATTCCGCTTACAATAGAAAACATCGTGTCCAAAAATCATTCAATTCTAAAATTCAAAATTTAGTTGTAAATTAGTGACAAAATTAAAGTATTAAATACTTTAAATTTTTAAAATTTTGATAGACTAATTTAAAGCGATTAAAATTTTTAGAATAGACTGATTTTTTAATATGATGATCTGTGCCGAAGAGATCATCTTCGGTCAACCCTTAGATAATCTCCTCTATGTATAGAGGGACGGATATGGAATATTTGGTCCACTGTCATGAATGCGTATCCTAATCAGCATTGGCCATGCTAAAGGGACATGCATACACCGAACACTTTGTGGGGGCCCACTATAATATATCATAGAAAGGGTGGGTCCCACTGACCATACTATGGATGTGCCTTACTAGATCATAGACGTCGACCATTCAATGTCTTATGTCTGTGGGGTCCTTAAAATACGTTTCTCGTATAGCAATTAAAAAGTTGTTTTGAAGTCTTTTTGCATGGGTTTGAGTCGTTAGATCTTGAATGGACGGCTAAGATCACTGGACAATATTCTGTTCATGTTGTGCTTCAAACGTACGAAACGTGGAAGATGATGGGCATCAGATAAAGAAAAATTTATACCTAAAACTTAAAAGAAGGGACTTTTCCAACTGTTACATTGAATACCTTACATGTATTATGCGCGTATGTCATGCGTTTTAGGTAAGACATACAGTTTGATTACTATCTTGTTTCATATTTTAGGGTTAGAAAGAGAATCAAATTTTCGGGCTCATTAGATGTTAATGAAATATTAACTTGAATAAATAATGTAAAATGTGCATAATTCAAGATTGTTCGAGTATTTTTATTGTTGAGCTGATCCTCTGATGCATATAGATTGGCAGTTTCGTTATTTTTTTGTACCGTTCATGGCTCCTTGTTTTCGTCTTTTAGTTCGACGTATTCTTCGCTTGTTAGTAATGCTTTCTCTTTTACGTCTTTATTTATATTTATAATTATGTAATTAATTTTATCCTAAAAATCGTAAATAATAAAATATTAATTAGATAAAAGTTTTAAGTTGAAATTCATAATATTAGATTGGAAGCGAAGATAAAATCTAAGTCCACTTTGAAAAAATGCTATTAATTAGTTCCCTCCAAATCATTGATTCCCCTTATAATGCAGGCATGTGGAAGAATCTTGAAGTAAAACATAAGAGGATCATGAACCATTGTATATTATTGGTTTTGGGCCATAGTAATTTTGATATTTATTAATGGGAACCCACAAGCACGTTGACACCCCTAGGCCCTAGCCAGTTATTTCAGTACACCTATTTATTTAGGTCAACAAGGGTTGATGATCAATCTTTGGGTTCAAAACAGTCTATTCTATTTCTTTTCGGCGATGCTACACCTACCCAAAAGCTTACAAAATCTTCTATTGATAGGCACAATCTATGATAGACGCATTATATTTTGGGGTTGATACGAATCGCGAGGATATATAGAAAATAATATGTAACATCCCGGACCCCTGGGTGTACTTACACCACACTTGGGTGTAAATATCTAAAGTCTGAAACATTAATTAAGTGGGTTTTGAAATACGTTTTGGTCCATCTCTCTTGGGCTTGGTCAGTTCAGGCCCAATTAAACTGGGTTTGCATCGTAGTCAACTAAGTTAAACTGGGTCCATGTCTAATTTAGGATTTTTAAAATAAAACTTAACATGGTTGGGCCCGACCATAGGCCCACGCAAGTCATTGGGTCTGACTAGGGTTCTAGGCTCCACATGCCTTAAGTCTTTTGATTTCATAAAATATGCCGGGTTGAGTCTATTACATTTGCTGAATGCCCAGCAATGTAATAAGTGTTCAAAATGGCAACCCTTCTGAGGTTTTGTTCAAAAACATATTTACATGTTCACAATATTTTTAAAATAATTTTTTGACAGAAAAACATACATAAACTTTAATTAGACCTCATGCAGCAGACAAATTCTGCATGGTTTAGTTAAAAATTTGTAGTTTTTCCTCTGGGTGTCAGAATCATATTCCGCAAGAACTATTTGAAACTAGACTCAGAGCCGCACATCTTTTATGTTCTGTCTGAAGTTTAATTCCTAAGAGATTCTTTCAGAATCCATACGAAACCCAGTACATGCGTGATCAGTAACAGTTTTTTGTTCGCATAACTCAATTTTAAAAATATGAAAACGTAACTTACACATCTCCAAAAATTATAAAATATTTATGTAACTTACTTTGGATCTCATGATTCCAGAGATACAACCAAAATTAAAATCCCATAAACAAAATAGAAATTATGTTCTAAATACTAACTGTTGGTCAGAGAATCCATCCTACTGTCTAAAAACCGAAATAGACCCAAAACAACCATAGAAACGTCCCATCTTGTCCAAGTAACTTCATTAATCCTTATTCAAGTAAATAAAATAAAATAAAATAAAATATTATGGAAGACTTACCTAGTCTTCTTCTTCTCAAACGCGCCGCGACTCACGTTTCTACGTATTTCCTACACTGCTCTGTGAAGGATGAAACGAACGGGGTAAGCCAACGCTCAGTAAGGATTCATAAATCATCCCTCACAGTACAAACAACATATCAAATATAAATATTTTATATAATGAATAGAAACAGATCAAAATAAAAATTATTTACGTTACCGAAGATTTTATACCGAACAATTGGTTCTTTTTCTTATTTAAATCCTTAGATTTCTCTTTCCATCGTATATCGTACGATCTTCTGCAAGAATCCCTCACCTTGGAGGACATGGTTTGGAATAACCCATCAAACTATGCATCACTTCTCAATATCACTTATTAGAGGAACATTTTCTTCATTACTTTTTTATGGTATTTCACATCATGAAATATATATCAACATATGTAACGTATATATGTACATATTTATTAGTTTATGGAAATCAGCCATTCATGAACATATATTCAACTTTAATTCAAAGGGAATACAATAAGTTTATACTCACAAACTACCCGTGTTTCCCCTATCTTTACCGCGCGATTTGGTGACTGTTGATCCGCTAGCTTTTCCCCCTTCCTCTAAGCTTTAGAACCTTGAGTTTTTCTAAGTTTTTGAAGAAGAAAAACCAAACTAGGCCCTAGGATTCTACCTTTTTCTCCCTCCCCCCCTCTCTCTCTCTCTCTCTCTCTCTCTTTTGAAACATAACCTAACCAAAAGGAAGAGAATGGAGGACGACTAGGTTATAGTCGATCTTCCCATCTCCTAGATTTTCTATATTGAAAAAAGTATTCTTAGAAATCTAAATTTCCTCTTCTTAAATAAATTTTTATTTTTCTTTATTAATGAGCAAATATCTCATTGTATACTTACCAAAATGCCCAAAAAATCCTAGAATTTTGCTCCTTGGGGTCCCTACCTACCTTGGGGGTAATTTAGACTTAAGAAATTAACTTTTAAATGAGTTTTGAGCTTCCAAAAATTGGTGTAATTAATTAGTACGAAAATTCTAAAATAAAAACTCTCCAAGTTAATTAGTTATTCTAAATACTAAAATAAATGAGATTTTAGATATTTTAGGAAGTTGAAACTAAAACCTCCCTAGTGTGGATCGATCTTAACCTTGGATGATATCCACGCCATTAAATCCAATCATCCAATGGTGTGGGAATAACTTATTTCCCAAGTAAAATTATTTTATTTCTCTCTATCACTTAATACCTAATTTTTCAAAATTATCTCTAATAAGTTTGGAGAGATGTTCTCTCATCTTCCTATTTTTCAAAACTCCAAAATCTCCATCCCAATTTGTTTCCTAAAACATCTCCTTCCTAACCACTTTGAGTAACCCACAAGACTTAGATATTAACCCCTAGGGTTAAACACGTTTTTTTTTGCATGGTGTGGGGTCCACACGGTTCATATATATACACTATATATATATATATATACCCATACCCATATACGTACGCCCCCACCTATACGTCCCCTTTTTTTTTGCATGCATTAATTAATTAATTAATCTTCCTATATATATATGTGTGTATGAGAAGTTTCACATGATTTAGACACACACACACACACATATATATATATATATATATTGCATGCTTTATTCACGTAGAAATAATAATATATACACATATATACACTTATACATGCACATAGCAGTTTCCACGTGCATGCATGCATGTAAACTTTTACGTAAACGCGTAAGCTATATGCTTTGTATAGTTATGTATATCTTGTAAAAGTGTTTTTGCAACTATCTAACTATTCATTTTATGCATTTAATCCTACACTTGTTATGCAAAAGCATTTTTGCACTAATCTTCATCTCATCCTATGCATGAGGTACTAGTTTAGTTAGAGGCTAGAATCAATCCGTCAACCTCTCACTCATCACACGAAGTCATGTGTGGCATTACTTCCTTCCACGTGCATGGATTTAGTTGCAATGCTTTCTTCACACATGCCACCCCATATTGGGTGTACACAAAACCTTGAGCCTAGCCCATGAGCTTTTCAAGGCCCACACAAGAATTTTCATAGTGTTACAACGACTATCTAACTGTCGGATTAGTTTTCGGTAGAAAATTTTATAGGAAATAATGTAAGTTTAGCATTATCCTTTTCTTTTTGAGTTAGGTTTTGAGAAAAATTTTGGATACTTTTTATTTATTTAAGGGTTAATTTAGTTTACTTCTCAGAATAATTGGCCAATCAGACTTACCCCCCTCAAAGATTAGATATTGAACTTACCCCAAACTCACAGTTTCCGTGATTCTGCCGTTAGAAGGCACACGTGCGTCTCGCACGCTCCATTTTTTTAGGGAGGTAAGTCCGATTAGCCAATTATTCTAGGGGGTAAACTAAATTATCCCAAAAAAAATGGTGCAAAGTAGAAATTAACCCTGAGAGAGAAACCAAAATAGAGAGATGGATGTTGGTGTTTAGGGATTTGATTAATCAGAATTCTTAATTACTTTTTTATCAGAATTCTTAATTACTTCTACTCCTTCACCACCACTTCATCTTCTCCATCCTCAAATTCATCATAAATTTTCAGAGAATGAGATCTACTGTTCTTCCTTCTCTGTATTGGGTTCTTTCCAATGACATCAATGAATTGATTAAATCTAGACAAAAGCTTTAAAATTTAAGAGAACTTCACTATAATTGACCACATAAAAAAGATAAAAATATTAACCAATTGTTCTAATTTACAAGGACGAACCTGAAAGACCCTCTCATCAAAGACACCAGGTGAGATTTGAAGAGAATTTGAACTATTTCCATCACTAAAAGCCCAAGTTCGACAAACAATAGTGATTCCTCCCCACCATCACTGGTGATGACGAAACGAGTGGAATTTGTACTGACAAAGTTCATCTTAGGCAGCCATACGATCGGAAATCTGAACTTGTCACCGAAGTTTAGGTAAAGAAGAGCAGCTAATGTCAAAAAACTATGAAGGGGATAAACCCTTTTCTTCCACAATGGTTCCAAAATACTATCACCCATCTCTCTAGTTTGGTTTCTCTCTCAGGATTAATTTCTACTCTGCACCATTTTTTTGGGATAATTTAGTTTACCCCCCAGAATAATTGGCTAATCGGACTTACCCCCCTCAAAAAATGGAGTGTGTAAGACGCATGTGTGCCTTCTAACGGCAGAATCACAGAAACAGTAAGTCTGAGGGGGTAAGTTTAATATCTGATCTTTGAGGGGGGTAAGTCTGATTGGCCAATTATTCTGGGGAGTAAACAAAATTAACCCTTTAATTAATTGTAAATTGAGGTATGTGGGTCCTCTTAAAGTATCCTCCCTAATCTCCGGGGTCAATGTGCACTTCTAATATACACTACTGGATAAGTTGAAGAATATTTCCTAAAGTGGCCTCAAAAGCAGTCGAACACTTGACTTCTAAATTAAGAGAGATAACTTTTACCAACTGGCTAACAGCCTTAGTGTTTGGATCCTTAATTCAGCTGATTGAAATGAAGGATCAAGAATTTAAAAGATTTTGACAAAAATCTAATGTCTTAGGATTCTGATCCTCTCTTTTGGAATAGATTTTCTAAGTTCTTACTCCAGTTCTGGAGAACTTTAGTATTCCATGAAACCAAACCAAACCAAACCAAACCAATAGGATCTGCAACTGATTAATAAATATTGCGAGTTTTCTCACATGATTTTACAATCATATATTTCACATAAATATTAAATACCCAATAATCAGGAACCGATTATTTTGATTTTGATTCTACCTATTTGAATATAAAAAATTAAGTACTTATTAAATAAGATTCTATTAATTCTAAGTAGTTCAATAACTGAATCAGCACATGGGCCTTTGCTCTAATAGTTGTGCATCCCTCCCATGACTTGGGAGGTTGTGGGTTCAAAACTTAACAGTATAGTATTGTTGTGAAGCACTTTTTTTGGGTTTAACAGTAGTGAGGTGGTTGTTGTGGCAATGGTGAGTTGGTAGTGTTGAGGTGTTTGTTGTTTTATCTACTAGAGTACAACAAAAATAGTTGCATCAGTTTCTAGTTAATTATTGCCTTATCTCATGTAATGCAACCATTTTATTACACTATTTCAGGGTTTGTGTTGCTTTATATCTAACAATGCAACTATTTTGGTTGCACTTTGTTTTTAAAATTGGCGGTAGTTGGTGGCGATAATGAGCTGGTGGTAGTGAGTTGTTTGTTGTTCTATCTGCTAGAGTGCAACAAAAAATAGTTGCACATTTTCTAGTTAATTGTTGCTCGATCATCTCCTGTAATTCAACCACTAATTTGGTTGCGTTTATTTATGGGTTTGTGTTACTTTATCTCTAGTTGCACTTTTTTAAAGTTTGGCAATAGTGAGGTGGTGGTGGTAGTGGAAATGGTAGCGGTGGTCAGTTGTTAGTGGTGTGGTGTGGTGGTGGTGAGATGGTGGGAGTGGCGATGGTAAGGTACTTGTAAACTAACATTTGATAGGTTCTATTAAAATAAATAAAGAAGGTTAAAAAGGTAAAATTGGTAAACAAAAACAATAAAAAGGTCAATTGAGTTAGTATAAAAAAAAATATCAAATTTAGTTTTACTCAAAAACTAATGAGATAGCTAGATTTTTAACAAATGGTGATGCTAGGCTTACCGAAAAGCCAATAAAATTTTCTACTGAAGGCACAATGTACGTTGGAGGCATATTACTTTGGCATAGATGCGAACAATGAAAGTATGTGAAAAACAGTTCTACCGTGGAATAAAAAATATAACAAAAGCAAAAAGGGCTGATTTTTTTTAAATAAACTTTGACCCCATTGTAGGACTTCCAGCCAATTTCTCAAAAAAATAAAATAAAATAATTCAATAACTGAATCATAACCAACCTCAATTGAAAGGCGTGCTCATTTATATGTATCCTTTCAAAGTACGTACTTGAGGAGCTTTAAATGATAAGAAGTCTATCTTATCAAACCCCTACTCTTTAATTTGTTGAAGTCGATCAAATCTGTTGTTTAATATTATAATGACTTGCTTTGTTCCTTCAAAAAAAAAAATGGATAAAGAAGACCCCACCATTTGATTTCCATTTGATCCAAACTCCACTATTTGTTGAAATGAGCCATTTGCAATTATTATTATTATTTTTTTTTGCATTTAAAACATGTTTTCTTTTTTTCCATTTCTACATTAATACAGTCGGTGCCCCCGACACAGAAAAACTTATAATTAAGGAGAGCTATACCCTCTGCAACTCATCTGTCAAATCTCATTAATTAAGCACAACCAATTATTAAGAGTGGAGCCTAACACTTCTTTGGCATTTTATTTTTTAAGTTTTGAATCCGATCATTGGAAAAGGGACTAAGGCCCAGGGCCGTGATGTATGGTTAGAGTTCATGGATCGATCGAGGATACAAACGACGGAGAAAAATAGACTACAAGGTGTTTGTAATGGTTTTGAACTCTCGCAGGTCTAAAAAAATTATTTTGAACATGTGTAGACCCAAGTGATGTTTTAGAAACTTATGTTAGAAGGTGTCATGTTTCTAGCAGTATTAGGGTTTCTAGTTGTGTTATGACTCCAATACTTGTAGAGATCTATAAATACATCCCAGGATAATGTGCTATGAAATTCTCTTATTATAGTGGATTTGTGCATTTTGAGAGGTTCTTCTTCGAAAATATTGTGTGTCCGAATATCTTTTCTATTTTGTTCTTATTTTAGTCTTGCTATCATACTGGTGGAGTTAGGATTCCTAACAAGTCAATGCCGCATTTTGTTTTTTGTTTTTTAAAACCCACGGCTTTATATATAAGCAATATACATCACCAATTTTGCTGATCAATTACAAGAAAAATTAATATATAGTGTGTTTAGATGTAAAATTTTGGAGAGGGATTTTGTAGGGATTAGGGATCTGTTAGGAAAATAGTCTCTGATCATGTTTTAAATTTAATCAGTTTCCTAATAGATTCCTGGTCCTCACAAAATCCCTCTCTAAATTCTAATATCCTGCACAACCAAATAGACAAAGTGATTTATTTGGAATTAACATGGTTTTCTTCGAGTTCTCGTGAAGTCAAATTATTTTTAGATAAACATTTAGATTAGGTTTTAAGATTAAGCTAGAAGGATATGGACGTATTCCAGTAATAAAGCAGTATTTATGTTGTGAACACGAATATTTAAAAACGAAGTTAAGATGATGAAATAAAAGAGTGTCATTTTGTGAGTGGGTACACAATACGTTCATCCTCTAATTGTGAAGAGTTGTATGATCAACCATCATCCTTTGACCACAAAACACTTGACGACTATATGATTAAAGGTATTGTGCACCCATGTAAGAAAGTGGGTGCATATAGCAATAGTATTTAAGAAAACAAAAATATCCTAAACTAATTATAATGAGATTTATGTAAAGGACGTAAGTAGAGGTCCTAAAACCTTTTAAAAGAAAGAGCATGTGTCAACTTTGGTTGACTGATTCTGACTCAACGGCTGACTTGGTGGTGATCGAATTCGAGCTAACCCGAGTCAGGGACATGCTTAAAAAATAATTAAGATAATAAAAATGAATTGAACCTATCCAGTCAGCTAATGAAACACGTGCTAGAATAGTGTTGGGGCAAAAATATTACCTCAACACTCCTTAAGATATGTGTTGCTGATCCAATAAACTATTCGTTTTTTACCTCCTTTTTCTCGTGCTCCAAGATGGTGAGGTACTTTTTTTTTTTTGCTAGGTAAGCAAGAATATATTAATCAGATATAAAATATACAAAAGTAGAGACAAGCTCCGAATAAAGTAGAAGAACAAAAGCAAAACCCTCCACAAGGGCGAGGCATTCCAACCAGGCTGGCACCCTAAGCCGCAATAATCATTTGTTGTAAAGGTTATGAAAATCTAAAATATCAAGTTTTTAGATTTTCGACAGCTAGAAAACTTAGCCGATGATCAAAGGTTTCCTTCATTCCAAGGGGAAGATTAGCTCCACGATTGGACATGGTATCTGCAGCAAAGTTTGTTTCCCTAAAAACCGATGAGAATTTGATAGTCAAGTTTTTTCTGATATTGTGCCATCTAGAGTTAATGATCCACTGAACTTTGTCACTTGCGAAGCATTTGATAGCAGTTTGAGAATCGGAAGTGACCCATATTTTTGACCATCCTCGATCTGAGGCCCACTCCAAACCAAAGATAATGGCTAAGAGCTCAGCCACAAAGTTGGTACAGATCCTAAGGCCCGCCGACATCGCGCCAATAGTATTACCTGTGTGATCACGAAGAATCACCCCTGTACCACTTGGACCTGGGTTACTTCTTGAACATCCATCACACCCAATTTTCAACTGATCAAGGTCAGGAAGACTCCAAAAGCATTGTAAGACCCTAGTGGGTTTAGCTGGTCTAGGATTAATTTGAAGGTTTTTGAAAATTATGAGGTCCTCTACCCTGTTATGCATAGTGCTTTTCATCAGAATAGAACATTCAAAGAAATTTGCTAATATCTTACTTTTAACCCGACGAGAAGAAGCTGGAATATTGTTGAAGATGCAACTATTTCGGTGATGCCAAATTTCAGTTAGGACATTAGTAATAACAGCACCCCAAAGGTCGCGAATGGCAGCACTCCTAGTTGTAGCATGAGCAGTAACTGTTTCAAAAATTTGAACATGGGGAGTCCATTGGAATCCAAACAACTCATGAATCCAAGACCAAATATTGGCAGCAAATGGGCAAATCCAAAACAGGTGAGTGTCGTCTTCGATGTTCTTTAAGCATAGAGAGCATCTAGAGGCAATGTTAATACCTCTGTCTTGGAGTCTCTTGTCGGTAGCACAACACCCTGAAAGTATTTTCCATATGTTAGCACTTCTACTGGGATGGACACATTTCCTCCAAATCCATTTTGACTAATGAATCTTAAGGAATTTCTCTCGATGAATCTCCATACCATTAGCGACTGAGTAGCAGCCAGTTAAACTTGATTTCCACACTCTAATGTCCTCTCCCAACAAAGGAGGTGGAATAGTAGATGTATTGATATTAGCCAATCTGAAATTGTCAGCTATAGTCGAAGGAATAGACCATTGACCATTGGAAATTATATCACTAACCCTCGCTAGATGGTCGAATGAGCTTCCATTATTTGAAATTAAGTCGGATATTGGTTCCGTCGAACACCATGCATCATGCTAAAGAGAGATATCCTTGCCATCACCTACTATCCACCCAATTTTTTTTTTCCATACCTTGAATTGCCCATTTCAAACCACCCCAA
Organism: Macleaya cordata; assembly: GCA_002174775.1. Lineage (NCBI taxonomy): Eukaryota > Viridiplantae > Streptophyta > Magnoliopsida > Ranunculales > Papaveraceae > Macleaya > Macleaya cordata. Next base: position 31,821 of record MVGT01002151.1, on the reverse strand, counting down.
ATCGAAGATTGCTTGTAATAGGAGATCCAATTACTAGTTCTACTTTGGAATTTAGCTTTCAAGAAACTTGCCCAGTGGTCTTTGTGGGAAGTGATTCTCCACACCAATTTAAGAAGTAGTGCCCTGTTGATGTTTTCCAGCCTAGTCAGACCCAAACCTCCTTCATCCTTAGGGCAATAGAGTTTATGCCAGGCTTTAGTGATGGGCTTTTTACTAGCAGGGTCACCAGTCCAGAGGAAGTTACGCATAATCCTTTTACAACCCCATATAACAGCTTTGGGCCATTTGTAAATATCCATATTGTAGATTGGAATGCTACACAAAACAGATTTAATAAGGCATAAGTGAGTTTGGAATGATAAACGTTTACCTTTCCAACTCGCAAGAGTTTCCTACATCCGGTCCACCACATGCCAGACATGATACTTTTTTACAGAGCCCAGAAAAATAGGGACGCCCAAATAAGAGTCAGGGAAGCTACATTCAGACATACCAAATAGATTGGATATGTGATGTTTTTAGGATGCAGACATACCACCCAAAAAGATTTTGCTCTTGTTCTTGTTGACATACTACCCATAGTATTGTTGGTAATCGTAAAGTAGTTGAAATAACCCTCTCAAACCATTATTATTGCCATTACAAAAAAAGAAGACATCATCAGCAAAGAATAAGTGAGTTGGGCTATTGATATCTTTATAGGTTACCATTGGATGTAGAATGTTTCCCTGAACCAGGCCAGCAATGCCTCTACTTAGAACATGATCGACTAGAACAAAAAGAAGTGGAGAGAGAGGGTCTCCCTGTTTGAGGCCCCTCTCGCTTTTGAAATACCCTTCAGAGCCCCCATTAATCAAAACCGAATAGTAAGTACTACTGAAGATCTGATCCAACAAGGTGCACCATCTATCAGAGAAGTCAAAGCATCTGAGTACATCCATTATAAAATCCCAGCTCATCGAATCAAAAGCTTGTGAGATATCAATTTTAATTTCCACATTACCCCCTTTTCTTTTCCTGTGAAGCTCATTTACAAGCTCAGAAGCGACAATGATCTTTTCCTGAATGAATCTCCCCTTTATGAAGGCTCCTTATTCAGTTGAAGTAATTTTGTCCATCAAGCTACTGAGTTTATTTGCCAAGATCTTGGTTAAAATTTTGAAGTAGAAGTTACTCAAGCAAATAGGCCTGAACTGATTTAATCTTTTAGCATCTTTGCATTTAGGGATCAATACACGGAAGTTGTTATTGATACCTTTTGGGATAGTGCCTCGACTGAAACAGAAGGTAATAGCCTGAACGAGATCATCTCCAATAATATGCCATGCTGAACGATAGAAGTGTCCAGAGAAACCGTCAGGTCCTAGAGCCCTATCAGGATTCATGTTGTAGATAGCTGCTTTGATTTCGTTGACATCTGAAATTACATCTAAGATAGCATTGTCTTGATCTTCAATTAGTATAGGGATCAATTGAAGTAGAGTGGGATTGGAGTGAGTTACAGACCTTTTGAATTTTATTTCATAATAGTGGACAATATGTTTTTTTTATATCAGACTGAGAGGGCCAAGATCTACCCTGATCGTCAATAATTTGGAGAATCTGGTTATGAGTTTGCCTTATTTTGATCGTTGAATGAAGGAACTTAGAGTTTTTATCACCAGAGTCGATCCACTTCACTTTTGCTTTCTGTTGAAGAAAAGTATCATATTGAGAGGATACCTGATCCAGATCTCGTTGGGTGATGATAAGTTTAGAGAGTTTGTCTAGATCAGCAGGATCGTTGTCAGACTCTAGCATAGCTTGATCAATAGCCTTCTCCAAATCTTTTAGCTTTAGATTGATATTGCAAAAAATGTTGATATTCCATCACTTATGATATTCTTTAAGCCGCTTAAGCTTGTAGGCAAATCTTGTTGCAGGGTTACTTGCTGAAATAGGGGCGAACCATGAATGTCTGACCGTATCTATGAATTTCGGATGAGATAACCACATATTATGGAACCGAAAAGGGGAGTTGTGAGGCTTGGGGATCGAAGCAGTATAACCAACCAAGGGTAAGTGATCAGATTTAGTTCTTGAGAGGAATTTAATGTACCAATTACTGTAAGAATCCGACCAGAGAGTGTTGAAGAATGCCCTATCCAATTTGCAGAGGATCCTTCTGCTTCCCACCTGGTTGTTACACCAGGTGTATTTGATGCTCGTGGAGTGACTTTCGATGAGATTACACGATTGCACACAATCCCAAAATTCAGTCATAGCATTTGATTTAGGAGGCAAACCTCCTTTTTTTGTCCTCCATTCTAAGAACCGCATTAAAATCTCCAATGAGAAGCGAAGGTTTATTAAGCGATGGTTTGAAGTTGATCCCAAAGGGCTCTTCTATTAGCTGTAAGGACATGAGCATGGATTCCAGTAATAATAGAGTTACCCACTTCAACTGATATGGCTTGAGAAGATGAAGCAATAACGTTAGGTCTTGTGAGGGTGGTTTTCCACATTAACCATATTACCTTTCATGGAGTCAGCCGAGTTATGAATAACATCATGGTTCATATAACGAAGACATAAATTAGAACAAAAATTGGCAGAGAATATACCATTGGCTCAGCTGTGAAACCCCGTTAATAATAATAATAATAATAATAATAATAATAATAATAATAATAATAATAATAATAATAATAATAATAAAAGTAGAGAGAGGAATTTTTAGCTAGGTTTGGGGGACACGGGCTGGCCTGACCCGCGACCCAGCCCGTGACCCAAACTCAACCCACCACCTCCCTCTCCCCCAATCAGCTATATGCTGATCAAAAACAAAAAAAGAGAAAACAAGAAAAGAAGAAGAGAAGAAAAGCTCGACTGAGAGAGAGAGAGCTGAAAGAGAGAGAGAGATCTGAGAAAGAAAAGAAAGACCAAGAGAGACAGAGAGAGGAACCGAGAGAGGAAGAAAGAGAGACTGAGAGAGGCTGAGAGAGAGAGCTGAAAGAGAGAGAGAGCTGAGAAAGAAAAGAAAGACCAAGAGAGACAGAGAGAGGAACCGAGAGAGGAAGAAAGAGAGACTGAGAGAGGCTGAGAGAGAGAGCTGAAAGAGAGAGAGAGATCGAGAGAGAAAGAAGAGAGCTGAGAGAAAAGAGATACTGAGAGAGACAGAGAGAGAAGGACCGAGAGAGAGATAGAGAACTGAGAGAGAGAGAAGAACCGAGAGAGAGAAAAGAGAGACTGAGAGAGACAGAGAGAGAAGGACCTAGAGAGAGACATAAGCTGAGAGAGAGAGAGAGAGCTGAGAGAGAA
>MVGT01002151.1:0-11401 GCA_002174775.1 Macleaya cordata | reverse complement strand
AACAACATAGCTGGCTTAGTGAATTTATGCCATAAAATATGTTACGATGATCCATTTTTATTGGGCATTGGCGATGATTCTTCAAGATCAAGACTTTATTTTCATTGGAAAGAGTTCTTTGTCGTATCATATGGTGTGTTCAAATATTTTTCCTGGAAAGATGCATATGAAGAAAATTACATCAGCAAAATTCGAGGACGAATTTTTTCCAACAGGGGGAGAATGATGAAGGATGATTTAGAACAAATTAAATTCTTATTTTATTTTTATGATTTCATTAAATTTATTTTTATTAAAAATTAGTTAATCTCGTTTTTAATATTTAGGGCTTATTTAGGAAGGTCTAGAAGTGTCTATTTTGAGTTTTAATAGGTTTAGAAAGTTGCTTATAGGTAGTAGATACCTTAGGGTCCAAGTTTTTAGTATTTTGGTAGGTTTCTAACTTGTTATGTGGGAGTTATCTATATAAGGAGCTCCAAAAACGAAAATTAAGATTAGTTTTTAATGATTAATGAAATTTAGTTTAGAGAAATTGTTCTCTATTATTTTGTTCTTAGATTTATGAGTTATTTTGATCTCCGCCCTGCATCAATATCAAATGCAAATGAAGCAGAAAAGGATCCAGAAAAATACCCATCAAAGAAAACCTGCAGAAAATTAGACATCTAGGTAAAAAAAATTATATATTATGGATATAACGAATTGTGAAAAAACTAACAAAATATTCNTTTGTTGATGCATATTTGTAAATAAATCAAAATTTTATCAATCTGTTCCTATTATTATTACTAGCCTCCCCCCATGTGCTACGTGCTGGGGATTGGCTTTCCATCCACCTTACATGCGCTACGCGTGTTTCTCAGCACGCACTTCGCGCATGAGAGTTTGCCCCCCTCACACGCATTATGCGCGTATGATTTGACAAATTATGCGGCGCGTTATTTGTAGTGAAATATATCACACACAAACCTCTTATTTTTTTCAGTTAGCATATTCATTTATACAATTCACATAAATATGTTTGACCACCACGACGATAAGATCATCCTCACAAAAAATTAGCCCTGAAATCATATCTGAATGTCCCATAAAACTGGTGTAAGTGAAGTGTAAAAATAAGTATATTTTTTAAAATTACATTTGATACATTTAAAAATTAAATTGGAGGCAATAAAAGTTTTGATTCGGATCTGCATACAGATGAGTAGATAGTGTTGGAAAAAATTCAGTTGAGATCATCATCAGGGCCACAGACGTCGGTGTAACCAGAGTGTAATTATTTTTCTTATAAATAGGATAGAATGGACAGGCCATCCAACGAAGTTAGTGTAGCTAAGGGTGTTCCGTTTATATTATAGTAATAGAATAGATTTGTAACCAATGAATAGGTTATTGATATAATTTGAAAATTTTCTGCAAATCAGATTTACTTTTGAGAAAAATTAGTTTTCTGTAATTATAGTTTAAAGAATAATCAAGTAAATCAACTCTAAATTTATTAAGATATGTCAAGAAACATAAAATTATTTTAAAAAAAATACCCGTGCTTTATCAAGTAAATAATTCCTACTTTCAGTTGTTTTCTTAATGTGGGTCAAACCATGTCCTTTTGGTGCCAATTCTACAATTTCAATTAATACCATTACTGAAACTTAAATATGGTTGATCTTTTTCTTTTGTTTTCTTTTTTTCCATGGTTGAATCAATGACCCTAGATAAGTGTTTGTCAACCCGGTCAATATGAAGAAGTAAATTATTTTATTAATTTTTATTAAAACAAGTAATTTTATTATCTGGGCAATAATGCAACCACCAAAAAATCTCTTTAATGCATATATCTTACTAATTATTTATGATTTACTTAATCAATTTATACTCTTTAAATAATAAGATGATTCTTTCTCACCGTTGTTCAGGTTAGAGAAACAAATTAAATATATCACTAACTAATTTAATTACGATATAAACATTAATAAAAATACATAAAAAATAGAATTTCTTTAAAAAATGCATGTGCTTTGCACGGGATATNTTTATGGATTTAAATGTACTGTATTGATCACAAAGTAAATTTAATTTTTTCTTAAACAATGTAATGGTTCTCTTTATCACTTTTATCAGTTTTTATATGGTTTATGGTTGTTTATCCGCCTATCTGATATCCTTTTCGAGTTTCTTGGTGTAGTGGTCCAAAACAAATTTAATCAATCATTTTTTTTTAATTATTATCGAAAAAAAAGAAAGAACAAAGCAATCATCAATTTAATTTATACTCGAGATGTCTTATATTTGGTAGGATTGCAAAATTTGTTGATGCATATTTGTAAATAAATCAAAATTTTATCAATCTGTTCCTATTATTATTACTAGCCTCCCCCCATGTGCTACGTGCTGGGGATTGGCTTTCCATCCACCTTACATGCGCTACGCGTGTTTCTCAGCACGCACTTCGCGCATGAGAGTTTGCCCCCCTCACACGCATTATGCGCGTATGATTTGACAAATTATGCGGCGCGTTATTTGTAGTGAAATATATCACACACAAACCTCTTATTTTTTTCAGTTAGCATATTCATTTATACAATTCACATAAATATGTTTGACCACCACGACGATAAGATCATCCTCACAAAAAATTAGCCCTGAAATCATATCTGAATATCCCATAAAACTGGTGTAAGTGAAGTGTAAAAATAAGTATATTTTTTAAAATTACATTTGATACATTTAAAAATTAAATTGGAGGCAATAAAAGTTTTGATTCGGATCTGCATACAGATGAGTAGATAGTGTTGGAAAAAATTCAGTTGAGATCATCATCAGGGCCACAGACGTCGGTGTAACCAGAGTGTAATTATTTTTCTTATAAATAGGATAGAATGGACAGGCCATCCAACGAAGTTAGTGTAGCTAAGGGTGTTCCGTTTATATTATAGTAATATAATAGATTTGTAACCAATGAATAGGTTATTGATATAATTTGAAAATTTTCTGCAAATCAGATTTACTTTTGAGAAAAATTAGTTTTCTGTAATTATAGTTTAAAGAATAATCAAGTAAATCAACTCTAAATTTATTAAGATATGTCAAGAAACATAAAATTATTTTAAAAAAAATACCCGTGCTTTATCAAGTAAATAATTCCTACTTTCAGTTGTTTTCTTAATGTGGGTCAAACCATGTCCTTTTGGTGCCAATTCTACAATTTCAATTAATACCATTACTGAAACTTAAATATGGTTGATCTTTTTCTTTTGTTTTCTTTTTTTCCATGGTTGAATCAATGACCCTAGATAAGTGTTTGTCAACCCGGTCAATATGAAGAAGTAAATTATTTTATTAATTTTTATTAAAACAAGTAATTCTATTATCTGGGCAATAATGCAACCACCAAAAAATCTCTTTAATGCATATATCTTACTAATTATTTATGATTTACTTAATCAATTTATACTCTTTAAATAATAAGATGATTCTTTCTCACCGTTGTTCAGGTTAGAGAAACAAATTAAATATATCACTAACTAATTTAATTACGATATAAACATTAATAAAAATACATAAAAAATAGAATTTCTTTAAAAAATGCATGTGCTTTGCACGGGATATGAAACTAGTAATATAGTATAGGAGAAGCCGTGGGTTAACAAAACCCTCTCTCTTAGGTTTGGGTTAAAAAAACTACATTATAAACATATGGCCCAATCTATTATCTATTATTGGGTTAACAAAACCCTTTCTCTTAGGTGTGGGTTAAAAAAACCTACATTATAAACATATAGCCCAATCTAAAACAACTAAATTTTCTAATTATCTAATAAAAAAATTCAAAATTTTTTTTTTAAAAAAACCCCCATGCCTTGCACGGGATATGGGGGCTAGTTCTGATTCCAACATTTTGTGACAAAATGGATGGTGGGTGTTATTACCCACCACCTTAAAACTTTTAAATTATGTAGGTGGGTGACACCAACCCTCAAAAAAGTAAATGGATTTGGTGTACCAAAACGTGATACACTAACCTTGTAGCAAAATGAAACTCATTTTAGGAAACCAATTTTCTACTAATTTCCTCTTTTTAAAAGGTTGGTGGTATGTATGGTAGTTTGGGTATACCCAAGTACACGTGTACAAATGTGGCAGTTTGCGATTTTAAATAATGCAAGTTTTATGACACGGGTGTGTTATTACACGTGCCCAAAGTGATTTTGAAAACATTATACACGTGTTATTCTTACCACATGCGAAAGAAAACAACTCGTGCGCGTACAAGCGCGTGTACGGAGGGTTTTCAAAAGTGTGTTTCTCTCATGTTAGTTTTAACACGTGTAAAAGGGATACATGCGGACAAATTTACATATACCCATAGGTTTTTGAAAAACATGACATGTGTATACCACATCAAACATGAAAAAAGCATGACTTAATTCTTAATTAACTAGAATTCCTAATTCTTTTTATGAAATTCTAGTACTAGAATGCATGCAAATGATTTTTGTTATCTAGAAATCATTTATTTTTCTTCTCTTTTGAAAATCATTTAAGATTGTCGCAAAGTGGGGTCTGTGAACCCAGAATCCAGCACCGCCCCCTCCCGATGAAGGGGAAGGAGGAAAAGCGTCTCGAATTCGTCCACGAAAATGATGTAGGAGAAGGACGACTAAAGAGTCGTGTGAAAATGAAGTAGCAACCTGATTAGAGGGAATTAGGACCCTTTCTGTTTGGAAAACCGCTTTTCTTTTATCGAAAACTCTATGGCGATCTTCCAGTCAATGGTCTGCGATGAAGAGATTCCTGGGTAAGGGAATCAATGTACGGGTCAGGAAGGTGTTAGGCACCTGACAACCGCCCGATCATGAGATTGGCCTCTACTTCACGTCTAAGGGCATTCTTTGGGAATTTGTGATCGAACTAAGCTATACTACAATGGGAAGGCAATAAAAGTAATGTAAGGTGCCCCTAGATCTACGTGACATGCGCATAAGGTATTGGGGCAAAAATAAAATGGGTACGCTTCTCCGTCGATAGACATGCGTCGAAGCGCGGTGACACGTGTGATGATACCACAGTGCACAAAAGAGGTGATATGTGTGACCACACATATACCTAAGCATACAATAGTAACAAGTGCATAACTATGCACATGCACAAACAAACAAGTGATACGTGCAAAACTGGCACGTTCACTAAGACACGCTAGTGTACAAAACAAGTACGCGATGAGGGTGACACGTGTGAGACTGGCACGCTCACCAAGGACCCTGCATGCAAAATTGGCACGTGACAAAAGGATGGGGTACGTGCAAAACGAGCAAGTGTCCCGAAAGATCATACGTGCGAAATAGGCACATGACGAGAAAAGGACGTGCAAAATAGGCACGTGACAAAAGGAGGGGGTACATCCGTAAGAATGCATGAGAGCGGCCCTAGAGGTTGTCGAAGATCAATCTAAGAAGCCTAGTCTTTGCTTAGGGATTCTAGGGTCCTAAATGCATGAGCTAAGCTAATGACATGATTTTTCTAGAAACCATTAATCTATTTTCTTTTATTTTTCAAAAAAGCCGTCTTGACCCAAAGTTGGGATCGGAGTAGGAGCTTCACTTAACTAAGTGAATTCCTTATCGGTCCCCGAAAATCAACAAACAACCCTAAGACTAATGCAACCTATCTCTATAGCAAACAGTCCTAGACTAAGCTAATAACATAAGCTTTGGTCTATTTTAGGGATTTTTATGGTTTGGCACTCATTGGGCTTCAAAAGCCCAATAAGGAGAAGTGGGCCTATAAACCCGCCAAGGGGATTCAAATCCCAAATGTTTATTCAAAAGCTTATTTGCATTATTCTTTCTAAACTATATCCTAAGAGGGATTAAATCGTAAATTAAACTAAAGCAAGATGGAAACAAGATAAAATGACAGAAAGCTCGCAATTGTCATGTTCATTCATTCATGTTCATTCACATTCGAGGATTCACAAATCAAAAATACATGCACACATTTTATGGATTTCTAGCATGGTACACTAAGCAAATAAATCAATCAACATAAAACTCGATCATATCATCTCATGAATCGTCACATAATAATATCATCATGCCAAGAGAGCGCAGAACACTAAAATGGATTGAATTTGACATGTTGGCATTAAATAAAGCGACAAAAGTAAGCTAAGAACATTTGGATCGTGTTAATCCACTGAGATCGATTTTCCACGATCCAAACCGTTCACATTGAAGATCATGCCATTTCTAACATACTTTTTACAAACATCAAGGCATTTTTGGCTCATGCATCATGTAATTATGCACATTGTGCTCTCATAAGCATGAAAATCATCTTTGAGGCATCATCTTATGGAAATCAATATATGCATTTAGTATTTATTATGGCAAGAATGTACCTGACTAAGAGGATGAACAAGATTCAATCACCAAGTATTCAAAAATAAGCTTGATTTCTAATAATATCACCCAAATCAACTACAAACTCTCAAATAGATATACACAATATTATTGTTCATTCTCGGATATCATACAAGCATGCTCTTTAAAAGACACTTTTCCAGAAGGTAGACTACTTTTCTAATCATGCAAAAGCTACGGTAAATTAGACCATATATTCTCAATGCATTTTATTGACTATAGACATACTTTCCAAACATAGAAGAGCTATAGAAAACAGAAAAGCTATCATGCCTTTTCTTCACAATATTCTATTATATACAAAAAGGGAAAATCAGATTATTACATGCTTTTTAGCTCAAAATTTCATCATATACAAAAATGGAAGACAAGATTATTATATACTTTTTAACAGAGAACTCTACTTCATACCAAAAATAGAAATCAGTACTACTACTCACTTTTAGCTCAAAATTTTATTTCATACCAAAAAATGAAAAACAAAGTTATCACACACTTTCCAGCTCAAAGTTCTATTTCATACCAAAAACAAGATTATTACCTTTAAATTTCTAACATGAGTTCTTTCACACAAAAGAAGCTAGATTAACAGAGAAGGAAAGATCCACTAACCTGTAGATTGCAAATGATCCAACTAAGCAAATATAAGAGAGAAATCCATAACATGCTCCATATAATTGATTTCAGATTAAAGAAATAAGTAAGAAGTTGCTGGAATTCTAAATTCCCCAAAAAATAAAGTGGTGATGTCACCTTCTTGGCCTCATCCTCCTATGATGATGCAGTAAATGAAGAAAAAAATTATTATTGACTGATTATCTCTCTTATCTCTACTTATTATCTCTAATCCTCTTTCTTACCTCACCAATTTTTCCCTTTCTCCCCTGATTCTTGAATATTTCTTTAATGGAGAAGCAGACAAACTCTGCCGCTAATATAGGAAACCGTAGAAGGAAGAGAAGATTATAGACCAAATTTTTCCAGAGAGAGAAGAAGCGCAGAGAGTAGAGAAGAGCCCTTTCCTCTTTGGGCGACCTTTCCTTTTAAAGTAAATTTTTGGGTTTCATTAGCTATATCCCTCAGATCCTTTACACTTGAGCGGTTGAGATGAGAAGGGAGGAAAAAATATCTCCTCTCAACTGCCACGTGTCACCTAAAGTATGGCTGCTTTTGTGGCACACGGATTGATTCGAAAAGGATTAAAAATAAGAGGGAGAGAAAACACAAGTGATTTTGTGAGAAAAAAAAGACACAGTAGCAATATTCTCCCAAATTGACACGTGGTGGAAGTGGTCCCCATGGATCGGCCAGAAGAAGAAAGAAAGAAAAAAACAAAAAGGAAAAATAACAAAAAACCTAGGGATCCCCATTTGGAGCTAGGATCTTTGCTTGAAGATGAGATCCCCACTTCAAGTAGGGATCCCCTCTCCAAGAGTGGATCGCTATCTCAGCCGTCCAAAGAAAGGCTACCTAAGGCCCTGGTTTTACCCCTTTTAAAAAGACTAACATTAATTACTTCTGGGCCACTCCAAAGTTAGTTAATTAAAACCAAGTCCAAACTACTTTAAAACTAATGTTAGGTTTTAAAAGCAATCAAAAGTTTATTTAATTACAAATAGGTCTAAACTTTTGTTGCTTTTCAAAAGGGTCCTCCTGATAACTTTTCCCTAAATTTTATTACAACTGGGTCGTGGATTCAACTTAAAAATGGGTCGGTTCATTAGTATCCAAGGTCGGGTTGTTACAATCCATGTTTCATGCTCTTGAATACTTCAAAAGTTCTATCTTATGCTCAAACATGAAGTTCATTTTATAGGGTGCAAAGTGAGATGGTTCTCTCATACTGGGTAAGGTTCAGATTTGAAGAAATCAGTAATATGAACATCCTTATCTTATCTTCTTTTTAGGATGATCTCACATAATGATATTATTCTCTTAACACACACACATTCATTGATCATCTATAAGAATATTGTGGTGTTACTTGTTTTGAGAATCAACAAAGATTTATATGAATAAGGTTTAGCATATTCATGTTTACAAAAATCCCGTGTTCATTGCATTATTTTCTTCATAGCCTTGTGTAACAGGTCACATATCTTGGACATACCTTGATTCCATCAAAATTTTCATCAAAAACGAGTTTTATAGGTAATATATCAAAATTTGGTGATTTTGTATTTTTGTTTCGAAACCAACATGACTGGTTTCAAAACCAAAATTGACCTGTGCTGATATTGCCTTTCTGTTTCGAAACTAATTCTGTTGGTTTCGAAACAAAAAAGGACCTGGAGACATTGTTTTTGTTTTCAGTTTCGAAACCAAACAGTTTGGTTTCGAAACCAAATTGCACCTGGAAACGTTTTTGTCTTCAGTTTCGAAACCAAAACATTTGGTTTCGAAACTAAATTGTACCTGGAGACAATTTTTGTCTTTAGTTTCGAAATTAAAACTTTTGGTTTCAAAACCGTCGCCGCCTTTCACATTATAAGGGGTGATTTCAGCCTTTTTTAAAGGTGGGTTTTTAAAAGGGTTTCGAAACCTTATCATTCATATTCGTATGTTTTGGTTTCGAAAGAAGAGAGAAAGGGTTTTTCAAGGATTTTGGATCATTTGGCTAGGGTTTTACGAGTTTTTGAAGATCCTTTCTAGTGGATTTTGCATTTTTGGTAAGCCTCCGTCCTCTACCTTTTTTTTTCATTGTTTTTCTTCTTGAAAACCTATTTTTTCCTATCGTTTTGATTCAATCATGTCTTCAAAACGACCAACCTCTTCCTCCCCTACTTCCTCTAACCCAAAGAGGCCAAGATCCTCAACGGGTTCCTCCCAATCCTTTGTGTGCCCTAGAACAAAAGAGAAGTTTTATTCGACGGATTGTTACAGACTTTATATCCAACACTTCCAAAAGCGTTCTCTTGTTGTTGAAAGATAAGTAAATTGGCACAAGGATGTGATCCTACAGGAAATTCATTCTAGGTTGAATTTTCGAAATTGGGATAGGTTGTTTAATGGTTTAGGGAATGCCTACCCAATACTAGTTCGAGTATTTTACTCGAATTTTCACCACATTGATGAAGAGGGATTCAAGTTTTCCACTATGGTATGTGGGAAACACTTTGTGGTTGATAGTGCTCTCATTGCATCTCTACTGGATTTCCAAGATGATGAGGATGCCATTCGATTCCCACCTCTTCGTAATCCTGATGAAGAGTATACTCCAGTTACTCGTACCATTGCTGAAGAGTTGGCTGGGGAAGTATTTGATTGGGAGAAGGACTTCCCCGCTAAGAGATGTACCTTGTTTCACAATGTATTGGGAAACATAGTCACCACCAATCTCTATCCATGTTCAGGGAATTGTAGTAAGCTTAGTGATACAATGGCCGAGTTCTTATATCATTTGGGAACGAAGACCAAACTTAGGATGGCAGACTTCATTGTGTATCAAATGATCACCATAAACAAGCACGCCACTCGAGCTCACTTGCTCCCATTTCCCAAACTCATTGAGAGGATCTTTCTTCACTGTGGGGTTATTATCCCTGCTCAAGAGGCCGCCCTTGAGGCTATGAGCAATATCTCTGAATCTACTGTTAAGAGGATTAAAGGGTACTTAAAGTTCACAGAGGAACCAGCTCCTGCAGTTGGTTCTGATCCATCTGAGCCTGTTCTTCCTAGCACTACACCAGCTGGCTCTTCACAATCTACTAGGAGAGAACTCAGAAGACAAGCACGGGTAGCTGAAGCTCAGGCCATCAACACCATCCTAGTTTTCATGAAGCTGCTTGCACCAGTTATGAATGCCATTGCAGCTAAAGTGGGTGTTGAGGGTATACCTGATGTGCATGATGAAGGGAGATCCAAGAATAGCCATAATCTCCCAATGGAGCCCGAGGATGAAGCTGAGGATGATGAATCTTCTGACGAATCCTCCAGTGATACTGATGATGATGGAGATGAGAGTGTTCCTCAAAGTGCCCCTGCTGATGTTGGTGAGGAGTCCTCCTGCGATGCTGCTAGTGCTGAGATGGATAGTTAGATTCTTCTCTTTCTTTCTTCTACAAGTTGTGAATGATACTTAAACTTTCATTTTTTTATTTTGCGGCTTCATCTTTTACTTTCTAAAACTTTATTATCTGGTTTTGAAACTCTGAACAAATGATGGATGATTAAGTTTTATTTAGTAAATGCATAGTTTGTTTCCTTTTTCCATATATGTGCCTCAAAGTATTTTCTTACAGGAATTGGCTTTTCCCACCTTCGTCTATTTCTGACAAAAAAAGGGGGAGAAGTAATTATAGTTCTGAATGATTAACTGCAGGGAGATTGTATAAGTATGGGGGAGAGAATTCATACACATAGGGGGAGTGGTTGAATTCTCATATTTTCATTGCAGGGGATTATTTTGTTATTACCTTGCTTTGGTGTGAATTTGAATTTTTGCAGGAAACTCTTGAAAGATTACTCCTAGGGTTTTGATGTCATATTATGGGAGAGTTTTTGTCTTTCAGTATTTTGAGTTCATTGTAAGAGAAATTATGCAATAATGGAGAAGGGTTGTTTTGTTGTGTTTCTCTTTTAATGGTTTTTTTGTTACGAAATCGACAAAGGGGGAGATTAAAAGGTCCATGAGTTTTCTCATATGTTTTTATTTGTCGTATTTCATGTCAAAAGTAAACTCAAGAATGTATTTGTAACTTGAGTTAGAGTCTAGAGAGTCTTGGGTCGAATCAGTGTAAAGAAATCTACAAAGGCTCCGAAGAACTCAACTCACCACCAGAAAACATCCTAGGATGGTAAGAGACTTAGAGAAACTAAGTACCATAGGTGGTTAGATCATGTGAGTTTTTCCCACACTTGAATTTGCCTTAAAAATAGTTTTAAGAGTGTTAGGTCCATGAGTTCACTCATGTCATATTTGTCGAATTTCGTGTCAAAGGTAAACTCAAGATGGTCAATGTAACTTGAGTTAGAGTTAG
>MVGT01002722.1:410762-446937 GCA_002174775.1 Macleaya cordata | reverse complement strand
AACCCTTTTGGTTTTGAAACCGCCGCGTATTTCACGCGTTTTCAGGGGCATTTTTGGGAGTATTTGTTTTGGGTTTATAAAGGGTTTCGAAACCCACTCGATTTCTTCTCAAATTTTCTTGGGATTTCGAACGACACAAGGAGAGGATTCTCAAGGGTTTTGCAAAATATTTTGATCAAGTGCTAGGGTTTTCACGCATTCTCCATCTTGATAAGCCTTATTCCTCCTCTATTGATCTTCCTTACTTTTCAGTGTTTGAACCCTAGATCGTTGTTTAGGGCTGTTATCAATCATGTCTTCAAGCCGCACAAACCCTTCCACATCTTCCACTCCCAACCCCAAGAGGCCAAGATCCTCTATGGGTTCATCCCAATCCTTCATTTGCCCTAGAACAAAAGAAAAATTTTATTCGGTAAATTGTTACAATCTTTTCATCCAAAACTTTCAAAAGCGTTCTCTTGTCGTTGAGCGACAAGTTAATTGGTACAAGGATGTCACTCTTCTTGAAATTCAATCAAGGTTGAATTTTCGCAACTGGGATAGGCTGTTTAATGGCAATGGGAATGCCTACCCAAGACTTGTTCGAGTATTCTACTCGAATTTTCACCATATTGATGAGAAGGGTCTTAAGTTTTCAACTATGGTTTGTGGAAAACCTTTTATTGTGGATAGTCCTCTCATTGCCTCTCTCCTCGATTTCGAGGATGATGCGGAGGCACTTCAATTCCCTCCCGAGCGTGACACTGAGGTGGAATATCTACCTAGCGCCGAAGCCATTGCAGAAGAATTGGCTGGGGAACGTTTTGGGTGGAGAAGAAGTTTCCCTGCCTCTAGGTGCACCTTATTCTATAAGGTTTTAGGGAACATTGCTGCAACTAATCTCTTCCCTTGCTCTGGGAATCGGAGCAAACTCAGTGACGACATGGCTGAGTTTCTGTTTCATTTGGGAACTAGGACTAAACTGAAGATGGCGGATTTTATTGTGTATCAAATGATCACAATCAATAAGTATGCCACATATTCCCACTTGCTTCCCTTTCCTAAGCTTATTGAGAAAATCTTTCAACATTTCGGAGTTGCTATTCCTTCTCATGAGGTTGTTCTCGAAGCTATGCGCCCTATCTCTGTTGGTACGGTCAAGCGCATCACAGGACACCTAAAATCTATGGAAGCTCCTGCTCCTGACCCTGCTGCTGCTCCAGAGTCCGGGATTCCTGCTCCTGCTACTACTGAGCCTTCTCCTTCGATCCCTCCTGTACTTGCTAGTACTTCCAGACATACTCGGAGGGAGATTCGACGACAGGCACGGGTTGCACAAGTACAGGCCACCAACACCATCCTTGCATACATGAAGATGTTGGTGCCCGTTGTGAATGCCATTGCTGCAAAGGTTGGGGTTGAAGGCATTCCTGCTGTGCCAGAAGAGGGGAGATCCAAGACCAGTCATGATCGCCCTATTGAGCCTGATGATGACACTGAAGATGAGGATTCCTCTGGTGAATCCTCCAGTTCTGATGGAGATGAGGACATTCCTCCACCTTCTTCTACTGTTGCGGAGTCCTCCAGTGCTGATACGATGGATAGCTAGTTGCTATTTTTTGTTTTGTTAGTTGTAAATGATACTTCATTTTTATTTCTTTCATTTGCGGCTTCATCTTTCACTCTTTAAAACTCTATTATCTGATTCTTGGAAAGCTAGAACAATTGATGGATGATTCAGTTTTTCTTTTCTTGTCAAAACATCAGTTATTTCCTTTCTCCATATATACCTGAATGTATCTTCTTGCAGGAATTTTTTTTCCTTCTTCACCTTTGTCTATTTCTGACAAAAAGGGGGAGAAGTGTTTATCATTCTAATTGATTACCCAACAGGGAGTATATATAACTATGGGGGAGAGAATTCAAATACATAGGGGGAGTGGTTGAAATCCCTATGTTTTTCATGTGTTTTTCATTACAAGATACTGTATTTTCTTACTTATCTGTATTATCTTGTTCTGGAATGAGTTTGAATTCTTTGCAGGAAATCATCAAAAGATTACTCCTAAGGTTTAGATGTCATAACTATGGGGGAGTGTGTCTTTATTATGTCTTGAGTACATTGTAAGAGGAATTATGCTGTAATGGGGAAGGGTTATTTTTTTTTTTTCTCTTAAATGGTTTTTGTCACGAAATCGACAAAGGGGGAGATTGAAAGGTCCATGTTTTATGTTTGTCGAATTTCGTGTCAAAAATTAACTCAAGATGATCTCTTGTAATTCTGAGTTAGAGTCTAGTGAGTCTCGGTTCACTTCGGTTGAAAGAGAAGAAATCTACAAAGGCTCCGAAAAACTCAACTCACCACCGGAAGACATCCTAGGATGGTAAGTGACTTAGAACACTAAGTACCATAGGTGGTTAGATTGCTAAGAGTGTTTCCCACACTGTTTGTTCTTGATAAAATGTGTTTTAAAAGATAAAAATTTAATCTGGACAGTTTTGGTTTCGAAACCAAGAAGCTTGGTTTCGAAACCAACTGCATTGATGGTGTTATTTTTATATAGGGAAAAGTCTGTTTCGAAATCAACCTCTGTTTGATTTCGAAACCAAACTTTATCTGATGACAGATGAAGTTTGGTTTCGAAACCAAAACTGTTGGTTTCGAAACCAAAACTCATCTGTCTTCAGATGAATTTTGGTTTCGAAACCAAACAGTTTGGTTTCGAAACCAAAACCACATCTATCTTCAGATGAAGTTTGGTTTCGAAACCAACCTGTTGATTTCGAAACCAAAAGACAATAACCATCACAGGTGCTTGTTGGTTTCGAAACCAAATCAGGTCAGTTTCGAAACCACATGTTGGTTTCGAAACCGACTGGCTTGATTTCGAAACCAACGCCCAGATTCGTTTTTTTTTAGTGCGATTTTCTGAGCTGTAAAGTAACTTTTTAACACATTATTGCTCATCTCCCTCTAAGCCTTGTTTCAGGGAGATAATTGAGCGTGGGAAAACATTTCTAAGTGGGATGAGAGGCTCAATGGATTATTCTCTCATCCCCAATAATGGTGTCTACCATTAGACCTAGAACTAATAATTTAGTCTAGGATTGAGCTGGACATCTTCACTATAAATAGGGGTTGAATCTCCAGTATTCAATCAACCATTCACCCCTCACCTCAACAAGCTCTTGAGAGTTTTTCAAACTCGAAATTCTTAGTTCTCAAGCTTGTTGAACTTGGTTCAAATCCTTCCCACTTTAAACCAAAACTCTGTTTTTGTGTGCCGGTGGTATTCCGGTGGTGAAGCTTGAAAGTGTCAAGCAAGTGGTGATACTTGAAGAGTCAAGTATTGGTTCATGGTGCGGGACTTGCGGAGGTCAAGTTGGAGACGCATCATCATCTACTAAGAGGCAAATTCGTGGAGTTCGAATTTGTTGAAGAACTATACACCGTAGCTGTTGGAGCGTAGAGGGAGTCGTAATTCGTGTCCATCGAGTGGTAAATCGGTTTGTAAGTTTTCATTTCTTTTAGTGGATTCTTTTCTGGACTAGGTCCCGGGGTTTTTCCCAGTTTGGGTTTCCTCGTAAACAAAATCTCTTGTGCATATCTTTATATTTATTAAGAGATTGAAATATTCGATTCTTGTTTCCGCATGTTAAAGAATCGAATAAGTCAATACTCTTGATTAGAGATTTTAGTTTCCATCTTTATCACCAATATTATTTTTATTTGGTGATTGTGTAATCCTTAACCTTAGTCACATTGACATACAGTTATTCCAACTAATAACCGTAAGGATTTTAGACTTTCACTGTTGGATCAAGTACCCCCTTTGACAGAAGGCCAAGATAAAATCTGCTGCAAATTTGATGCAGATAATCAGTACTCTGCTAAGGACTGCTACCTTAAAATCACGACGGGGGAGACGGATGTCTGAGAGGATAAACTAGTGTGGAGGAAAGACATACCCTCAAAGGTATCATTCATGGTCTGGTGTGCTGCTAGGAATGCAATTCCAACTACATATAACTTAATTCGAAGAGGTATGGTATTAGTGAATAGGTGTTATCTCTGCAACAAGGCTGAAGAAACAGTCCTCCATCTGCTTCTCCAGTGCCCAGTCACAGCTTCGGTATGGAATTACTTCATCATGTCAGCAAATTTGCATTGGGTTCAAGGCAACGATGGCATGGGTATTATTCAGACCTGGCAAATTGGTGTTAAAAGAGGAAGAACTAAGAGGATATGGAGTCTAATCCCTTTTGCGATTTGGTGGGCAACTTGGCTGGGAAAAAACGACTGTGTCTTCAACTCCAAAGAAATCTTGGCAGATGACTTGATCGCGAAAGCCAAAGGTTGATGTTTCTTTGGGGCTTGAGGGAGGATGTTTTCAGAGGTTACTATTTTATCGATCTTTTGAATCGATGGGAGGCTCTAATCACATTATAAGTCCTCTGTTGTATTTACTATTCTTACTCTTTTATTTTATCAATAAGATTTTAACCTTTTGCCCTTCCAAAAAAAAAAAAAAAAAACTTAGTGATAGTGAAAATGACCATGCCTCAAGTTTGGGGCATTATTTTCGTAAAGCGGCATGTCCAAACAGCAGTACTGNCTTTTATTTTATCAATAAGATTTTAACCTTTTGCCCTTCCAAAAAAAAAAAAAAAACTTAGTGATAGTGAAAATGACCATGCCTCAAGTTTGGGGCATTATTTTCGTAAAGCGGCATGTCCAAACAGCAGTACTGTTTAGAGCCCACGAATAATAGCCGTCGATTTTCGATGCGAAGGATAATTGATGGGTGCACAGAACACTTTGATGTCATTACACGAGGCACAACCGACAAAAGTCAAGAGTCTTGTTTTATGGTACTCCACCGGCGCATATTGAGGCCCATCATCCCTTTTACTCTTGTGTCGGTCGAATGTGAGACGACTATTTGAAAATTATTTTAATATTTAATTCAACCAATATTGTTTTAATAGTTTATAGCTCAAAATTACTGCAACTATACCACTTTTTTAGGATTGCAGTGTGTCGTAATCAACAGCATTGTAATATATTTTATTTTTTGGTTTATAGTTGGGATTATACTCAGGGTATATTACGTTGCATAGATATATCGTTAATATCGGTAAAGAATGAGCGCACAGACCACAAATATACCAAAGTCGTCCAAATAAACGAAGATAATTCGTCACTAGCGAAGAAGAGAAGGTCGGCCTAGTAGTGAAGAGAAACCACCGAATAAATACTTACACCTTATCTATATATTAAAATATGATAGTATTTTTTTGGCATATTCGATGAAGGACAAGTTTGTTCTTATTATATAAATGACCAAAATAATCTTATTTTCTTTCGCGCGTATCCCCGCACGTACTTCATGCGTTTGGACATCTAAACTACAAACGGAAAGCGCGTGTAGAGAGGATGGACAACTATTTTACGAATCACACGCGCATAACACGTGTGAAGAGGAAAACGCAGCATAGCTCCGCGCCAGAGGCACAATATTATACCTAGTGTATATTAAATTACATGGTCTCGCTCAAATAATACCACAGATGAAGAATTTTGAATCCAAAACTTCTAAAATCAAAGAAAGGATGTCACCCAACTGAAAAAATAGTTATTCTTCTAGCACTCGAAACTCTCTTGTAGTGAGTTTAAGTGACTATCAAAAAAAAAAAAATTATTGGGTTAAATCTTAAAATTCATTTACATAAAATTACCAAAAGACACCGTAGTGTAATAATAAGTACAGGTAAAAACGGATGGATGAGATCGTTAACCATCAATCATCACATCAAGTTTCTAAAGTGGGACCCAGGCTTGAACCATCAAAGTCGATGAGAAATCTTCAATTTCTTGGTTGATAAATATCAAATGTGTGGTATGCTTGCTTTCATCAACGGTTAGAAATCTGATCTAGTGAATGCTGGTGGTTAGGGTAGTAGTGGATCATCAGCCTAAATGGTTTTTGTTAACATAGCTAGTAAATAAGCGGATCTAACGTTTCTTTAAAGAACCCTTAATGGAAAGTCTCTTCCCTTCTCACTCTTTCTCAGTAGTCACTCTCTGAGACTGAGAGTGAAATTGATTAATGGAGATGATGATGATGATGGAGAGGAGTAGTAGTAAGAGTGGTACTGTGTCTCCTTCACTGCTACCTCTGCTTGTATTAGCCAGAATCTCAGGTCTTTTGGTTGCAGTACTTGTTCTTATTTGGGCTCTAGCCTTCAAAACTAGCTTCCTTCCTCACTCCTCATCCTCATCATCCACCCTAGAATTTGCAGGTCTCAACTACAACGTACGTAATCTCTCTCTGTTTTGGATTTTACATAAACCCCACAAAGTTTTCTGCTTTGTAGGATCTAATTAAAATGATGGTGGGTTTTTTTAAAAAAAATTTGCTGCAGGTTCTTCATCCCCTTTTAATGGTGATAGGTTTCATACTCATCAGTGGAGAAGGTATGTACAAAGAGAACCCATTTTCATACTTTCTCTCAAAATTTTAGAGAGAGAAAAAAAAACCCATTTGTGATTTGAGGAAACTTTGATTATTTTGATTTTGATGTGTGATTATTAATTAATTAATTAACTAATTGGGTGTTTTAATTTCAGCAATATTGGTGCATAGATGGTTGCCGGGGTCGAGAAATTTGAAGAAATCAGTGCATCTGTGTCTGCAAGGAGTGGCTCTGGCTTCAGGTATTTTTGGGATTTGGACGAAATTCCATGGGATAAGGGGGTTTGTGGCTAATTTCTACAGTTTGCATTCTTGGATGGGTTTGATCTGTGTCTCCTTGTTCGGTGCTCAGGTATGCTTGCTTGCTTGCTGCTGCTGCTGCTGCTGCTCTGTTCTTTCTTCTCTCTTCATTTCTTCTTCCTTCAATTATTTCTCTGTTTCATCAATTCTTTTCCCTTCAATTATTTATTTTTAGAACATTATACATTATTTCTGCAATTTGGTCTGTTCACTGTTTTGAGGAATTATCCAGTATTTAGGTCACATTGTAATACGGTGGTTGGAGTAACCTATAATTTTTTTTTTCTTTTCTTTTAAAGAAGAAAATATAATGGTGTAATTTGGCATTATGGTTCTTTAGCTACCAAAAAAAAAATCTGGTATTATGGTCATCTCATGAAAGATACTGAGATCAGCATTCAGACTATTGGGGTCCGGGGTCCACTGTCGAGCTTTAAAGGCACACCTTGTAATGTTATTGGCAAGCCGTTGGACTTGGTCAATTTAGTTTGACTGTACAATTACTAGTGGCAATTCCTTCACATTCTTGCTCGTCAAGCAAATTCATCATATAAAACCTTCTTCCTCGTTTTATAGTATGTTTTGCAAAACCCAAGATAGCCTACCCCTTCGATTGGGTTTCTAAGGATGATGGAGGATATGTCTAAAGTCAACAGTTATTAACCGTATTAGGAGGTTGCCATAACATTAGGGACTGGCAACAACAACAAACACTGTTTTAGGGAGTGCCTAAAACCAGACCACGGGGGTGTGGGTTTGGGTTTAAAACAACTCGTTTCATTTTAGAGTTAGCGAGCCCTTCTGTGGGCTTGAATATTCTGTTTTAGAACTAGTCAGCATGCAAAAGTGACGCGCGAACATTAGGGAACACAGATTCATAAATAGATGTGATTATAGATAAATAGATGTGATTAGTCAAAAAGAAGTAATGCAGCATGTTTTCCAACCACATTAACTTTAGCATACCACGTGACGTGGCAACCATATTAGGATTAGCATAGAGTGCTATTTTGTGCACCCTAATCCGTTAGTAGATGCACGTTCCCCTCATTTTCATTAGCCAAGTGCTTGTTGGGTGTTATATCCTTCCCCTAGCTAGTTAAAAACATGCTAAACTGCTAACCCTTGAAAATGTACAATCCCATGTTTGGAAATGCATAGCATTATAGAAAGAGAATCCTTCAATATGAATTACAATTATGAATTATGATAAGTTTTTACAGCGCTGGAAGATTAATATGATCTAATCATTTTAATCTTATAATCAGTTTCATGTTCTGTCTGTGCTTTTTGGAGCAGTGGTTGATGGGGTTCCTGAGCTTTTGGCACCGAGGTGAGGCTCGAACGACAAGGATACGAGTCTTGCCCTGGCACATCTTCCTTGGACTCTATACGTATGGATTAGCCGTTGCAACGGCAGAAACAGGACTTCTTGAGAAGCTTACATTCTTACAAACAAGGAGGAATGTCTTGAAACACTCTCCTGAATCAATGGTGGTCAATAGTTTAGGACTTGTGTTGGCTTTGCTTAGCGGCATTGTAATATTGGCTGCCATTTCTCCAAGGTATCAAACCGTTCCAACTAAACTCGTATATTCAGATACGAAACGGCTATCTTCTTAAATTGAATTGCTAATTAAATGATGATATTTCATAGAGTGATATGGTTTTCATGAGTCTCCATTGATATCTGTTGTATTGTAAAGCATCTTGAAAGCAGGGAAAGTTGGAGACTTGGAGTAATAAGTTAGGGTTTTGTGATGGTAATTTTGATAGTCTTTCATATGTATTGTTGCATCCAATCCATCAAACAGAGATGAGCTTTCCCAAAATATGAAAAAAGAAAAGAAAGAAGAGGTGAATCAATTTACAATTTGTGCGCGTGTTCATAGAATTCTTACCGTGTGTATGGCCTACACATGAAGATAATCTAACTTTTATCTGAAATATTTTTTAACCGGTAGGTTTAACCATCTTTAGAAAAAATCAACATTTGGATCATCTTTTTGTGGGATCCATGTACCGATGTAAACGAAGTGTAAAAATAAATGAGATATTAATTAAGAAAAAAGTGGAGTGGAATTAAAGAGAGCGGATCGGAGTACATTGGTTAGGAGTACATTGAGTACATTGAGTATATATTGGCCTATGGGACTCACCTAGAGATGAATCAAGGGTTCATTTTAAGTTAGGATATTCTCTTCATCATGTTAACCATCTTTACAAAAAATTAGCCCATTTTAAAACTTGTAATCCTATCATCCGGTGATTGGAAATCAAACATCGTTGATTTTCAATGATTTCCAATCACTAGATAATAGGGCTACAAGTTTTAGAATGAGCTAATTTTTTGTGAAGATGATCAACATGATGGACAGAATATCTTAACTTAAAATGAGTCCCTAATTCATCTCTAGGTGGGCCCACAAGCTAATGTATACTCAATGTACTCCTAACCAATGTACTTTGATCCACTCTCAGAATTAAAATGTTCAATCTTTTTTTTAGACCCCTTTTAAGTGGGAGACGTTTTGAGAAAGAGGGGGTGCAACGAGGCTTGGGTTTGGCCGAAAAAAAGAGAAAAATAAATTAGGAACAAAACTTACAAACAAAAAGTGCAATATCTTATGCGTCTAAATGAAATCTTTACACTAAAAATCAGTTCTTAACTCATCTCCACGAGGACCATCCAACTCTACATACTGCTGTAAGACATACAAATTTCGAAAGTACAAAAATTTTTCAATAAAGGCCCTTGGTTGGTAAAGAGGAGGCCCTGGTGGCTTTAAGCCTTTTGGCTTTTAGTAAGGGTGTTGTTAGTAGGAAAACATGATTGGATGGGGAAAATAAGGCTTTAATCCCAAACCTTATTGGTAGTTTTGATTACTAATTGGTGGTGATTTCTTACTCAAAAAATAAATATACAGCAATTAGACAGTTGTCTTTGCAAACAACGACAAATACGGGTTGATCCACAAGGATATAGGTTTCTTCCCATAAACCAGATATTTATTTTACGCAGCGGAAAACATAATATGGTTTAAAATTTTCTCTGATTCATGCAGGATCTCTCAACAGTTAATAAGAATCTTTAATAAAAGGTTTAGTTGCTTACCTTCAACGCTTAATCCAACAAACTTGAATATTGGAAGGCTTCAATTAGATTCTCCAATCCTCTTCTTTTTCTTTAAACCTGAAAACCAGAAAACCTAGAACTAGAAAAGAGGCTAGGATTTTCTCCACCAGTTACTAACTAGAACTAGGAGAAGAGAGAGATGGAGAGAGGAGAGAAAGTGGCGGCACACAATAGGGGTGTTCCTTATGTGTGCCGCCCCTCCCTATATGTATATATAGGGAGGTCTCCACATCCTTCTTAGAATCCTAGTCTAATTAGGTCTTGGGGTCCCACAACTTTCAACTGAAATTTTATTTAATATTTAGTTCTTATGTCTCACATAATTAAATACTAAATAAAATAATCATAAATTAGTCCACCACACTTTTGTGACTGAATACTCTGATAGTTGCAGTAATTACAAATAAACCCTTCCTCCATTGTACCTATATTCAAACCCTCCACTGTAAACTTATATTCATAATAATCCTTAGGTTAGTATTTTACTACCAGTCACATCCTTAAGGATTATTATATCTTGATCCTTGTGCCTCAATCTGTGCAGACTAATTATTATTCTAATAATCTCATAAGAGATCACTGGCCAGTTTAGAATAATAATTCTCACAGATGAACAAGGGAATATCAAACTGAATGTGGATTTCATATTGAACTAAATATTCTCACTCTGTAATTATGTCTACCATTTTGTCCAGAATATTGGATCACGTTTACGTTTTTGACCTCACTGATTGACAAAACAAAATGGACATAATATACATGCAAGGTATATATTAATTTTCAGAATTAAGGTTTAATGCAACAATGGTCTCCATGGAATTTTAGTTGTTCAGTGATATGAAATAACAAAATTCCATGCTGACCAGTTCGATGTAAACTTGTTACATCAATGCATTGGGCTTAGGAGTCAACACTCCGGTGATGGAGATATATCACACAATTAACCAATGCATTATAGTTTATCGTCAACAGAACCGTAATCAAATAAACTACGAACGAAGTATTAATGAACTATATCTCCCACATGCGACACTTGCATGCTACTAGTTCATCTACGTAAACTCATTATTATTATTATGCATGCAAAATTAATAAACTATTTATTAACGCATAAAATGTCATCTAATTGTTTTAGGGCATAAACCCAACAATCTCCCACTTGCACTATAAACAATTGAAGGTAACCCTTAACTCCACCACATTCACATGTGATTAAAAAACCTTCTGTTTCAAGGCTTTGGTAAAGGGATCCGCTAAGTTATCTGCAGATGCAATCTTAGCAACCACAATGTCACCTCTTCGAGTGATGTCTTTGAGGATATTGTACTTCTTTTCAATGTGCTTATTTGCTTTATGTTTTCTTGGTTCTTTACAGTTGGCTACTGCTCCACTGTTGTCACAGTAAAGAACAATAGGTGGAGTAGATGCCAGAACAATAGCTTGTGAAGCGGCTACATATTCAGTTTCTGTTGTAGAGTCTGCGACGCATTTCTGTTTAATACTCCTCCACACAATGGCTCCTCCTCCTAAAGTGAACACATATCCTGAAGTCGATTTTCTTTCATCGACATCTCCCTAAAAATTAGAATCCGCGTAACCAATTGGAACAAGATCTCCATCGCCGTATACAAGCATATAGTCCTTGGTTCTCCGAAGATACTTCAATATATGCTTTACAGCTTCCTAGTGTTTTCTACCAGGATTAGATTGGTACCGAATAACCATACCTACCGCGTAGCAGATATCTGGTCGTGTACACAACATAGCATACATAAGACTTCCTACTGCAGATGCATAAGGAACTCTTTCCATGCCCTTTATCTCCTCAAGTGTCTTGGGACACTGATCCTTAGATAGATAAATGCCATGTCTAAAGTGCAAGAATCCTTTCTTGGAATCTTGCATGGAGAATCTTTCCAACATACTTTCAATATAGGTTGCTTGGGATAGGCATATCATCCTAGACTTTCAATTTCTCATAAGTTTGATCCCTAAAATGTAACTAGCTTCTCCTAAGTCCTTCATACTGAAATGGTTGGAAAGCCACAACTTAACTGATGAAAGATCTCCTACATCATTCTCAATTAGTAGGATGTCATCCACAAACAGTACCAAGAATGTTACTGCATTCTTTTTGCACCTTTTATACACACAAGATTCATCAGGATGTTGATCAAAATCAATGGTCTTGATTGCCTGATCAAATCTAATGTTCCAACTTCGAGAGGCCTGCTTTAATCCATATATGGATTTATGCATCTTGCATACCATATGTTTTTGGCTCTTTTGTATGAAACCATCTGGTTGGACCATGTAAATGTCCTCCTCAAGATTGCCATTGAGAAAAGCAGTCTTGACATCCATTTGCCATATCTCATAGTTATAATGAGCCGCAATGGATAACAGTATCCTAATGGATTAAAGCATGGCAACTGGCGAAAAAGTCTCCTCATAATCGATTTGCTCTTTCTGAGTATACCCTTTCGCCACCAGTCTTGCCTTGTAGGTTTCCACCCTTTCATCTGGACCCCTCTTTTTCTTGTAGATCCATTTACACCCAATAGGTTTAATATTAGGTGGTGGATCCACTAATTCCCAGACCTGATTGGAATACATAGATTCTATTTTAGCTTTCATAGCATTCAACCATAATTTCGAATATGTGTCTCTTATTGCTTTATCATAGCTTATAGGATCATTCTCTGATTCATCCAGAATCATCTTGTAAGATTCTTCCTCTTGAAGTAAAGCAAAATTCTTATACTTCTCAGGGAATTTCCTATCTCTTTGGCTACGACGATGTGGTGGTGGTGCAACTGGTTCAACCGGTGCATTCGGCTGTCCAAGTTGTTCTAATTTAGTCAACGATTCGGCTTGAACCAGGGGTTCTTGCTGATCCTGTTGAACTTACTCCAGTGGTTCTTCTTAGACCTAGTGGTCCTCCTGAACCAGTGGACCTTGCTCATCCAGTATTGGTGCTTAGTCTTCAGCACCCTGTGCTACCGTATGTGAATTATTAGATAATCTTTGTACTTCTGCCACTTGCCTACTAGTTTGCCCTTCCTGACGAGGAATAACAACTGGTCCACCTAGATGCATCATCATGGGTAGACCATACAATGAACCTCCCACTGGAAGTGGATCTATCACACGTTCTACACCCACTGAAAAGGCATCCGTTATCTCCTCAAGTACAACTTTACTGGAAGACTTGTAATCCATCATATAATCTTCCTCAAGAAAAACTGTATTTGTGCTAACAAATACCTTTTGTTCTTTCGGATTATAGAACAAATAGCCTTTCGTTCCTTTCGGATATCCTACAAACATGCATACTTCTGATTTTGATTCCAACTTGCTTGACTTTCCTTTCAGCACATGTGCTGGACAACCCCAAATGTGTAAATGCTGCAGACTAGGTTTGCGGCCTGTCCACAGTTCCTTGGGTGTCGTAGGAACTGCCTTGCTTGGTGCCAAATTCAGAAGATATGCTGTCGTCTCTAGTGCATACCCCCAAAAGGAGATCGATAGCGATGTATAACTCATCATAGATCTAACCATTTCCAGTATGATTAGATTCCTTCTCTCTGCCACACCATTATGCTGAGGAGTACTTGGTGCAGTCAATTAGGATATAATCACATGCTCCACCAAGTATGAGCCAAAAAGGTTAGAAAGATATTCACCGCCTCGATCAGATCGAATGGCTTTCAATTTCCTTCCTAATTGATTTTCCACCTAAGCTCTGTATTCTTTGAACTTTTCAAAAGAATCTGATTTGTGGTGCATAAGGTAGATATAGCCATATCTTGAGTAATTATCGGTGAAGGTGATGAAATACTCATAGCCACCTCTTGCCTTAACATTCATGGGACCACAAACATCGGTGTGAACAAGTTCCAACACATCATTGGCTCTTCTCCCTTTTGATGAAAAAGCTCTCTTGGTCATTTTACCTTCCAAACATGATTCACATAAAGACCATGGTTCAATGTCCAATGTGCCCAAGGGCCCATCTTGAACCAATCTTCGAATCCTGTTTAGGTTAATGTGTCCAAACCTTAAATGCCATAAATATGTTGAATTTACTGAAGGCTCTTTCCTTTTACTCGAGGTATATGATATATACAAAGCAACATTATAAGGAGAAGAGATAAGATATAAACTATCCATTAACATGCCAGATATAATAGTAAAACTATTTCTTTTAATAAAAACATTAAATGAGTTAAACTCAACATTATAACCATCTTTAATAAGACAAGAAACTGAAATTAATTTTCGCCTAATATCCGGCACATAAAGACAATTGTTTAAAACTAAACTCCTACTACCAATACTAGAAAGAAGACGAAAAACTCATATGACCAAGGCAACAACTCTTGCCTCTGATCCTAAGCTCAGGTAAATCTCTCCATCATTTAGCTGTCTTACCATCTGGAACCCCCGCAACGTATTGCAAATGTGATTAGTGGCTCCAGAATCAACACACCATGTGTTTGGTGTATTATTGGCAACATTTGCCTCGACAACTAAAGATTCAAGCATACCTGCAGATTTCTTCTTTGCAAGGTAGTCCTGACAGTTTCGTTTCCAGTGTCCAGTTTTACCGCAATGGAAACACTTTTCCTTTGGCTTTGTAACTCCCTTATCCTTATTGACACTCAGGTTGTTCTGCGTCCCAGATGTTTTATTTCCTTTCTTCTTGGAATTTCGACTTTTCGGTTTAGTTCCAAAAGAATCTTCAGCCACATTAATACTACCAGATTTGTGTCTCTTGATTATCCATTCCGCCACCGTAAGCTGATTCATCAACTCGGGAAGAGTCGTTTTCATCTTGTTCATATCGAAAGTCATTATGAACTGGGAAAACGATGGCGGGAGAGAAGCAAAGATCACATCCTCTTTGAACTCATCGTCCATCTTGGATCCTAAGGTATCCAATACATTGAATAATCCCATCATAATAAGAATATGATCACGTACTGGAGTCCCTTCAGACATCTTAGTATTAATGAGCTTCATGATCGCATCTTGCTTGGCAGGGCGACTGTGAACAGTAAACATCTCTTTCAGTTCCTTGATGATGTCTGAAGCATGAGCATGCTCCACGAACTGATGTTGCAGAACATCTGATAGGGAACCGAAGATATAGCACTTGGTCATATCATTCGCTTTGACCCACTTATGATAATGATCATGCACATCCTGAGGGTCATTGGACCAGGGAGTGAGGGACTATCTCCTTCAAGGACAAATTTGTACTCTTGGGCAGTCAGCACAATATCCAAGTTTCTTTTCCAGTTAACATAGCTTGGTCCGCTCAACTGATTTTCTTTCAAGATAATATGCAATGGGTTGAATGTAAACATCTAAGCATGCAATTAAATATAATAACAATGAGATATCATAATAGATTTTTAACAAGAACTTTATTTATTGTAACACCCCTTTGTTACCATAAATATCGGATCCTAATCGGCATGCACGTTCGACTATCCTTGGGGATATGAAGATGTGCACCTAAATAGGTGATCATCTCAATCGAATTACTTTTCAGACATCTCATGTCCAAGTTAATTCGACATCCGATTATCTTTAGCCTCTTACTCATGAGTATCGCTTGTTCCTTAGGGAATCATGACGCTCACTTTCAATTAAGTGTGACCCATCATCACGGTATTAGAATGCTAAAAATCAGAATGTCCTCCTTGGGGAGGTTTAAAAGCAATGGTTCTAGTCTAATCCTTAGCTCTAAGCAATCCAAACAGATACTAATGGGCTCATGCTCCTTGGGGAGTCATTTATCCATTATTATCACATGAATCGATGATGGAAGGCTATGGGATTTGATTAATTCCCTCTCCCACTTAATATTTTATGACAGGGGGTTTCTTTTAAATAAGTGCATTTAACTCTCATACATCAAATGCACAAGAATACTATAAGACTTGTATACCATTTGATCAATTAGTATGCTAAAGAATGAACTAATGTTGTATGCACAAAAATTAAGACAAGAAAAATCACATTTTCCAAGCTTAAAATTACATTCTGACCCTTCTGACATAAGAAAATATAAACCAGGGACTAAATCAGAATATTTTAAAAGTTTTAGAAAATAAAAATATTTAGGTTCGGTTCCTGACCGGTCTGGTTTCTGTTCAGGTCAGACCGAACCGGTCTGGTCTGAACCGAGTCAGACGAGTCAGTTGAGTCAGACGAGTCAGTTGAGTCAGACGATCTGACTCGTCCCGATTCGGGTCGGGTCGCGGGTCAGCGGGCTGGACCGCGGGTTGGCTCGCGGGCTGACCTGTGGTCTGACCTGCGGTCTGGGTTAGGGCTGACGGGTCAAGTCAGCAAGGCTGACCAACCCGTCTCCCTTAACCCTACCGTATTTGGGCTTCTGCTGGGCCCACCTTTGTCAGCCCATTAGGTTTAAAACTTAATGTTTTAAGTTTTAATATAATGGGCCTGTTTCCGGAGCCCATTAAACCATTTAAAACTTAACCAACCCTAAGTTTTTAAACCTAATAACCTGGCCCAATCAACTAAACCTAACCCTTACCCTAACAGAGCCGCCCAAAACATCCAAACCCTAAACCTAGTTTTTCAACTTCAACGTTGAAACAGTAACAGTAAGATTTACTTTAGAAACCTAATAGAAATTTTAATGAAAAATTTAATTAAAAACTTTTCTAAATAATTATTCTAAAACTATAATTACTATTATTTGCAACCTTCAACTAATTAGAAACTTTGAAAAACGTGACCCAAAAACTTAATTAAATTTGAAACCTTTTAGAAGTACCCAAAAAGGTGTCTATCAATTTAATTCAGTGTAATTGAAAACTTATGGGACTAATTTTGGTGCATACAAACATAAAAAATCTTCAACTCAATTAATCAAATTAATACAATAACTCAACAAGAAACTTGTGGGTACTAATTTTTTTATTTAATCTAATTGAATAAAACAATGGTTCAAGAGACCATAAGCATCCCACATATTTTTTTGTTCAACCTAGTAATCATATTGATCTTCATCAACCGAAAGACCCTATTAACAAGTTGAGACCTTGCTCTGATACCAATGTAGGTTTCTTCCCATAAACCAGAGATTTATTTTACGCAGCGGAAAATATAATGGCGTTTAAAATTTTCTCTGATTCATGCAGGATCTCTCAACAGTTAATAGAGATCTTTAATAGAATGTTTCGTTGCTTACCTTCAACGTTTAATCCAACAAACTTGAATATTGGAAGGCTTCAATCAGAATCTCCAATCCTCCACTTTAGATCTTCAAGTTTTCTTCTTTTTCTTTAAACCTGAAAAATAGAAAACCTAGAACTAGAAAAGAGGCTAGGGCTTTCTCCACCAGTTACTAACTAGAACTAGGAGAAGAGAGAGATGGAGAGAGGAGAGAAAGTGGCGGCACACAATAGGGGTGTTCCTTGTGTGTGCCGCCCCTCCCTATATGTATATATAGGGAGGTTTCCACCTCCTTCTTAGAATCCCAGTCTAATTAGGTCTTGGGGCCCCACAACTTTCAGCTGAAATTTTATTTAATATTTAGTCCTTATGTCTCACATAATTAAATTAAATAAAATAATTACAAATTAGTCCACCACACTTTTGTGACTGAATACTCTGATAGTTGCAGTAATTACAAATAAACCCTTCCTCCATTGTACCTACATTCAAACCCTCCACTGTAAACTGATATTCATAATAATCCTTAGGTTAGTATTTTACTACCAATCACATCCTTAAGGATTATTATATCTTGATCCTTGTGTCTCAATCTGTGCAGACTAATTATTATTCTAATAATCTTAGAAGAGATCACTGGCTAGTTTAGAATAATAATTCCCACAGATGAACAAGGGAATATCAAACTGAATGTGGATTTCATATTGAACTAAAATATTCTCACTCTGTAATTATGTCCATCCATCTTGTCCAGAATATTGGATCACGTTTACGTTTTTGACCCCATTGATTGACAAAACAAAATGGATATAATATATATGCAAGGTATATATTAAGTCTCAGAATTAAGGTTTAATGCAACAATGGTCTCCATGGAATTTTAGTTGTTCAGTGACATGAAATAACAAAATTCTATGCTGACCAATTCGATGTAAACTTGTTACATCAATGCATTGGGCTTAAGAGTCAACACTCCGGTGATGGAGATATATCACACAATTAACCAATGCATTATATTTTATCGTCAACAGAACCGTGATCTAATAAACTACGAGAAAGAAAGAAGGAGTAGACTTTTAATCCATTCAAAAGCAAGACGAAGGAGGCCGAGGTCTTCTCTAAAACTCGGATTTGCACAAAGAAAAAAACCCTGCGTAAGTCTTTTTTTGGTCAATTTTTAAGGTCTTACATAAAAAATGGTGATGATTAGTTTATTTGTAGGGTAAAATCTACTAAAAACACTTATACCTTTAGAATTTGAGTGGGGTTTTTCCACCACTGCTTGTGTGTAGTGAGAATCGACTCTAAAGTTCTGATTTTTTATGTCTAATTTGGCCGAACGACGTGGTTTTAAAGCATGAATTTTGGTCAAATTTTGTCGAAAGCCCCGAAACTCTATATCTACCAGATCTGGCATTATTAAGATTGCTAATTCGATGAGAACCGGCCGAGTTATCATTTATAAATCGATCAAAATTGGCCAAGTTAAAAAACGAAAAAAAAAAATGTTTGACCACTTTGGGGCCTGCCAATAGCAATTGTGCATTCAAATTTGTTTTACCAAGTCCAACAAAACTAGTCTGCCAACAACATTTTGTGGGGTGCCAATAAAATTTCCCTGGAATAGTCCAATGTAGACTTGACAAAACCTGACCCAACCCACCAAATTCGACCTTAATCGAACCAGCCAACTAAACGGATAGTGTTGGTGTAGATTTTTTTTTTCTAATCCATGGGTTAGATGTTAAACAGGTCATCCCGTCTAACCCACAGGTGACCCACCAACATGTGAACTATATATTTTTTTTAAAAAATAACCTTTTAGTTTAAATTTTTAATAAGTAACTTTTAATTTTTGATTTTAATGTTTAAAGTTTTAGTTACTGACTTAATCCTTTGATTGATAAAATTTAAATTTTTTATTTTAATTAGTGAGTTTTAAGTTTAAAATATTAATTAATGACTTTTAAAATTTTTAGGTTTTAGTTAGACCAACCCGCTTAAGATTAGGTTTTGAAAAACTAACCCATTTAATAAGGGTTCGGGTTGATCAATCTTACCCTTTCAATCCCGCCTGGAGTCCACCCTAACCCGTTGCCAGTTCTTGTCCAATGTCTCTTAATACGCACTAGGCGCATTATAGAAGAAGTAAATCAGATGACCTTCAACTCTGCAACTTCATACAACAGCTCTCCTTAGACCTCACTCTCATCACATCGCAAAACCAAAATGAAAACCTAATTTCTTTCTGCATTTCTTAGATAGTGAAGATTTCAGTGAAAGACTGGAGAGAAAAATGAGCTCATCTTCTCTATCAGCTTCATCATCGCCGTTTCTCTTCATCGACAACCATCGCTGTGATTTACGCCGTTGGGATGTGTCCTCCTCCTCTTCCTCCATTTTTGTTTCTTCAAATCCAATTGTAAATTTGAGAATCTCGAAGCATCGTAGAGTACATTTATATGCTTCGGTTAGTGAGAGAAAGACACTTGAAGCTTCTTGGTTTCCTCCAGACAGAAATTCTAGCGATGATTATGGCGGTTGGGAAATTATCGAAACTGGGTTCAAGGCGGACAAAAAGAAGAAAGGTTTATTTTTATTTAAATTTTTTTTTCTGTTCATGATTTAATTTATCAATTATGGTTCATTTGCTTCTTGAAAATTAGGGCTTGGAAAATTTCGATGGTTCTGATATGATTTAGTTTTTACTGATTTCTACAGGTTTTCCGAACTTTCTTTTAGTGGGTGTTGGAGCTTCTTTTGCAATCCTACTTGGTGCCATTGCTTACTGCTCGTTCTCAAGGAAAGGTACTTTTTCTTATGATTCTTTTTTATTGATAGTAAAACAAAAAAACAAAAAAAAATGTATCAGAAAACAAATTCAGTTGAACTTATAAAACCTTAATTCAATTAGTGTAGGAGGTGTATAGAATCTGAACAGAACCTTGATGTTGATCACAGATAAGAAAATGAACTGTGGGCTAGTGAAAAGCAAAATTGTTGAAAATTTTTATGTACTTTCTCTTTTTGGGTGGGGCTAGGGGACTGTAACAGATGGGATAAAGAGATCTTAATCTAAATGAAATTGGGGTTGGTTGATAGCTTTTGCAGGTTTAAATTTCCAATTTAGTTCTCCACTGCGTACATTACAAAGGATGTTGACGACGTCTGATTCCACCAGTCGAGATGCAGTTGCTGACTCCAATACGTCCAACTTGGGTTCTATTGTTTCCAACGCAAGCCCAGGATATATATCTGATAAAACAAGTGAAATCCCTGCTTCAGGTACTTTCTTATGGACTACTACTTGGTTCTTTATTTTTTCCGTGGATTTTCTTTTTTCTTGATTTCCTTTCGAAATTCGCAATGTTTTGTGGATCATCATACATTGATAGATTCTGAAAATGGTGAGAGAGATGCATTGCTATATTTCTAAAACACCAAAGTAGAGTTATTTAGTTTCCTTGGAGAATTGCTGAATGATTCTAAGTTCCTTTGCCATTTTTGCTCTGAGCAAAGGAATGTTGACTGGATGTTTCATTGGTAACCTAGTTTTATTAAATTTTACCCCTTTCTCAGAACCATTATTCTGACTTGAATCAAATTGTTTGGTTTGCCACAAGCATCCAATTAATAACGAGTTTGGACTCCCAATTGATTTCCGGCATGCAAAAGTTGAATTCAAAAGCTTTTGTGTGGAATCACTTTTTAGACAGCTTGCTCGAGAGTTTCGGCTAGTGATCAACTTAGATGACAACTGGTTTGATTGAGCTTATTTTCTGGTGGTGCATTGCCCTCTGAAAAAAGCTTGATTGTAATACAATCTGAACTGAAAGGTCCATGAGTATGTTGTTCATATAACAAACTCACTCTTTAAAAGCACTTCTTTACAGCTTCGCCACGCTTGGTGTCTTTTTTCAAATCATTATAAAATGTTCTAACTGGTCTATGAATTTCTATTTTCCTTTCATACTTCAGCATCAGTTGAAAAGCTTAAACGAGTAGTTATTCCAGCTGCTGCGGATACGACTCAACAGGAATCTCTACTGGTCTTGAAGAAACTGAAGGTTTGTTACCCTGAAGCACTTTTTAGCAAAGAGAAAACATTCTTATCGACAGTGATGGGTTCTTTTTTAACTGCAATAAATTGTTTGATTAAGTCAATGCATCAAATTTCGTCTGAAAAGCATAATACTTATGATTATCAAAACCAAAAAAAAAAGAAAGGCATAATAGTTTCATGCTGTGCCAAGCTGAAGAGTTGGGACTTGAGAGAGTACAATATGGTTCCTTCTTGAGTCAACATGCTCATTTATCTATTTATAATTAATTCTGAATTTGCAAGCAGCTTTTTAATTTCAACAGATGGCACTCTTAATCTTTGTGTATAGATGAAGTTTTGACGGACATTGTGTTTCATAAACTTACCTGATGCACCGATAAGAAAGGGAGAAAAAAAATTCCTACATGCAAAACTCATGCGATAACAAGTCAGAATGGAGAAATATGCATGTCTAAAATGGCTCCACATGGAATTTTCATTGGCCCATTCATTTATTTTCATTTAGTTGTAGGGAAAGTTATTTTGTTATGTTCTTTTTCTTTTTTCTTCTTCTTTTGATTGGACAATTTAGGCCCTGCTTGGTATCTTGCTAGTGATGCAAATAAGGAATTCCTCAATTTTTATGGGTTCTTGGTGGTATATTTTCATTGTAATTTGCAGTGAGCCCACAAATAATAGACAAAAAGGCTGTGAACATTCGCAGTTTTAAAAGTGCTGCAAATATTCACAACCATTTTATCTCTTATTTGTAGGCCCACTGCAAATTACTATGAAAATATAATATTGATCCCCACCAAAAACCCACAAAGTTGAGGCATTCCTGATATTTGCAGGATGCCTTAGTATTCTTTCTCTGCACGTAAGAGGAGATTCTTATGTCTGTCACATATGGTCTTCCATTTGGGCCACCCAAATTTTGGGTTCACCCTCAGATTCTCCCTAATCCTAACCTCTTCGTTTTCACTTTTTTGTGTTCAACCGATATAGAATAATGAATGAAGCTTTAGGTCCAGGTCTGAGCTTGGTTTCTGAATTGGATGTAAGGTATACAGATTATTGAAGATGATGTGAAAGAAGATGAGCTTTGTACGAGGAGGGAATATGCAAGATGGTTAGTCAAAGCAAATTCAGTGCTCGAAAGGTAATAAGAAATAAAGACATGCCCTGACTGAGGGCACATTGTAGTACCTAAAACTTTCAAAAAAAATCAAGGCTCATTCATTGTCTGTCTATCCACTTGCGTTTATAGGAACCCAAAGCACAGGATCTCACCAGCCATGTTACTTGCTGGTTCTTTGTTTGAAGCATTTGATGATGTGAACATCGAGGATCCAGATTTTTGGTCTGTACAAGGTGGGTACAGCATCCACATTGTATTCTAAGGTTTTGTGCTTCAGTAATAAATCTGAACTTTTTTGCTTGTCTGTTTAAATTTTAAAAAGCCCTTGCGGAGGCTGGTCTCGTTCACAGCAGGCTATCAGGCCCGTCCTCTAGTTCTTCTGATCCGGATGGATTCACTGTGGAAGAAGGAATTAATTTTTTACCTGAAAGGTACATTAATGTATGATCTCACTGAGATCTGATATTATTTCTTCTGTTTTTATGTTTTTTTCTATAAATACATTCAGGTCTCTTGATTGATGAAGTTTATTTGGTACTGCAGTTTTATTTCTCGGTTTGATCTGTTAAACTGGAAAGCGCAACTAGATTATTCATCCATGCCAGGAATAGAAGAAAAGGTACCATAGCTATTTGCTGTGTTTTCCCATTTCTCCTGTCCTTCTTAGCTCTTAAAATCTGACTTGTTTACAGTCCAGATATCAAGGAAGAAAGTTGGTTTAATGGATGTGAGGGCGATCAGTCAGGATGCATCAGCAGCTCTGTTCATGGACATGCTGGCTGGTGACAACAGTGTACTGAGAAAAGTTTTTGGTCTCTCTCTCTCTCTCTCTCTCTCTCTCTCTCTCTCTCTCTCTCTCTCTCTCTCTCTATCTCACATATATTTCTCCTGCTTGTATTACTTGTTTGTGGTCAATAAATGATGGTTTGTTCGACTCATGGAGGTCAGACAATTGACTCATCTGATGCCTCCATGTCACCATTTGCACTCTACAGGACAGAGTAGACGATTTCAACCACATAAACCTGCAACGAAAGCTCAAGCAGCAGTAGCACTGACAAGGGGCAGGATGGCCAGAGGAATTAGTACTTTGTTATCAAGAATAGAAGCTGAGGATTCATCACGGAAAGTTGAGATGGAAGAAATCAGGTCTGAGTTGCTATCCAGAGGAGAAATACAGAAGTTTTGGGAGGTGAAGATGAATGAAGTGAAAGCCTGTGCTGTTGAGGCAGAGAAGCATTTTCATACAGCAATTCTTACCTTGAAACAGGAGAAGGATGTTCAAAATAAGAGCCAAGGCGAATATTTGAAGGAGAAAGCAGCTCTAGACTGTCAGAGGCAGTTGCTTCTCCGCCTCAAGGAAGAAGTCAATGAGATGTCAGAGAGGCTCATCTCTGAGAGAGCTACTTTTGTGGCTGAGCAGAAAGATTTGGAGAATATGTCCAACGATTTACAGGCCAAGCAAGAGGAAATTATTGAGGTCAAGTCAATACTAGAAGCTGAGATAGAAGCACTCCGAATCCTTCGGTAAAGTTTTATTTTATTTTTTGAATGGATCTTCTGATTCATCTTAACTAAAATCTGGTATCACCACCTTTTATTCATTTATTTTGTGGGCATCCAATATCATCTTTTCTGTGTTGGAGGGGTCTTTGAGATTGGGCGCTGATAGTACTTAGGGACAAAGTAATTACTCTTTTTCCATTACCATATAAGTTTTGCAAGCCGAGGGTCTAATCAATAGCCATTTTAGAAGTGTCGTGGCCCATGGATATATATAATTGGTGCCTGCGTTACATCAGTAATCATCCTCACCATTGTAAGAAAACTGTGCAGGTCTTGGGTTGAGGATGAAGCAAGGCGTAATCAAGCACGTGCTCAGGTTCTCGAAGAGGTTGGAAGGAGGTGGAGATGGGAGGATCAAGATTAATTGTTCCCCCCCTTGCTTCATTGGAAGCAAATATACGAGAACGAGATAAAAACTATGAAAGTGCGGCCGCTGATCATACTCGTGAGGTTTGTGTCAAGTAGTCTGGGTTAGATTATTTCTTTTGTTTAGTGCTTGTTATCATCACATTACCCCCACAAATGATGTACTTGAAATCATTCTGAAACGGTTTCACAGGCAACCTAGAGGTGGAAAGCATTTCTCAATGTCATGACATGTTCCTTAGTTCTCCAATCTGCAGTATTTTTCTTTAACTGCAATCACAGTTTCAGTTTTTCTGCTTCTTCCTTGTTCTCCGATCTGCAGTATGTAATAACTTGTAACTGGAACTATGAAACAATGCTAGTTCCAGATTTTCTGCTTCGTACTCAAACAAGAGGTTTGCTTTATGCATAACAAACAATCCAGTGTTGGGTAAAGGAAAAGCGCGGATGGAGTATTTTCATGACCCTTGAGCATGCATATCTGGCCGTGATATTATGTACTCCTAAATTGTATTGGACAATCTTTGAAGACCAAATTGAACGCTGCTCCCCAAGACCCCTTGTGGTGAACACTAGTGATTGTTGCTTAACTTTCTAATTCTGTCCTGTCAGCGGCGGCTTGGTCTTGTGCTTCAGTGGCGGCGACCAACGGGGTTGGCATTAGTATACCAAGTACCAACTTGACCTTATCAACTGTACTGAGATGTAGGTGACAGCTCAGCCAATTTTAATCTACCCGGAGTTTTGTGAACTTCTGCAAGGAACAACCAGCTTTTTCCCTGCCTAAAAGATCTTCCTCCTCATACATCCTCGGATGGAAGCAGAAATGTCAGTTACCCGTGCTGAATCAATACACTCGCTCCCGAGGCATTCTGGAAATTGGGACATCACGCTCCCGGTTACTTAGCTCTTAACATATGACCCCAAGAGCCAAAGTGTGCAATTCTTCGTTTCAATATAAAATTTTTTAATTAATAAGAGTACATTGACTTTTTTTGTTTTTTTTGCCCCTTTCTAAATTAAGGTGACTGGTTGCTAAGGCTATCCGCAGCAGTGCAAGGGTAAAAGCTAAATTTGGCCTGCCAAATATATCTTACAAAGTTAGATTTGTAAAAAAAAATAATAATAAAAAATTATTTTAAGGATGCAAGCGTCGACGACCACTAGCAACACTGTCTGGAATTTTAGAATTTGTTTTTTAAATAACGCTTGTGTCCCTAAAATTGTTATTTTATATTTTTTTAAAATGACCAGACGACCCCCTCCCACCCGTCCAATGTCGGAAGCCATCCCCCTACCAAGGTTAATGCCCTAACATGAACAAAATACATTACCACCTAAACAAGCAAGCACACTTGCACATGTGAGTACATTTACTTTTGGTAATCATTTGTGATTAAAATATATCATTCTGTGCCCTAAGCAGGGAAAGGATTGAAACCACTCTGAACCATAACTTCCAAAGGTCGAAATAGGGGTTGGGGGAGGTGTTCCCACTCGTACCAATCCCATCCATCGCACTTTGTGGGCTCCATGTTTTGTGGCATTTGGGTCTCTTCCTTCAAAACAGCTCGAACAAAGATCGTAACGTAATGAGCTGCTGGTGGCACCAGTACTGTCTTTGAATTTGAACTTGAATCGGCAGCAGCAGCAGCAGCCGGTATGACGTTATTAGTTACCGTTAAAAACTCCATCTTCTCGATGTCCAGTCCTGTTTCCTCCTTCACCTCCCTCGCTGCACACTCCTCAAAGCTTTCCCCTAAAAATTAAATAATGGGATGGCATCCAATTAATTTGACTTCCTACTTGATGAATTTGAAACCCTAGTTGGAACTTCATCGGCGTATTGTTTTAATTAGTAGGGAAGAAGGATAAAAGTTTAAAAATAAGATGTTGAGTAGAGAGAGAGAGAAAAGTAAACAAACCAAATTCGAGGTGACCACCAGGGAGGGCGAAGGTGGAGTGGCCAATGGAGGAGAGTCGCTTCCCTAAGAGTACGGTATTATACTTTATCACGAATACCACCACCGCCACTCTCGGCACTGCTCCTCTGCCGCTACTGCTACTGCTACTGCTACCGCCGCCGTTCTCCATTTGATTGGATTGAGAGATTGATAATTAATGGTTGCGCCGGTTGATCAGGTTGGGCTAGCTTGTTTCTTTTCTTTGAAAGGCCCTTGGCTAGCTTTGGTCCACCTGCTCCGCGTGTTCTTTCTGATTGGGTCCGGTCTTTACTCAGAAGAACACGCTATCTCCCTATTGGGGTTTGGTCATTTTTTATGATCTTTAATTAAACAAAGTAGACACGCTACACGGGTATTCCAGACTTTAGTCAGTAATGTCAAAATTTTGGCACTATAAAATTTAAAAAGATACTGATGGTATTATGGTAATGCCAATATTTTTCATTTTTTTGCAACCACCATTCTATTATTTTAAGCGTGCTCGAAATGGAGATGATCTTAGAATATTGTCTTCCTTGATTATTAAATTGAAAAATTAATTTATTTTAAAATTTATAATCTCTTAATATTAACTATTAAAATTTATACTATATTACTATAGCTGAAGTGAACATCCACGTAGCACTCTATTCTTTCAGAGTGTCACATCATAATCCACATGACATATCATCATATTTATTAATTTCTAGACATTACTAAAAAAATCCATTAAATTTAGTCAATAAATTTACTATCTTTAAATTGAAACCCACCACTTTCGTCGCCATAAATTATTCCTCTACAATGTCACTAGTTATGGTCGTCTTAATTTCCATATTTGGAGGACGTATATATACCATTCTCAATTTTATGGAAATCGATCCCATATTTCTTCTCAAGTTTTTCTCAAAATTTAAAGGGACATATAATCAACCTACTCCTTTTCAAAAAAAAAAAAAAAAATGTCCTTACTTTCTATCCTTTTTTCCTTCTCTTTATTTAGTCAAATTCTCACTTCCTTAAATTATTTTATCATTAAGTTATTTTTGGAATGGGACAAAAATAATTTTTAAATGAGACAGTTATGCTAGGATAGAAATACATTGTAAAGTTAAAAGTCTAGTCATTGTCCTTCATGTCTTGTCTAACCATTGCTATGTCACCATCTAAGACTTTCTTCACATTAGCATTGAAAAAGGGTTTTTGAGATGCATGTCTATTTTTCCAAAGTGGCAACCGCTTTTTACCATATTCACAATAGCATTAGAGATGTTCTTAATTTGAATTGTGGTAACTAGTAACCTTTTAACAAATGCTTCTGTTGGAAGCCATTCGGGGGTTGGATTGGCCAGAGAACTTAAAAGACATGATCTTTCCTCTAAAACCACAATTTTCAAACAAAACGCATATACCCTAATACCTAATAGGTGAGGATCCCAGGAAGGGCCTTCAGCCTTCTCTAAGAACAGGCAGCTGTTCAGTTGAATTGAGTTTCATGTGCTGTTTCATTGGGGAACTTAGTTGCATCAGCTCTCTTACACTGACTTCCTAATCATCATATCAATTTAATAACCTTGAGAGATAGATTGTCCAAACTGACATTCCATTGAAGACTTTAACGAGGAATGGAAATCCATTAGATGATCAGTGAAATATTAATTGATGGGGGGTCAGTAATGCATCTAGATTCTAGCACATATAACTAGGGTTTCATTTTTAAGGATCAAACCAATGCTGCAGATTGCAGCTTCAATTGTATATGACAATGAACATGAAGGTATATAAAAAGGATCTCTGTCGTAAACAAGAAACCACCAACATGACCACCCATGAAACTACAACCAAAGGAACAGTTTTTTTTTTGTCTCAAAGCATGTGCAGATCAGATGAAACTGGGGCAGACTGGCCCATTTGAGAGGCCTAGGCGAACTTCCATCCCATGATGCATATCGACGGGCCTAAAAGTTTCTGACTCGCAAGGGTCTGCAAGAGGCAACAAGGAAAGAGGTAAATCAGGACCCATAAACAAAAACAAATTTAATTTTAGAGGAATGGGTTCAATAGACTCCAACCATTTCCCTAAATAAATAAATAAAAAAAGACTCCAACCATTTTTCTTTTTCTTTTTTTTTTTTGATAAGCAACAGAAACCGGCCATAATGCATAAATAATTGGGTGGTGTGCTCTAAATATAGACCAAAACACAGTGACTTAATGAAGATCCATTTTCATTTCCTTCTGCGTCCAGAGAAAGGTGTGGAAAAAAAAAGGGGGGAGTGGGGGAAAAAGCGTCGTAGCACATTATAGACCACGAAAGATCGAAGGTCCAGAGCGCTGATGCTCCATGGAATTTCACAGTGAAAACAGCCCAAGGAAAATGCAATTGTCAAAGCTTTAGGCTGATGATACTGTAGCATCCTTCAGGAGGATCGTACCATCATCTTCCAATTGGAATTCCAACAGAAGCACTATGATTCCAAGTCTCAAGAGAGTTGACATAAACTCCATTAGGAGGCCCTTACCATTGATGCAGTGGAAATCTTCAAAACCGAAGTCATCCAAGCTACCAGTGACAGCCTCATAGCCCAGCATAGAAGATGGCAATGCACCTGGGGGCCTCTGAAACCTGCGAACACAATAGGGGGAACAACTGAGAATAAGAAAATAAGAAAGCTTTTTAACAAATAACAACCTCTAGAACAAAGGCAGCTGTTAGGCCTTCATCAAAGCCTGGTGCGAACCTCAAATGTCTCTTCAACTAATGCTGATATCTAGTGTTTGTAAGATCACATTGAATCATAAGATTTGTAAGGATTAGGATTCAAGATTATTTGGGATTCATATTTTTGGGTTGGAAGGTTCATCAAGTTTTTCCGTTAATAGCCACCTATAAATTCTGCAGCAAGAAAAGCTTCTCCATCCATAAATCAATACATAACATGGGTAAGAAAATTGAAATTTCAACCTCTAAGTAAGATGGGACCATCACAGAGTCCAACAAGTTCCACATTATATATATATATAATAATTGACACCTTGGGTTATATAACCCTACCTCTTTTGAGAGGGTTTTTATAACCCTCTTTGTACACATTTCTCTCTTTTATGCACAAATTTTACATATAATTTCCAAAAAGAATACATAGAATCTATAATATTGAAATAAAGAATCTAATTTACATACCCCAATCATATAATTAATAATTGATCCAAAAATTAGTAAATAATTCCAAATTCAGCCCTTATTCTTGTATCATAAATCTGCCGATAAAGACAACTAAGAACTGTTCCAAAGCTCCCTAAATAGGTTTGTTTGAACCTCCTTCGATTAAGTTGTACACTTACAATAGCATGAAATTTACAAGATTGGATGATATTTGCACAACATTAACAGGGAAACACCATTAAATTTCAAGTCAATGAGAAGTTTGTCTTCTACATAGCTTCCTATTACCCCTTTGATGCCTGAACAAGTTTCTCTACA
The DNA here is from genome assembly GCA_002174775.1 of Macleaya cordata. NCBI lineage: Eukaryota > Viridiplantae > Streptophyta > Magnoliopsida > Ranunculales > Papaveraceae > Macleaya > Macleaya cordata. The sequence goes on along the minus strand of MVGT01002722.1, from coordinate 417,292 downwards.
AGATTCAGTTTTCCAACATCTATGCAGAACTATTTAGTATTTAAGGGTTTAAAGACAGCATATTTTCAGCTCCTCCCCCAACTAGAGTACAGCAAAAAAAGTTATTCTGGTGTTTCCCAGTGAATTAATGTTAGGACTTGTTGAGAAACTTGCAGAATAGTTATAATTTTTCTTCAAGGAAGTTTTATAAAATTTTCTAAAACTCTTAAAGCACTGCTTCAGCTTTCATTCTCAAAAACACTTGCTAACAAAGCTCCAAGGAACAAATTAGGTTTTCTTCCTTCCACTATAGAAACAGCAAATTGGCAGACATATTAGGTTTTCTTCCTTCCATTACTGTAATGTAAGGCGGCAAAAGAAACTTGCTACTGCCAAATTTGAGGCACTTCATATTTTGTGACACTTGCTTCTTATTCATATTCATACTTGAATAGGTCCATACACCGTGATAAGCTACAGCAGGAATCTAACAACAACAAGGGGCCTTCTACTATTACTTTTTAGAAGTGCAACAAATGTTCAATTTTCACTAACCAACTTCTGCTATCATTTCCAACACTGTTTATATACTACAACTCAACATTATTGAGGCCAAGAAAGAGTTGAGGGGGAGGCACAGCCAAAATACCTAATTCATGACAACATTTAGAAAACCCTAATTTTCATCCATTATATTCCCCAAAAAGATAATTCATCCCATTTGGTTGAGCATTTTGATACCCTAATTTGTGATCAATATCCAACATACCTGATTTATGAAAACTTTTAAATAACCCTAATTTAGCACAAACTTATTTCAAACAAATAGAGTTAAATCAAGTTAAAGGTTTCTGAACCTGGGTAGTATGAAAACTTCTAAAAAAAACCCTAATTTCGCACTAACTTATTTCAAACAAATAGAGTTAAATTACGTTAAAACATTTCCGAACCTGGATAGCATTCGTGAATCAAGATCCATCTTCAAGGGAAAAGCGGATCCATAAGTGGTCTCGAGGAACTTCCGTTTCATCTCAGCTTCCGTCATCTTTGACTGATAAACAGAATAAGATGGATATGAACATACAACTGTGGCCGAAAACGAAAAAAAACTAGAGAAAAAGAGAGAGAGAGAGAGAGAGAGAGAGAGAGAGAGTACAGATTTGATGGCGGCTTGAAGAGGATGAACTCCAACTATTTCGCTCCTAACGCCTTGCAATCCGAAACGAAGAGAGTCGTTGATCCCTCCAATTTCGTGCGCGATCGTCGTCTTTGAAACCCCCTCCATTTTCTTTCTGCTCGGGTCTTAGCTTCGTTTTTTTTTCGCTCTTGCTCAAGCTTGATTTCTTTATACACAAGCAATAAGAAACATGAGATTTACAGAGGAAATATATATAGAGACGATGAAAACTTTGGTGTTTGTCATCAATACCTGTCCTGCGTGTAGGTGTATCCAGAACTTGCCACGTTAAAAAAGGGTTCAAAAATGTTTTTTTTTAAGAACCAAAATTTTGTAGGTTTCTAAACGGGTGAGAGTTGGTTGTCTATGACTTAAATGTCCAAACGTGCTACGCATACACTCTCTCTGCATGCACTTTGCGTGTGACAAATTTAATTTACCCCTTCACAATATGCGTAGCGCATGTAATTTACAAATTATACAGCGTGTTATTATTAAAAGAAATAAGATTGTAGGTGGTTCCGCTTGGAGATAGAAAATTATGCCGCGCATTATTATAGGTATTAGATGGCTCACTTTGGGATGACACGTGCGCTGAAGTTGATCTAGACGATGGATAGATAATCGTCTCAAAAAATTATCCCTTGGATCATCACTACATGAACGCACAAACACGTATAAGTAAAGTGTAAGAATAAAATGAGTATTAGATAGCCCACTTAGGGACGATACGTGCACTGATATTGATGTAGAAGATTAATAGATCATCTTCACAAAAAATTAGCCATTTGATCAATTCAATGCGATCCCACTGGCAAGTGTAAACGAAGTGTAAATAAATAAATTGTGTTAAAGGAAATAACTAGTATTTTAAAAAAGTTAAAAAAAAATTTAAAAAAATATTGGTGATGGACGGACCAATCGTTTGATAGCTCAAAAGTTGTCGCCGCTACCCACCCCACCAAATCACTCTCTTTCTCTCTCTCCTCATTACTCTTTCTTTCTCTCTCTGGGCTTTTAGGAGGCTGGCGCCCCTTAGCCGACCCAAATGACTTAAGGGGGCAGCTCCTCCATCTCAAATATTGTTATCTTTCTGTGGCCAAATCTCTTTGCACCCCATATATCTCAAAATAGCTCCCAATTAGATTGAGTCCAAAAGAAGAAGAAAAATTTGAATTTCACCTCACTTTTCCTTTATAAATATCCACAATATTGTTATATTTAATTCATTAACACCTGTTTATCATGCCTACATAGAATTATTTAAGGGCTAATTTTTTTGAGGATGATTTCCTCACAGACCTCACCACATAGATTATTCTAACAATAATTTAAATCATTCTAAAAATTTTATCTTTATCTAAATTTAATTCAAATTTTAAGCTGAATCATTTATTTTAACTGTTAGTTAGATTTAATCATCTTGCAGTGCAGTCAAAAGTTTTATAATAATGTGATTTTTATGAGGGATTATCGTAAGAAAAAATTAACCCTTGGATCATCTATTTGTGGGGGTCTATAGGCCGATGTAAATGAAACGTAAAAATAAGTGAGATATCATGGTATCAAAGCTTAGTGCTGAAAACGAGCGAGCGTTAGATTCTAGGGAATTTTTATTTAACCGGCGGCGGTCGCCATCGTCCATGGCTACCGTCCGCCCGATCAAATCCCGTCACTTTTGTTTCTATTCCTTTAGTTAGATTATTATTTAAAAGAGAGTGAGAAAAAAGAAAAAGTAGATAAGATCCACCACCCTAAAATATTTTTAAATCACCACATTTCCTCTATGCATGTTTTTTTTTGGACAGAACAGGGGTTAAGGAGACCCCAACCGGAAAACAAACAAAAGCAAAAAATCCAATTACAACCTGTAAAACACCTTCCTATTTTGTCATCAAAGATATTCTTCTTCAAGTCTTCTGTGAAGGACTCCGACACTTCTATGTATTCAATAGTCGGACTAGTGCGAGCAAGAAGATCGGCAATACGATTGGTTTGGCGATAAATATGACATATGCGAAAAGATTCAAAGTTGTTGCAAAGCCTCTTGGTCCTAGTCCACAAAGGCATCAACCTCCAAGGAGGAGGGGAGGCAGGAGAATTTAAATAAGTACAAGCTGTCAGCGAATCAGTGCCAACACAAACCCTTCTCACATTCAGCTGCAAAAGCAAGTTGCAAACCCGCTTCAATGGCTTGAAGCTCATGGCAAGTAATGGTTGCCGGTGCCACTGCCTTAGCCACTACCCCAAGGGGCTCCCCTTCTCGGTCATAAAGGATCGCTCCACACCCTGTATGATCATTACTCAGAGAGCCATCAGGATTAGATTTCTCTATGTGCATGGGCGGGCCCGAGGGAGAGAGAACTCAATATTCACATTCCAACGGCGGTTCCTATTAGAGTCCAGAGCTCGAATATCTTGGCTGGCAAGTTTCAACCTGACATCATTAGTGATTCTGCCAATAATTGAGGCCTCAATAGAGTTAGAAGCCTGAAAAATGCGATTATTCCTCCCTTGCCACATATGATAGATATACGCATTAAACACCAATTTGAAGAGATAATGGGTTGTGTCACAACCCATTAAAATGATGGATGCACCAAGCAATTTCGAAGTCCCAACCACATGGAGCTCCTCTCATGAAACCCAAACATCTGAGAAGGTTCCTCCAGATATACTGTGAGAAGCAGCAGCCAAAGATGAGGTGATAGTCATCCTCTACAGAAGTACGACAGAAAGCACAGAGAGGATCCACTTCAATACCCCAATCAATTAGCTTTGAATTAGTTTTCAGACCCCTATGAAGACAAACCGAGGTAATGAAGCTATGGCGAGGAACACAATGCTTGAAGAACACTGATCCCTTCCAAGGAACCTTCGGTCAGACCTCCCTAATGGCTCTATAAGCAGATTTGAGGGAGTACTCACCATTGGACGAAGGCTTCTACACAACTTTATCCTCAAGGAAGCAATCAAAGTCCACTTCATGAATCCGATCAACAATATCTCCCAGGTTTTGTGTGAGGTGGGGAGGAATGTGCCATTTCCGATCAACAATAAAGTTGTCAACCGGGGTATCTCTATGCAATAAGGAATCAAACCGAAGAGCTTCAGGAAATCTACCCATGAGAACCCCAAGTGGGTGCCAATGATCATGCCAAAATCGAGTCTTAGAACCATCCCCAATGCATTGAAAGATAAGATTTTGGGCTATGCTTCTGTGATTGAGCACTCTCCGCCAACACTAGGAAGCATCATTGGGGACCTTCATAGTCCAAAAATTGTTAGACTTAATGAGATTTTTGGTTGTCCAAGCAACCCAAATGGTATCTTTCCTACTAGCCAAGTCCCACACATGACGAAGATTGGCTGCTGTGTTTGCTAACTCAAGATTGCGAATGCCAAGACCTCCCTCCTCAAAAGGTTGGCAAATGGACTTTCAGCCGATACAAGGCTGTTTATACTTAAGATCAACCACATTCCAGACAAATCTCCTAAAGATACCATTAAGCTCAACAATAACTCTCTTTGGAAAAACAAAACAAGAAGTCCAAGAAACCATCATCCCACTAAGAACAGCTTTAATGAGAAGAAGACGACCTGCGTAAGAGAGAAAATGAGCTTTCCGCCAAGACTTGATGCGAGCCAACATACGATCGATAAGAGGGAGGCAATCTAAGTAGGAAAGCCTGGTTGAAAGAAGGGGAAGATCAAGATATCTGATTGGAAGGAGACCTGCCTCGAAGCATAAAATAGATCTAATATGGTCAGCAGTAGGGTCATCCATACCTGAGGTGAAGATGAGGCTCTTGTTTGGATTTTCAACAAGACCTGTACAATAAGCAAAACTCCTTAAGACCGAGGCAAGGGCTAGAGCTGAAGTTAAATTACCTTTCATGAAAACTGTTAGAAATTACTTTTTTGAAGCTTCACTAACGTTCTCATCCTTTAGTGGTATCTTAATCCATAATCAAAGACGATGACACAAAGGAACGAATTTGTTTGGCGTTGGAGATCGAGCGGCATGGATTAAGTGTTGTTTTTATTGGAAGTATGGAACATCCAAACGAAATAACAAAGATCGTCTTAGAACGCTAGTATTACATAATGCCTACTCGAGTCACAAGTATTTTGATGAGCCTTTCAAAACAAAAAATTAAGGATAAAAGAAATCTCAATTATTAATGGTGCTAATTCTTAAAACCCACAATAGAGCCACATTGAGACCATGTAAGACACAATTTAGATGGAGTTTAGATTGAGCCCATTTTTCGACCCTGTGATGGGTCCTTCATCTTTCTTTTCTTTTTTTGAGTTGCTCGAAATGAGGACACATCATCATTATCGTTGACTGCTTTCGGCATTATAGTTGAATGCTTCCGGCAATGCACAATCGACTTTTACATCTACAATCTCATATAGATCTTCAATCTCTAAGATCTTGAGGGGAGATGTTAAAGTAATGATAGGTTTTATACACTTATCATTACCAGTAGAATATCTTGCCTTGCAAGATACGTATGGTTTAGGTGATTAAGATTGTTTCTAATCTTTACTTAGTCTATATTAGAATAGATTTGTTTCTATCTTTAACTAAGGTGTTCATCTATATATATATATATGAGCTTATATGTAATCGGCATTACCATTGAGTTATAATAAAATTCAATTCTCTGTAAAAATCATCACCTTGATCTTCGTGCTTCAAACTTTTGAATTCCTTTCTATATGTTGTTGTTGGAGTATTTTGGCTGCAACCTTTTACTCATATCTCTGAATTTTCTCTAGTACACCTACTTTGGAAGGAAATTTGATTTCCCACAATTTTTGCCCATATAAATCTAAAATTGATTTATTTTTGAACTGAGTTTTTTTTTTGTGGGATTAGGGTTTCTTTTTCTCACGCAAAACTTAACCAGAACAGAGATAAGAGAAAAAGAGAGGGAGGATGACTAGTTTCTGCCTAGGGTGGGCTAGTAGATATTGCCTCTTCATATTTATACTTTAATTCTTGAGGACCTGGGTGATATAACCCTCTCCTCATGAGTGTGGGTTAAAAAAACCCACACCTCCCAAGCTTCCTCTCTTCTGGCAAGGCTCCTCATAACTTCTCTCTTTCAACGGTTCATATTTGATCATCTGCTAACCAATCCAACGGTGTCATAACATACCTTCAAAAACCTAATCTTTATGTTTTTTGTCTACCATTTTCTCATCTCTCTCTCCTCATTCTCTCTTCCTCTCTCTCCTTCTCCACCTACTGTTTCTATTTTTCTCTAATTTTTTTTTTAATGTTCTAACGTTTTTTTTTTCTTAGATTAGATCTCATCCTCCTCTCCTTCTCCTTCCCCTTCTCATTCTTCCTCCTTTTTTT
>MVGT01002722.1:390408-405043 GCA_002174775.1 Macleaya cordata | reverse complement strand
TATTATTATTATTATTATTATTATTATTATTATTATTATTTTGTTGTTATTGTTACAACAAAAATAATAGTTCAACCTCTCTCATTTTGACTTCTGATCATGTTACATTGCCATATTGACTTATTGACTTTTCAACTTATAAGTTAGTAGTTTACCATATAAGCTTCTCATAATTTTTAACTTCTCAGAAGTACTTCTACTTTTTTTAGAAGCAGAAGCACTTCTGCTTCTGGTTGCCAAACGCCCTCTTAAATAATTTGAGTGATCATTGACCAATTTAAAATAATAATTCATGCATCATAATTTAAGTGATCACAACCATCCATCTTTTCCCAGAATAGTATTAGATCGTGATTAATATTACATGACATCACTAATTAACAAAATAAAACGGTTGCAACCTACATGTAGGGTATATATTAATCCTCGGGAGTAAGAACTTTTAGAACTAGCAGTAAATTTGGAATCTTTAACAAGTGTTGACATATAAGGTAAAGTATCCAATAGACATGTTCAGCGTAATCTTATTACATCTGTTTACTAGATTAGGAGTCACCACTCCTGTAATGAAGATAAATCACATTATCTTTCATAATCAGCTAGCAAGTTAATTGTAGTCTTTTCGATGAGTGTACATGTTCATTAAGACTACAAACAATATCATGAACTAATGAATTATCTCTCTCTCTCTGGGCATGAAACACTTTCGTGCAAATCATTCATCTCATATTATATCTCATAGTACATGTAAAATAAGAATAATAAGAAACTCTTTATTAAACTTAATGACATCAAACAAATTTTTTTTAAGGTATACCCCCACCACATCCATCATATACGAGTGGGCCAATTAAGGCTAGCGTTCAGGCAGTATTGGGTTGTAAGATATTGAACTCGAGTATGTTACTCACATGAACAAGCTAGGCCGGCCTAGATCTAGTAGCAGATGGGGTTAAAAGATTTAGAATGAGTTGATTCTTGGTGAGGATGCATGATCTATTTAAAACCCCCTTTAGATCATCTCAATGTATAAGGATCCTATTTTATAAAAGAATACTTAGTTTTTTTTCTTTTTAAAAAGTGATAAGTACTGTAAGCACTAGGGTTAGCAAGAGGCTGGATTTATTGGGGGTGAGCAAGAAACAATATGCCCTATTCCAAACAATTGAAAATAGAGGGTGGTCAGTACAACGTGGATCCGCCCCTGCTCGCTACGGGTCGGGTTCCAATTGTCTAATCTTGTGAACATATGATCAATATCCTAAGAAGCACGAACATGGATACAAGACATGAACACAACGAGGCAGGGACACAACGACACGCCAAATGTAAAAAATGTAAGACACTGGCACGACAATGATACACAATAAAATAATATATACTTGTATTATAAATTTATTTCATAAATAAAATTCTTTAAAACACTCTAAATTTTTTTTGACAACGAGAACTTCGACAAGAGAGAAAGAGAGTTTAAGGCATACAGAAAACATGTATTAACCACATTTCTGTCCATTTTTAAATTAAAAGTATTTGCAACAAAAATTACACGGCACATACATTTGGTGTATTTACGTGTCCAAGTGTTAAACACATAATCGACATAGATATATATGCTACCCCAAGTGAAATGTTCATGTAAGATTGGTCTGATTACATCTGAATGTTCTGTAACATTATTTATTTATTTACACTTGGTTTACCCTTGCCAGTGGGGTCGTATAGAATCGATCCAAGAGCTGATTTTTTTTTACGATGAACTCCTCAACGTCTAGATCACATCAAATTATATATCGTCACTGAGTGGGCCCACCGAATACCTATTTTATTCTTACACTTTACTTACACATGTTTGTGCGCTCATGTATGTAGAGATGATTGAAGGGCTAATTTTTTGTGATGATGATCCATATATCCATCGTCTAGATCAATATTAGCGTACGTATCATCCCTAAGTGATGAGCTACCTAATATCCATAATACGTAATGCATAATTTGTCAACTCACACGCAAATGTGTAAAAGTAAAATAAATTTGTAACGCTCGTATATATATACTTGAGGGAGGTCGCGCAACATTAATTGAATCAACAACAGCCCGACTCTAAAGAAGACAAAGTCATGTTTTCCACAGCAAACCTAGGAGTACTAAAAGGATTCTTTGAGCATCTCCAATGCAGTTGTGAATGTGATAAAAAGTAGGTGCCACATAGGAAAGAAAGACTTTTGCTCCAAAAAACCTTCTCCAATGCAATTGTGAAGACAAAAGTGGAAGTTGACGTGGCAATGAGAATGAAAGACATTGTGAAACCCATTGTCTAGTTCTAGACAACCAACTTCACAATGTCTTCACATCCACGTCACTAATTATGAATAAAATATAAAAAAAATTAGTGAAATAAAAAAATGTTTTTATTTTTATGCCCTAGAAAAACTGTTTTTTACAGTTACTAAACTTTTTTTGGTTTTAGTGGGATTTTTACCGCCAATTTTTTTAACAAAAATAATTTTACATTTTTTACAAATTAAATGCCACATAAGAAAAAAAGCATGTGAAGACTTTTGCATTGGAGGTGACTTCTTATTTTTGAATGTCTATTGTGAAGTTTTTCCTGATAATGAGGAAGACATTGTCTTGGGCAATATGCCACATAGGAAGCACAAGACATTTTCAGACATTTGCATTGGAGATGCTCTTTGTTTGCTTATATTACATCCGCCAAACCCGCACTTCACCATCTGTTGCTTTGCATGCCAACCAAATCGTCTTTCTTTACATCTGTCAACACCACGTACTTCATTAAACCCTCATAAGTCATAACTAACCTTCTCTCAATCTATAACACACCCCATCTCTTTCTCTCTCTATCCGTCTCTTTCTCTCTCTCCTTAACACACTACTACTTTATTAATTAGGAGAAGCAGCTAGCTAGTAGCAACAAATTAAAGCTAAACCTAAACTAAACAACAATGGCGGATCGTCATTCCGTCCAAGCCCAAGGCCAGAGAGCTGCAACCACAAGACCTGGTGGTGGTGGTGGTGCTACTGGTGGTGGTGGTGCTGTTGGTGGTGGTGGTGGTGGACCCACATTTCTGAGGAAAATCCAAGAGCATGCACCAAATTCAACCCAAGTTGTTGGATTCTTAACCCTAGTAATATCAGGTGGGATTTTACTTGTCCTAACAGGATTAACACTTACAGCTACAGTTTTGGGTCTGATCTTTTTCACACCTTTGATTCTCCTATCAAGCCCAATATGGGTACCAGTGGGTACGGTTCTGTTTGTAGCAATTGCTGGGTTCTTGTCGATGAGTGGGTTCGGGGTGGCGGTGTTGGCCGGGTTATCATGGATGTACAAGTACTTCAAAGGGAGACACCCACCGGGTTCGGATCGGGTGGATTATGCAAGAAGCAGGATAGCAGATACGGCAAGTCACATGAAGGATTATGCAAGGGAGTATGGTGGGTACTTGCAGAGTAAGGTTAAGGATGCTGCCCCAGGTGCTTAAATTAATAAAATTAGCTAGCTAGCTAGCTAGCTAGGGTTTTAATTTCTTCATCCTTTTGGTACTTGTTGATGTTGTTGTTGTTGTTGTTGTTTGTGGTTGTGTTTTTAATTACCATGGTGCGTGGCCGGGTTCATCTCTGGTACCTCTTTGATTTGCAGATTTTCATCAATGATGGGTGGAGGTAAAAGTGTTGAAGATGTTTTTGTTTTATGAAGTATGAGTGTTGCTGATATATATATGTATTAATGTTTTGTTGGATATAATTCATGTTGATGTATGTATGGCATTGTGGGGTGTTTTGGGTTTGGTTAATGAATTCCCGTCCTGATAAACATGTACGATCTATTTTTTTTTTTTTAATAAAAGTGCAACAAAAATGAACAAAAAATGAACTTTATATTACTTTAACCCAACCCGTTAGTTAGTTGAGCAAGGGTTAAGATTTGAAAAAATGACTGGTTTGATAAGCTTGACCCGCCTAAAACGTTAACTCACACAGGGTTGACCTAACCAGACAGTTGCAACAAAGGCTAATTTCACAAATCTAGGTCAAAGAAATAGAAATGTAGATATGGCCCTTCTTAAAAGTTATGGTTAAAATAGTACCTCCCTTTCAACTAGTGCCTTTCCCCATTGTGTGGGGAATTTGGGTAGAAAGAAATAATAGGGTTTTGAATGAAGAGGAGAATTTGGATGAAGTAATTCGGAACATTAAATCCTTAATCTACCTGTGGGGTACAGCCAGAGAAATTTTTGAAAGTTATGCGTTTGAAGATCTAGTTCTTCCATCGGAGTTTGTTTTGACTATGTAATTGCAGTTACTGTTTCCCTTTTGTAAGGGGTTTCCCATTAATTTTTTTTAGCCTTTCCAGTAAAAAAAAAAACAAAAAAACAAAAAAAACAGAAGATGAGTCATACACCCTTGCATGGCAAAAAAAAATAACGGGGGACAATCATTTATTTTTTGTGCGTTGAGGCTATGGTGCACGTTAGCGCGAGTAAAAAGATGAAAAATCTCTTCTACTGATTTTCTTTTTGACACGTAGCGGAGAGAGAAATTTTTTATTTTTAACGTTAAAATGGCTATAACTTCAAAAATATCGATCCCTTCAAAACACATTCCTTGAGATTCGTGTATGTACATTTCAAAACTAAATGACCATCCAACGGTTAAGATCTAAAGGAAGAGGGTAATCCTTAGGATGTACATTAAGTTGGATAGTTTTAGGGATGGTACGACACACTCTTTGCCTCCTCCCTCAAACCCCTTGCTCCAGTCTCAAATCTAGAACCAGAGGGAGGGGTTTAGTTGTTTGTGGTGACTATAGTACTTGTCCAAACTTCAAAAAATACTTTTCTTTTTTGCTTGTTTGAGGTATCTAGAGCACTCGCCCTTAATGTTTCTATTTTGTTACTTATTGAACATCCTACAAGTGAGTTTTAAATGAAAAATGTTTCTTCATGCACTACTATTTCAGGAAAAGGAGGGGAGAACCCTCTTTTTTGTAAGAAATGATGGAGAGGACGTGCGCCGTTTGGATGGTGCGCACAATCCCTCTGGTTTTTAGTTTTATGTGGATAGAGCTTCCCATAGTTTTTTTTAAAAACAGATAATTTTGCATACCTAAACTACCCTCCTGTGTATGCAAACTACTCATTCTTAGAGCATCTCCAATGCAATATGGATGTGGTAAAATAAGACTACCATGTAGGAAAAATACACAGTTCTCAAAAAAAAAAAACTTAAAAGCTAATGTGAGGATACACTTTTAAACTGAGTTGGCAGTGGAATGGAATGTTATTGGTGGAATGGACGTGAAAAATGAGGACATTGTGAAGTTGAATGTCTAGAATTTGAAAGAATTAGACATTCAACTTCACAATGTCCTCATTTTTCACGCTAGTATCTTTCCATTCCACCAATGGCATTCCATTCCATTGCCAACTCAACTTAAAATTGTATCTTCAAATTAACATTTGAGGAGTTTTTTTTGGAAAAATATGTATTTTTCCTATGTGGCAATCTTATTTTACCACATCTACATTGCATTGGAGATGCTCTTAGAGCCTCTCCAATGCAAACATGGTCTGCTTAAAAGTGGTGTGCTACATAGGAAGCACATCCAATTTATTCTTAAAACCGTTTCCAATGCAAATGTGCTCATCCAATGTGAAAATGATGTGGCAGGTAGTTGGGAAGACATCCTCTAATTCATCCTCTTACTCTAGAGGTTCACCAAGAGGATGTCTTCCCATCCTAGTCAGCAAATTCAGTTAAAGATATTATTCTCTCTCCTCTTTTTTAGCAAATCTCATTAAAGATTTTATTTTCTCTTTCCTTTTTTAAAACTAAAAAAATAAAATATTTAATTAATTAAATGCCACATAGGCAAAACTAACAACAAAACCACATTTGCATTGGAGATGCATTTTTCTTTTCAACATTAATTTGTGGAACTTTTTTCTCCACATAGGAAGCAAGTCTCAAGAGGATGTCTTGAGAGCCATGCCACATAAGAAGCAGAGCACATTTGCATTGGAGATGCTCTTAACTGTTTTGTTTCTAGATAATGATGACGTGGCAGAGAGAGAAAAAAATAATGTTTTTAACTTTAAAATGCTATAACTTTTAATCTACAAATCGGTTTTGGATAAAATTTATATTTTTGAAAAGCTCTTTTCAAGATCTTCAAAACAAGATTAGTCAACAATACTAAATTCAAAAAAAAAATTTATAATCTGATTGTGCAAACCCAGATTGCATACCCAGGTGAGATGCAATTTGTAATTTGCATTTATTTCTCTCAAATTTGAGCATTTACACTTTTGTAGGCCTATATGCATATCAAATTTGCTTATTTTGATGTCCATTGATGTATTGTTTATCCTAAAATGCATAATTGAAAACCTAGTAAGTACGCAAATTGTAATTTGCATTGCATATTAAAATGAATGCGTTATTGTGTTGGGGATCTGCTAATTAATACATCCTAAATTTCCTTGAGGTCCCTGCTTTTTAGCTTGAAATTAGGACTATAGAATGTTTTAATACATTACGATGTATGTAATAAAAAACCAATAGCAAATATTTAATGTAATATGCAAGCCCAGCATAAAGGTTATAATTGTAATTTGTAATCTGAGGAGTGCTATTTTGTGCACCCTCATTTAATGGAGGGTGCACGTTCACTCTTCTTTCATTGGTTAAGTGTTTTGCGGTGTTAATGCACTTATTTCATGGTTCAATTCATACTGTTAAACACTTAAACCAATAAAAATAAAGGTAACGTGCACTGTAGGTGCACAAAATAACTCTCTAATCTGAGGGTCTATATAAACCCACTCTCTAATCTGAGGGTCTATATAAACCCATCGACCTTCATTTAATAAAGTATCTCTTTCACTTTTCTCATTTAGAGCTTTTTCTCTCATTTTTCTTTCTTAACTGTAAATCTTGTGTTTACATTTTGGCTCTCGCATAAGCAATCGATAAAAGACCACTTAATTTTAGGATCAATAATAATTGATTAAATTTATTGTGTGTTTTAATAACGGCTATCATGTATCTTTAACATTTTCTTTCGCTTACTCATATATTGGTTAGAGATGATATAAGATTGATTTTCATCCTCACAAAGAATTATATCGATTATAAAACTTTCAATTTTCAACCACCAGTTCCACCACTTACTAAGTAGAATGATGTTAATGTTGAAGGAGATCATCCTCTTCATGTGCGACCCAAAGAGGGGTGTAAATTGAGAATAAGAAAACTTTGGGTTAAAATATCTAGCCCCACTAACAATCCCCAAAGATGGTATGGTACTTAGAAAGTTAAAAGTAAACAAATACAAATGATGTGTGCGTGCTCATGACAATTTTTGTTTTTTTTTGTTTTGATTGCCCGTACTATTGCCCAATTACAAATGCTAAAAAAACATAAAAAAGAAAACATCATTGACTGTCGGGGAATACAACCTCTAACGAGTGGAGAAACGGGAGAGATCGAGAAGTTGTCAACTTACAAGCACCAGAAGATCAACTATCGACAACATGGAGTGTACTTGTGCGCTCTAATACTATGCATGGCATCCTACATTTTATTGTTTATTCGATGTAAGTAAGATTTAAATTCAAATCTGTGCTATCAATAACAACAGTGGCGGATTTAGGTATAAGTTGACCACCCTATCTTATCAAATCTAGTTAAGAATTACATATATGTTTGACCACCCATATATATATATATATATATAGTTATCATATATAAGCTTGTAAAAATATAAAATTAATGGCTCCTACATTTAATCCCCATCATGTAGATATTTTTCAAGAAATCAGTCTATTATAGAACTTTTAGTTCTTTCAAATCAACCCTTAAAACAATAGGTAAATTTTAGGCATCTTTGTATGTCGTTGATTTCTGAGGAACTTTTGATGGGGTCAGAAGTTTTATAATGGGTCGATCTCCGGATATGATGATCTGCATAGCAAGGAGAACATCATCATTAGAAATCAGCTCTTGAACCATCTTCATTTGGACCCCACTTTGTTCCAAAAATTAAGTGGTGCTATAATGGCACAATAAGACATAATGCAATAACCCAACTCAATAATTTAAGATGTATTTTATAAAATTTTAAAACTTTTATAACACCATTCAATAAAGGTGTTTTAGAAATTATCATATATAAAAAATATAATATTGTAAAAAAAAAAAGAAAAAAAAAACAATAAAAACTAAAAGTGTACTTCAAAGTTATTAGAAATGGGGATTATTTTTGGTTGTAGGAAAAGAATCCAAAGGGTAACTACAAAATTATAGTCTCATCTTTACTTTACTTAATGGGGCTGCCCCCTTAAGCCATTTGAATTGGCTAAGGGGCGCCAACCCCAAAAGTGTACGAGAGAGAAAGAGAGAAGTGATGAAAGAGATAAAGACAAGGGGGCGGCGGCGGCGTGACAGCCTAGAGCTGTCACACCGTCCGTCCGTCCATTTTTTTTTCTTTTTTTTTAAACTTTTTTAAAATATCAACTATGTCCCCTGACAAAATTTATTTATATACACCTCGTTTACACTTGCCAATAGGGTGGCATTGAGTTGATCCAAAGGCTGATTTTTGGTAACGATGATCTACCCATCATCTAGATCAACATCAGCATATACACTGTCATCAGTGGGCCCACCTGCATCTTATTTTTTTCAATAATAATGTACTGCATAATTTGTCAATTCACACGCGCTACGCGCATGTGAAGGGGCAAATTGAATTTGTCGTGCACGAAGCGTGCACTAGTTTAATGAATGCGCGTAGCGCGTTTGGACATCACGCATGTAGCGCGTGATGGACAGCCAATTCACACGTGCGAAGCGCATGTGGGGGGGGCTTGTATAAATAATGAGAGAGCAAAAAGCTAAATTATACGTGTTAAATGAGAAAAAGTTGAGTAGAATATGATGGTATAATATTAAATGTGGTTGGTTGTGCCACTCAATTGAGTTCGATTAACGTTGGTCGATCCGCTCACCCCAAATAAAATTCTTGGATCCGCAGCTGAACAACAATAGACTTTACCAACTAAGCTAATTTGAGCTTATGACAATCATGCAAAGCACATACACGCATCAAATATAATTCACAATATTGGGCTAAAAGCCCTCCTTTTATAACGGTTTCACGTAGAGGACAAGCACTTTTTGTTTTGTAAGCCTAATCCCTACTTTTTAGCGTTTTGTAAGCAAAGGAGTTAGTTCCTTCTTTTATTTTAAAACTGCAAAATTTTGGTACCTAAACTACCCTTCCTTTTGCTAAACATGTATACTTCTAATTGTTTTTGCTTATGAGGACCGATGACGTGGCAGAGAGTGAAAATAAGTTTTTTTAAAGTTAAAAATGCTATAACTTTTAATCTACAATTTAGATTTTAGTCAAATTTATATTTTTGGAAAGCATTTTTCAAGAACTTTAAAATGAGACTAGACAATAATACTAAATTCAAAAAAAAAATCTTCATAATTAGATTATCAAAACCTATAACTGCTTGTATAATAAAAAGTCTCTGCAAATTGTAATTTGCATAGTAAAAAACGATGCAAATTATAATTTGCATCGACTATTTTAAATACTTTTGAGCATCTGCACTTCTCTAAGTCTCTATGCAACCAGATTACATAACAAAAAAGTTAAAAAAGTACATTTTAAACAATGCAAACTATAATTTGTATAGTAAAATAATTTGCATCAGCTATTTTAAATACTTTTGAGCATCTGCACTTCTCTAAGTCTCTATGCAACCAAATTACATAACAAAAAAGCTAAAAAATTACATTTTAAACAATACAAATTATAATTTGTATTGAATATTTTAACCTACTTTTGAGCATTTGTACTTTTTTATGTTCAGGAAAGTGTTGTAGTTCATGGTATGCAAGTTCAAAGTTAACTGATGTATGCAAATTAAAGTTTGCATACAATTATTTGAGTTTATAGCTTGGTAAATAGGTTTTTTTTTGGATTTTTTTTTCGAATTTGGTATTCATGTGTGATCTTGTTTTAAATATCTTAAAAAATACTTTCCAATGGTATAAAATTTGTTCAAATCCGATTTATATTTTGAAATTTATGGCTATTTTTATGTTAAAATTCATTAATTGAGGTTTGCGAACGTGCACCGTCGTTATTCAGCAGATGAGTTTTTCGTCTTTTTACATCGTGCTAACGTGTGCCAAGGACTGTCCATACATAAAAATAAAAAAAAAATATGTCCTCCACTTCAATTTTTTTCCCATGCAAAGACATCCTACTCATTTTTCGAATAAAATTTGTTGATTTATACGCATCAAATAATTAATATACATATATAATTTAATCTAATATATAGATAGAGATAAGGCTTTATTAGTCGTTGCATTTGAAAGAGTCTGTTCTATACATAAGGGGTTTTTGGTAGCTGAGATAATCTTCACTAGAATATTTGTAAGTTGTATTAAGTTGTCGGGTACAAGTCCATCCATTTTCAATTGGAAAGCATTATTTTTTAAGATTTTTTTAGACAGTGTGACATAATAGACCCTTGTACTACCTCAATTTAATAACTAATTTGACATGTCTCCTGATATTTAAAAATTAAAAATATGTAAGACCCTTTTATATTTTTGCTCAGCAAGAAATAATTTAGCAAAAGCCTCAGCAATGGAAAAACAAGATACAAGCAAGTAAATACGTACGAGCAGTACGAACCTTAGAATTAATCTTGGATAAACGTCCTTGACCAACCAAAAAATAAAAAAAGAAGAAAATATAATCATTAATTTAAAATCAAAATAATTAAACATGACTTCTGTTATTATTCTACTGTACATAATTTAAAATCAAAATAAATTTCTTGGCTGAAATCACTGTAATGCTTATTGGGTAAGAGTGGGCTATAGATAAGGGTCATGAAGAAATTATATAAGCTGCCCAGGGCAAGTCTAGGGAGAGGAATTGAACTTCTTTATAATATGGAGATGAGCATATTGTCCATAATACTCTCTCTCAGTGCTAAGAGTGTTAAGACGAGGGGGTTTTTTTTTTTGTCTGTTTGCATAACAAATGGGATATTTGAACTTGCAATCAAACACGCAGGCCCGGCTTTGAGCAACTGCCAGAGGTACGTACGATCGCACAAGGCCCTCAATTTTGAAGGGCCCTAAAGTTTTTTATTGTATTACCTCACATATTATTACACTTTATTTATACCTTATCTTTCTGGTCTACAAAACGATGATCCGAGGGCTTATTCCTGGTAAGGATGACTCCTCACCATGTAGATCATCCTTACAATATATCACATAGTTCTAAAACTTTAAACTCAATTAAAATAATATTAAAAATTATCCGTAAATAGATGATAAATTTTAATTATTTTTTGTGAAGTTAAATTTTTTAAAACGATGTCATTTTGTTGTGAGGGTTATGTCCATGGTGAGGAAAGCCTCGAAAAATTAATCCCTTGGGTCATCTCTACATGGACCTGCATGTGGGTGTAAACACCGTACAAAAATAAGTGGAGTGTTTAGACAAAAATAGTGTGAGTAATAATATTTTTCTTTTTGGAGCACTTTTAAGTGAAGTTTAATTTGAAAAATGCAAAGAAGAAACGCTAAAAATTTATAGTCTGTTTGGACAAGGGATTTTATGGGACCAGGAATTTTGAGGAAAAATATAACATGATTTTTCCACCAAATCCTTGGTCCTCACAAAATTCCTCCTCTAAATTCTTTGTCCAAACAAACTATTAGAATTTTTTATGCATGTGAAAGGTGTTTTCCGTATTCGCATAGGACCCTTTAAATCTCCGAGACGGCAATACAACACCCCCATGAGTCAATAATAAGTTAATAATACTGACCACAATATTACTAGTTATTATAATTGTGATTTCCTAAACACATCATGGCTGTCCCAAAAATTTCATTCTCAAAAACACGGAAAGCAAAATAAAATTTAAACATACAGCGCTGCCGACCGACGGGCTTACAAAACAAATGCCCGACGCTTACGTAGCATAGTAGGTCCCACTGCTACAAAAGTTGAAAATCCCCTCGTAACACTCTTGAGAGGGAAAAAGTGGTGGATTCCACCTGCCACATAAGTATCTGGCACTAATTTTGTAAAATGATCTGTCCAAAAAACTTTATTGTTAAACATACTTCAAGCAATCTTACACCTTTAAAATGAACCGTGTTGTATTTGTAAATTGTAACCGTTTACACCCCAATTCAGAAACTTAGATTAAGAAAATCCTCTATAAAATTTCAATCAAATTATTATCGATTGATTTAAAACATTTACAAACAACTTGAATGTCTAATAATTTCCTTCTCTTGCTACCGGAAATGAAAAGCTGTTAGGCAAAGGACTAGTCCGAGGCGACCTCGGCGGTATCTCAGAAAGCTGCTTACCATCGACATCGTAGTAAATTACCCCGGAAAAATCCGGTGGTTGACATTTTTCTCCCATAATTATACCCCTTTGCCATAATCCACCGTCTCCGAATGATCCTTCATATTCGTCGATTTCGTAATGATTTACATACTGATCGTTAGTTTTTTTCTTGTAAATGAATGGAAACGCCTTATTGCTGATAGTTGTGAAGAGCTGTTTCGGCGATTTCATCGGTGTCGACGACGACCTCAGTGTAATTTTTGTGTTGGTTTGGCCCTCGGTACCTAATTTCTCTGAATTAATTCGGCGTCGTCGTATTGTATGTTTGGCACAAAGAGCTACAAGAGCCGTTATTGATCTCCGGATTTCATTCAAAGTTAGTAGTCGGACCATGTTTAATTATGAACCCTAGCTAGCTTCTGGCTTTCAAGCACTACTATAAGGCAATTGATCAAGAGCTGTTTAAATTTGAAAGCCTTGAGTTACATTATATACGTATTTATAAGAGGGGGGTTATCTTGGTATAACCGGCAGTAGCCGGTGGCTAGCTCTTTTAAAGTGTGGGACACAAATTTGTTTTTGAGTTTAATTATATATGTGTCTCTTATTTAGTGGGTTGGTAAATTTTTACACAGATCGTGAAGAGTTGCTTGTATGAGGACAGATGGTCCTACCAATGCACGCCACTCTCCCTTTTGAACAAATAATTTGCCATCAATGGACATATGAAACGATGCTACTACTGAACGCAGAGAAAAACATCACCACTGACATAGAAAAACCACTTACATAAACAATTCTATAGGTCAAATCTTGTGGTAAGACCACGACTTGTAAGAGTTTAATCTACAACCTCTCGTATTATAAGGAGGGACGCAAATCAATCGAGCAAGCGATCGTTTACCGTTTTTAACTTTCAATTTTATAAAAAAATTGTCCCCAGCACTTTGGACAAATCCTCGACATTTGGTCGAAGCTGAAATTACCAAAGAAAGGTAAAAAACTCTGGCTGACCCTACCTCATGAGGTGTGTTGGACTATCTGGAAGTGCCGCAATGATACCATCTTCAAAGACAAGGTTTTTACGGTATCCAGTGCAATTTTGGTGCTGAAGGGGCTGCTTTTCTCCTGGAGTAAAAGTATGGAGTGGGCGAAAAATTATAGATTTGCTGATTTTATTTTCAACTGGGAGGCACTAGTTCAATCTCTGTAATTTTTTAGTGGTTTTGCTGGCTGTTTCTAGGCTATGGGCTTGTACCATGTAGCCTGATCGTGTATTCTCTTTGAGTCTTTCCCGTGTGCAATAAATTTATTTGTGCTTCTTCAAAAAAAAATTTATAAAAAATTAGTTGAAGATTAATAAATGATTCAAAAGATTAAAATTTCCATTGATCTTTTTGGGTTAAAAGTTATATTGCAAGATGTGAATTGAGTCTAAATAAATTGGGTGTGCTTCAAACAAGGAAAAAGATTGGTTCAATTAAAATTTCCCTTAATTGATGTCTACCAGTACAGCACTTAAAGCCACTCCAACGTGTATAAAAGGAATTCTGGCATCCAGATTATGACTTCCAGGTGTCAGTTGATATGTCGTGGTCGGTAAAAATGCACATTACAGTGAGTTGGGTAGTTAGGTCAACGCAAAGGTGTGCGTATAGCGTTTAAAAGTCTGCATTCGTTGTTTCCATCTCTATTTTTTTTTATCAAAGTTTGACCCAGTTGCGTCTTGCAACTTGGGTGATTCTCTGCCTTCCTGGCCCCACCAATTTTTTTGTCTTTTATTTGGAGGGAGTGTTCCTCACTTCGACCAGGTCCACCTCTATTTTCTAATCAAACCAAAAACTGAGATAATAGATCAAAATACAAAATCAATCTTTTTTTGGGGGACAAACATAAATTAATCTCATTTCTCATATTTTTGAGGATGATCTAAATTTTTTTTTAGATGTTCTCCTCGTTATGAAAATTAGCCTATTCTAAAACTCGCAACCTTATCATCTAGTGAAAAATGTTTGAATAATTCATCTTACTAATGATTTGCAATGAATAGATGATGAGTTTGGAACTTTAAAATTGGCTTATTTTGTGAAGATGATTTGCATGGTGTTTAGAATATTCACACAAAAAATTAGTCATTAGATCATCTTTATGTAGGACATATAGGCCATTGTAAACCACGTTGCACCCTTTTTTTAG